>JADLZN010003794.1:145000-743320 GCA_018155175.1 Sinocyclocheilus anophthalmus
AATCGCTAATCTGTAAAGTCAGCGCGTTACTGCAGCTGACGATTGAAGTCAAATTAAATTTCCTTTTAGATTTCTTGGTCAGTGAGAGAGATGAAATGAGATATGATGAAGTGAAGTGAGATTAATATTTTGGCTGGGGTCCTCAAGGCTAAAACATATCGGCCTATGAGAGAGGTGACGGAAAACTTCCTTCACTCATTTGGATCAGTGGTCAGTTTCCACTGAGCTCTGGCTAAATGCATCACTTTCATTAATAAAGTCTTTCAAAAACAAACTGCAGTAGAAAATATCCCTGTTGTTCCCCACTTAAATAATAAAGCTTAATTATCATGACATATATCCCAATAAAACAGAAGGTACTGTAATGTGTTATATTTTGATAAAACATAATGAAAAACATTTTTCCTTTGAAAAACATCGTGCACAACAAGACCAAGAACATTTATATTATACAGTGGGTACGGAAAGTATTCAGACCCCCTTAAATTTTTCACTCTTTGTTATATTGCAGCCATTTGCTAAATCATTTAAGTTATTTTTTTTCCTCATTAATGTGCACAGCACCCCATATTGACAGAAACACAGAATTGTTGACATTTTTGCAGATTTATTAAAAGTATATCACATGGTCCTAAGTATTCAGATCTTTTGCTGTGACACTCATATATTTAACTCAGGTGCTGTCCATTTCTTCTGATCATCCTTGAGATGGTTCTACACCTTCATTTGAGTCCAGCTGTGTTTGATTATACTGATTGGACTTGATTAGGTCCATATCTGTCTATATAAGACCTTACAGCTCACAGTGCATGTAGAGCAAATGAGAATCATGAGGTCAAGGAACTGCCTGAAGAGCTCAGAGACATAATTGTGTCAAGGCACAGATCTGGCCAAGGTTACAAAAAAATTTGTGCTGTACTTAAGGTTCCTAAGAGCACAGTGGGCTCCATAATCCTTAAATGGAAGACGTTTGGACGACCAGAACCCTTCCTAGAGCTGGCCGTCCGGCCAAACTGAGCTATCGGGGGAGAAGAGCCTTGGTGAGAGAGGTAAAGAAGAACCCAAAGATCACTGTTTCTGAGCTCCAGAGATGCAGTCGGGAGATGGGAGAAAGTTGTAGAAAGTCAACCATCTCTGCAGCCCTCCACCAGTCGGGGCTTAATGGCAGAGTGGCCCGACGGAAGCCTCTCCTCAGTGCATGACACATGAAAGCCTGCATGGAGTTTGGTGAGATGGTGAGAAGTAAGATTCTCTGGTCGGATGAGGCCATGATAGAACTTTTTGGCCTTAATTCTAGCGGTATGTGTGGAGAAAACCAGGCACTGCTCATCACCTGTCCAATATAGTTCCAACAGTGAAGCATGGTGGTGTCAGCATCATGCTGTGGGGGTGTTTTTCTGCTGCAGGGACAGGACGACTGGTTACAATCGAGGGAAAGATGAATGCGGCCAAGTACAGGGATATCCTGGACGAAAACCTTCTCCAGAGTGCACAGGACCTCAGACTGTGCCGAAGGTTTACCTTCAAACAAGACAATTACCCTAAGCACACAGCAAAAATAACGAAGGAGTGGCTTCACAACAACTCTGTGACTTTTCTTGAATGGCCCAGCCAGAGCCCTGTTTTAAACCCAATTGAGCATCTCTGGAGATACCTAAAAATGGCTGTCCACCAACGTATACCATCCAACCTGACAGAACTGGAGAGGATCTTCAAGGAGGAATGGCAGAGGATCTCTAAATCCAGGTGTGAAAAACTTGTTGCATCTTCCCCAAAAAGACGCATGGCTGTATTAGACAAGGGTGCTTCTACTAATACTGAGCAAAGGGTCTGAATACTTAGGAACATGTGATTATTTCAGTTTTTCTTTTTTAATAAATCTGCAAAAATGTCAACAATTCTGTGTTTTTCTGTCAATATGGGGTGCTGTGTGTACATTAATGAGGAAAAAAATTAACTTGATTAATGATTTTAGCAAATGGCTGCAATATAACAAAGAGTGAAAAATTTAAGGGGGTCTGAATACTTTCCGTACCCACTGTAAGTAAATATGGTCCATTTTGATTCCATGCTGACTTTATTCTAAATATGAAACACGATTTGCAATGCACTTTAACTTTTTATTCTGCAATTCAATATATTTCTTTGTGAAACTGAGCTTAGGTGTAGTATTAAAGTTATTAAATTTTAATGATTCGATCCGAATAACATGCACTGATGCATCTTTTACCAGAACATGTATACAGAACATGTATAAAGTCATAATCCTTGATTACTGAAATGCAATGTAAATGTAGAGCAATGTAAATCTAGGGACGAATTATGGTGTGTGGGGTTGGGGGGGGGGGGGTGGGTAGGGGAGGGGGTGAGAAGTCGGATGGGGGGGGGGGGGGGGGTGGGGAGTGTGCTAACCAGTCAATAAAGACATTTTCTATCTTTAAAATAGATTCCTAAAAATCGAGGAGGAAGGAAACATTTTTAATTTCTGCAAATGGGCAAAAAAGTATTTCTATCAGTGCTGCACACTTTTTCCACTCTGACTACTTTCAACAGACTGTACTCTAAACAAAGTCAGCAGACTCCTGATTTCAGAGCGGAAATATAAATGGATATAATAACACATTAGCAGGAGTGCCGGCCCCCCCCCTTCCCCCCCCCCCGCACCGCTAGTCTCAGAACAAGACTGATATAAGAGTCCCAACAACACTGACCTGGTTAGCAAGCGCCCTTGGGAGGAGGAATTAGCACGTGAATGCAGTTCAGGCTGGAACTAAATGAAGATGGGTTTGGCAGGAAGAACTAATCCTAAGAGACCTCACTGTAAAAGGCTCCTAAAATGTGCAGCCCTGCTTTTAAAACAGCCTGAAAAAGACTGAACCAAAACAGCCACGACACTCAGAGCCCCTGCACGACGGTTCCTCGTTTTATGCAAATGATTTCTGATCTGCATTCTTTAATTACTCAAGGAGAAAATGAGAGCTGAGAATTTAAATTGGCTGTGTGAAAACAATGAGCTAAATACCAGCACCACTGAACTGAAGAATATTTCTGTGTTTTCATCAAGGAGGATAAACCTGGAGAGCTTTGTTTTTGTCCCTTTTAGCTTTGTTAATGAAAAATACATTATTAATAAAGAAAAAAAAAAAGAATAGACTTATAATTGTTGTTTTGTTTTTTAATGTCCATATAATCATTGACACAGCTGAAAAAATCAAAAATAAAAGTACAAATATTTTAGTAAATCCATACTACAAAAGAACCTTATATTATATATAATATAAACAAAGTTATAAACTTAGCCAGTTGTTAAAATGTGATGTCTCTTTTACAGATTACACTTACATACTTTGTTTTGTTGTAGGTGTTATATGTACAGTATATATGCATATATCTGCTATATATGAAATATTGCATAAGATATAATAAAATAAATATTATTTTTAATAATATATTAAAGTATATAAGAATTATATAGATATTAGATATATATAATACACTTTTATAATTTGAAACATACACACTCTAATGTACTAAAGACCATCACATTTCAACAAGTGCCTATAGTGTCATAAAAGTGAAAGCCCTAAGAGAACAGCACCCTCTTCATAGGGTGACTGTCTTTTTCTAGCTGAAATTAAAATTAAATGCTCAACCTGCCAAGCGCACCAACTCAGTGTCAGCAGAACAGTCTGTTCCTTGTCCTATTATATAGATGCTGTATTTTCACAGACTAAAGCTTCTGTCAGTGTGTAGAAAGCACTCTTTCAGATCTCAAAGGTCTATTGTGTTGAAGCACCGTTACAATGCCTTTAATCAGGTGCTAAATGCACAACAATAGTGATGCAATGCAAGAAGTTAAATGAAGTAATTGTGCATTTGCTGAATCTGCACTCTACATGCACGTAAAACATCTCAGTGAAAGTGCAATCATTTCTGGAATCCAATTGTTGAATTGTGCTCAACCTCATTGTAATGCCTGTGATTAACTGATTTGGTCTGTGATTTGTGGCTTGTGTTTTAGGGAATCAGAATACACTATAGTACACAGAGCATCTGGCTGTTAGTGTGCAGCATGAATGAGCAGCCTAAATACAGTATCCCAGCAGTACTCAGCATTGTGGAGTGTGGCGCTGGGCTTGCCGTGTGCTGTGACTGTGATTCTCACATCTAGGTCAAGAGCGCTTTCAGTGTGAGTAAGACTGGGTGGAAATTCCCCTGATTCCTGACTGGCATACAGATGCCACTTTTCAGCTGTTAACAACAGCAACTCCTAATAACCATTCCGTTAATCATATATTGACATCTGTTTAAAGGGTACACTGACTTTGAAAACACCTTTGAGACTGCTTGCAGTTATAAGAGGACCTATTCACCTAAAATAAAACTACACATATGCACAAATTCAAATGTGGTGCACGTTACAAGAAGAGTCAACGCTGTTTGCTGTCACTGACATCAACCCTGGCCTGATCTGAAAATGCATGTGCACAATGAGAGCTACGATGGCAGCACGATTTCCAATGAGTAACAACTTGAAACAAAGCTATTGTATGACATCAGAGGAAATATAGCACACAAGTCAAATCGACTGCTTTATGATGCCTTTTTGGACATCCAATGATAAATATATGCATCTAGTGAATAAGAAAGTGCTACATATAGATATGGTCAAATTGTCTCTTTTCATGTTCCACGATGGTTTGGAATGACAGTGACAGTAAATGATGAGAAGTACATTATTATATTTCATTCAAAATAAATGCTTAAATATAAAAAGCCGCATTGATGAAACTGTTGATTGAACTCTCTAAAGTTAACGAAGGCCACAAAAGGTGAAGTACACTTTCATCTGAACTCTGAGGCACTGGACAACCACATACACACGCACACACACAAAATCAATAGCCAGTTCTAACCACTCAAAATCAAATACTAGTAATCATCTTCTTGCCCTTCAGAACAACCCTTAATAAGAGTCTGAGATTTCATGAACCAAGACCTTAGAAATACATCATATAAACAATGGTGGATCTCAATTGACTCAATCAATGGCTCACTGACCAAAGCCTTGACTAAAACCCTTCAAGACAACTATAATAAGTCAGTATGTAAACACACATAAATGGTTGGTTCATACCTCCTGCCAGGATCTGCTGTTCCAGCTCAGCCATCTGCTTCCTGTAAGCTCTCAGTGCTGCCTCTTTGAAGGTGGGACGCATCCTTTTTTTGGGTGGTGCTTCTTGGACAGGAACCTCTGTAACATTTCTGTTCTCATCCTCTTGTTCTACAGTCTCTTTTATCTCATCTGCTCCCTTCATTTCTGATGCCTCTTGAACTTCCTGCACCTCCTCTTTGCTCTCCTCCTGCTCCTCGGTCTCTGCTTCTGGTTCCTCGGTTTCTTCCACATAATCCACCAAACTCACCTCATACTCCTCTGTGTCTTCAGTCATCGGATTGTCATCATAGTCCTCACTGTATTCCTCATCAAGGCTGCAGTCATATTCCAGCACGAGGTTACCCTCTTGCGAAATGTCATACTCTTGCAAAACATCGTATACCTCTTCTTGGTACTGCTCCTCAGCCTCATTAGCATTTGTTCTGTTTTCCAGATTGGCCAGCACTTGTTCCATCACCTCAACATAATGTGTCTCATTGTCCACGGGTTGCTCAGCAGGTTGTTCTTCTTCTTCTGCCTTGAAATAGAAAGGTTCTGTGTAGACGTCAGAGTCAATGGTTGTGCTGGAGCTGTTCGCTGTGGACTGGGACATGGTTCTGAACCTGCCCATGAATGAGGTGTTGCTCGGTTCTTCAACTGGGGCGCTAGTGCTTTGGGAACCTTTATTCCACACAAAATCCAAAGCTGACTTTGCTCTTTGCAGAGAGGATCCAAATCCTCCAAAGCTGAAGGTTTTTTCGCTGAGATCTATGCTGAGCCTACTACTCCAAGATTTGGGGACTTCCTCCACTTTCTCATTTCTGATCTCACTCTGGCTCCGGTACATGGAGGACGATTTCAGGTTCTGCTGGAGGTGGTTCACATCCTGTCGCTGCAAAGTTTGTGGAGCTGATTCAGGCTTAGCTTGGATCTTTTTGGTCTTGGGCTTCTTTTCGAGTTGCGGTTCAGCCACAAGTTTAGGTACTGGTTTTGGTATGGGTTCAATCACAACTTCTGGCTCTGGTTCTGGTTCTGGTTCTTGCTCTGGTTCAGGCTCTGGTTCAGGTTCTGGTTCAGGCTGTGGCATTTGTTCTGGTTCTGATTCTGGTTCTGGTTCTGGCTCAAGCTCAGGTTCCAAAAAATCAGTTTCTATATCTATATCTTGGTCTTGGCCTGTCTCAGGAGTGCTATCTAGTGTCAAAAAGGTCTCACCTTCAAATTGCAAATCAACCTCAAGGCATTTAGTAATTTTCTCAGGGAAACCAGGGTTAGCTGTAGGGTCAAAGGGGCTACTGATTTCAGATATTATGTTCTGTTCAGTGGAGGCTTCCAAACCTGAATCAGCACCTTGTTCAACGTGATGCCAATCTTTCCACGGTGAGAGGTCACCCTGCAGCGACAGCTGAGAGCCGCTGTAATGGCTCCTGTCCCCTGATATACAAACAAGACCATTACTTACACCACTGTCAATAGTCTCTGTGGTTTCAACTTCATTATGTTCCGCATAAGGTTGTTCTTGGCTCAGAGTTTGACTGGGGGGACTAGCATACCAGGAGGACGCCATGTCTTCTTGCTTCCGTTGCCAAAGTTCCTGATCTGAGGAGGAAAGCAAGGAACAGCCGTTGACTCTGCTGAAATACTGACTCTCTGAGAAGTCCTCGGAGTAAGACTGGCAAAGTTTGGAGCAGTCCGATTCAGACCGACTGAGTTTGGGAGTGGAGTAGTCGCTCTGAGACAGCCATCCAGGTGTTATGTCAGAATAGTAGGACTTGCTTTGCTTGTCGTGATCATCGTAGGCTGTATTATCCGCATAGTGCACAGAGTATGCAGAGTCATCTGCCATCCTTCGCTGATCGTGAGACTTTTTCTTGTCCGATTTACTTTTTGGAGGTGGTTTGGACACAATTGCAAATTTGTTCTTGCTTAATTCATCAAGCTCTTTGTCGCTCTCCATTGAGTCCCAGTCATCACTTTCAGCCTTGTCTTTGGCTGAGACCTTGATGTCCATGCTTTCATATGTCTGAGAGGAAGCCATCGGCTTGTCTCTCTTTTCTTTTGAATCATGTGCTAGACTATCTGTCGAAATTGATATTCCAGTCCCTTTTAGCTTATAACACTTTTTCAAAACTAAATCCCTGTCTTGTGGGCTTGAAAATATAACTACAATTGGTCGAGGTTTAGCATTGTAACATTCTCTTTGTTGCCCTAGTCGATGGGCCAATTCAATTTTAAATGTCTTGCGTGCTTCAGAAAAACCCATTTTCTCTTTTAGGATCTGATAAATAAGGTCTTCAGTTTTTTCGTACTTCTCCTCAGGCACATTTAGAAATCTCAGAGTAGCTTTGTTGGTCTGTTGGCTAATCTGTCTGATGTAATCATGGATGTCTCGAGTCTCGCGTCTGGACTGCACGAACCCTGAACGTAGCTGCTCGATTTCACTCTGCACCACCTCCACGCTGCTGGAGATCTCGTCGATGGAGCTTTTGAGGGCGTTAACGTGCCCTCGAAGTTCTGAGAGCTCAGACTCGATCTGACTGATTCCCTGAAGTTCTTTGAAAATCATCTCCATCACATCCTGAGTCTGACTGATACATCCCGTCGAGCTGGACCCCGGCTCCAGGGTAGTGGTTTTCTGGTGTCGGCCAGCCCGGTCCAGAGATTTGCTTCTGATGCCAAGAGTCTTTCTCCAGTTGCTGGCCTCTGAGTCCGAGGACACACATTCTTGGCTCTTCTTCCACTTCCTCAGTTTTTTCAGAGCACCCAATCGAAGGGTGTGGAGACTGCTGCGCTCGCCCCGCTCCCCCTCCGAGCTGCCATCAGAGGGCGCTAAACTAATCAAGCTCTTCCTGTTCCTTCTTCCTGGCATTGTATAAGCTTTTTGTTCATCGAATCTATGGACAAGTTTTGCCTCGTTTAGAGAGTCAGAGTAATCGCTACCAATTGACAAGACCTCATGAAACTCATTATTGTTCAGAAAGAGGGCATTTTTTGGAAGTCCATTGGCAATTGCTACACGGTAACTGAATGTTGGCGAAAGAGAAGAACAGTCGGTTTTTCCGTCATCCTCCTCAAGAGATATATTGCGTGCCGACGAGCATTTGGAGATTTTTTTTACTGTGCTTTTCAGTGTGGTTGAGAACGTCGGGTTCCGTGATTGCAGTTCGGGGGACGTTTTGGGTTCTTTTTTGTTTTCACTACTCTCTTTCTTCTTTGTGGTATTTGCCAGTTTCTTTGTAAACATTCCTTTGCAAATCTTTACGATGTAAGACGATAGCTTCTTGAAATGGGCAGAAACCATGGAGGGCAATGTTTCAGCAGTTTTGCACTCCGGATGCAATGAAGCAAAACTGGTCTCAAATCCAGCGGTGCTCAACAGGAAGCACACAGACACTTATGAGTTTTGAAAGTCAACCCTGAGGTATAAAAGAGGGTCTAGAGAAGAAGTGACCTCAGATGCGGTTATGCCGAGCAAAAATCATTGCACATCCACAGTGAGGGAAATATTCAAGGGTGTTCTTCAGAAGAGGCCTCATGTCTCTGAAAAAAGAAAAAGAAAGATCTTCTCAGTTAGTTTGCACTGAAGGTCAGCATGTAAAATACATAACTCTGAATGTTATACTGCACGTACTGTATAATAAATCATTGAATAATTCTTTGTAATAGAGCCCCAATTTCATAGTCCGTTTCTTATGAGGCTGTCAGATCCAATTCAGCTGAGCTAGATGTGTCACATTTTGTGAGAATTGCAGAAACCTTATTTTCACAGAAACTAGAACAGAAAAGATTCTGGGCGACAACAGAATTGTTTTGGACATCCAATAAACCCTTAAACAGCCTGATATGAATAATTTCGTTTACATAATTTTACAAATCAATGCATTTCTAGCTTCAAAATGAGTGATTATTTGGTATGGCAATATAACCATTAATCGAGTTACACCACCTTTGGAAATGGCACATGTACAGTAGTATCCCATGATACAGGCATACAAGCTAATTATCACAGCTGAACTGCACTTCAAATGCACTAGAAAACACAATATGACCATTGACCTGGACAATGTACTCAAGTGTAACGGGCAAGACCTTATATGCTATGGAAAAAAAGAAGAATATGTTTCAATATCAATAATTCAGACATGAATGGTTTTGTCCAATAGCGCATACATTAATCATAAATGGAGGTAAAATGTGAGGAATACAGTCATATTGCATTACTGCACTAAAGGGCCTTGTTGTGTCTAATTAAATACCATTCACACAGGGCCTAAAAACGTGTAATGGCATAAGAAAGAGAGAGAGATGTGCTGTGAAATTCTGCGGGTGAAGGAAAAAATACACTGTAAGTAGGGACTGGCTGGGGGTGGATTTGTTTGACTTGAACCTATAATCAACCAACTAGAAAAAAAAACAATTAAAACATCATAGCAATGCCTGTGCAAACACCCACCTAAAAAACTCTAGCCACTTTGCTGATCACATTTATTTCTAGGAGTGCAAAATATCCTAGCCTGTCACTGCTCATTTTGTAACATATATATTAATTTAAATAGATTCAGTATCTGTCAGTGAAAATCATTGCTTAAATTCAGTTGCAATACAAACATGGTCCAGTTTAGCAGTAATTAGCCCTATAACCGACGACAGGTGACAAGCTTGTAAGCGTTGTGTTGTTTTTGTGTGTGTGTGTGTGTGTGTGTGTGTGTGTGTGTGTGTGTGTGTTGTGTGTTGTGTGTGTGGTGCGCCCTTTTGTGATATGGGACATCAAATTTGTTATAATGACAAAGGTATGACATAGGTATTGCAAGGAGAAGGTGATTTATGAGGACATTACCCCATGTCCCCACTTTTCAAAACGCTTATAAATCACACAGAATGGAGTGTATTGAAAATCTGAAATTGCACACAGTTTCCTGTAAGGGGTAGGTTTAGGGGTAGGGTTGGTGTAGGGCAATAGAATATACGGTCTGTACAGTATAAAAACCATAACGCCTATGGAGAGTCCCCACTTTTCACCCTGTTGATGTGTGTGGTGTGTGTGTGTGTGTGTGTGCTGGTGGCATTTTTGACAGATGTGTTGCTGTGAGTCACACACTTGATGTTTAACAGACCTCTTCTTCTCTCTCTCTGTCTCAGACCTTCTAAAGCAGCTTTCACTCCACTAATGTAACTTTAACCAAACAAAGCTTGTACACTCAAATGTTATTAATCCAATCAGATATAATTTGATGATCAGTGCTTAACTCACTCTGTATCCTGTCAAGAGCATGGTCATGTTTCAGGACACCAGTATTTTTGTCTTGTTTTCCCCTAAAAATATCTAAATATCCTATAAAACAAGATTCTTCTTCTTGTTGCTTCTTAAGTTATGTAAATAAGATAAAATGTTTTATTTTCAGAGAAATTTGAATATTGAATTAAGTTTATTTTGTCACCTGTCTTGAGCATAAATCCATAAAACCTCTTAATTCTATAAATTCTCTTAAACAAGTCCTAATATCTGTTTCTGAAAACAAGACAAAACTATTGATTAGGAATTTTTTCTCTCTTTGCAGTTTTGAAGAACCATCAAGATTTTTTTTGCATTATAGCATTATTTTCATGACAATAAATACTTTAATATAGTCTTTTAAAAAAAATGTAGGTGCTTAATCGTCTTGAAAATAATGTCACATTCGAAAAATTTAAATTGTTAGAAAAAAATTCAGTCATCTGCCACACATACTGCCTATTCAACACAACCAAACCACTCAATAACAGACGTCAAATGTCACAATCACTGGTATTCAGCAGGTAAAACTCCAGCATGTGGCTTCTTAGACAATGATTAAGACTTTGGACCTAATGACATTGATGTTCCCTTTAGAATAGTCCAGTCTGGGCAGTGGAAACAAATGCTGAGACCAAAGGTTTCTAATTCCCTTCTCCAATCAATTTATTAGCTCTTCTGTGATTAATAGTTGAACCCACTGTCTCTTTATTAAGCCATTACAGCATTATAGAGCTCAATTAATCAATCTACTGAAAAATACAGATGAGACGATTAAATCTGATTAGAGTAACCAATATTTTTCCAACACAACCCCAACAGGTAATCAAATACTAATTCACAATGCTAATCAAATTTAATTGGATATGATGTAAATGCAATGCTGAAGATCATCATAAAGTCCACTATGGAAAATATGCATATTTTAATCTGCACTTATTCCGAATGTATGTTGTTTTAGAGTCACTTTATTGGATAGCTAATGAAAAATCAATGTCTCTACACTAAATGACCAAACGAATGTGACACCACCTACAAACGAACAGGTCTGGCTATTTCATCTACACAGGCTACTAACACAAGCATATATACAATCAAGTATATAGAAATGCAATTATTTTTATTCCAGCATGATAATGACCTGCACACCAAGCGAGGTCCATAGAGAAATGGTTTGCTGACTCTGGCATGAAAGAACTTGATTAATGCACTAATGCTCCTGTGTCTAAAAGAGAGCAATTCCCTGCATGCATGATCTAAGATCTAGTAGAAAGAAGAGTAGAAGCTGTTAGAGAGGACTCATTTTTGGACAAAACGTCTAAATGTTTCTAACAAACACGCAGCTTCTTGCTGAACGAGATGTTATTTGAAGGACTGGAGTGGTGTGGATTATCAGATGTTTTTATCCGCTGTGGATTATTAGCTGGATTAATTTTTATCAGCTGTTTGGACTCTCATTCTGACGGCACCCATTCACTGCAGAGGATCCATTGGTGAGCAAATTATGTAATGCTAAATTTCTCCAAATCTGCTCCCATGAAGAAACAAACTCATCTACATCTTTAATGTCCTGATGGGTGAGAACATTTTCAGCAAATCTTCATTTTTTGATGAACTATTCCTTTAATTTTATAGCTCTATATTTTTATGGATGCCAACTGTTATCTATTTATATATCTATTTAGTCTAAATAATAATACGAGGTATTTTAAGCTAGATTGCAATGATTTGCAACCTGTACTGTTAACAACAACCCAATCTCAAACCACCTTTAAGCAGATTTGGAATAAGGTGTGGAATCAGAAAACTATCCAAATCCAAGTCTCACTATCCAAATGAACCGAACTATAAAGTGAAACTGACTCGGTTCCTTCCCAAAAGCCAATTGTGAAAGCACACTGTGAGATATGTGCATTTAATTCCAAGTAATTTTTTCAGCCAGTTATTAGTTTACTTCATTTATTATGTAGCTGCTCCAAATTATTGCGCTTGACAGTGTGTTGTGCAATGCCTCATAAAGACGGGCAGCTCATTAGCCCCTCTCTCTCTCTCTCTCCCTCTGTCGCCCCGAGGAAAGCCGATTCTCATGTGTGGTCGTCCGTGAGCTTGAGATGCAAAAGACATGGATTATCGATCCGAAGCAGACGCAGGGCTCTGACCCCATACCTCACATACAGACACTCCTCTGAGAGCCTCAGCCCTTCCTGATGCATATTTAAGATAAAGCGAGAGGGATGGGAGACAGCAAGAAAGAGAGAGAGACCCACCCACTAACACAATTACAATCCGTTGCTCATCTCACATTCACTCGTTACCCCGCGAGACCTCGGCATGCACAGATCCGTTTCTGCATATGCTTTCCAAACCTTAAAATGCATGCATTTTAAATATGAGCACAGCTGATTTTGAGGCCCCTTGACCGAGAACATCATCAGGGCGGTTGTCCCGGAATGCATGCATGCAATCATCCATGCATGCATTAAGCAAACGTTAATTTGCGAGTGCGATGCATGCTCTCAGTATGAAAAATGCAACAAATCAGAGCTGCGGGAATTAGAGAGCTCTTTATAAACCAGCGAGCGCTTCAATCATCCCTCTCTGCCTCCGAGGACATGCCACCAGATGTTGATCAGCGAGAAACACGCTGAAAGCATCAGTCTCGGACGTACCACAAAGTCTAATGGCACAGAATGTCATAAAAAGTGATGCACAGATTCATGCACGCAAAAACATGCATGATCAGTTCAAGTGCAATTTAAGGTTCAAGATGCAACAGTTTAAGTTAGTACACACACGTACCTGAATCACAACCCTCTCCGACAGCATGCAAAATCCATCCACTAGCATCCGCCGAACTCTTAAATGCCCTGCCGCGATGCTAGCATCCTCCGACGATGCAAACGCACACAGCGAGCCCTCAGTTCCACGTCCTGCTCTCTCTGCGATCCATTCCTCCCTCGTCGCGTGCTGCAGCGCTCAGCTCAACCTTGGGATGAAGTCTGGCTCAGCGGGCGCATGCTGTTGCAAATCGCAGACGGATCCTGGGTGAAATCCCTCCTCTCCGTCCGGCTCTCCCAGACTGATTCGCAGCACTCCACCGGGCAGCAGACTGTGTGTCTGGGATGGTTAAAGCTCCCTGTCTGGATGCACGGTATGCGCGTGTGTGAACGTGTGCTGAGAGAGAGTACGAGAAGCCCTTGGAGGAGTGCAGCCCTGAGCCTCTCTCTCGCTCACCTCACACAGAAAGAGACGCACAAAGCCGCTGCTGCGATTCACAAACCTGCACAAGTGACACAAGAGAGAGAGAGAGAGAGAGAGAGAGAGAGAGAGAGAGGAGAAGAGGAAAGAGGAGAGAGTGAGAGAGAGAGCAGAGAGCGAGAGAGAGGGGTATATGGGAAGGATGAGACGCACAGCAGGAAGGCTGGATGAATGTGTGTGTGTGTGTGTGTGTGTGTTTTGTACAGAATCGAAGACTGACTTGCAGCTATTAAACCCTTGCATTAATATCCTGCACTCTTTCTCTCGTTTTAACCTCTCTCTCATTCTGTCTGTTTCATTCATGCTCTAATTTGTAGTGTTTACTAATGCAAATATCTCTAGTACTTAGAATAAACCTTTAGCACTGAGTATTAAAGTTGAGCGTGTGCATCGTCCTTCAGCGTTCGAGCTGCATGTATGAATGATTCCTCAAATGGTGTGTTGTTGAGGAATGCTGTGCTGCTACTTTACTAACTGATCAGATGCACCTTTCTCACCTGCTGGACAATGAAACAGGTGAAAAAATCCCAGAGATACACACTGAAACAGAGAAATCACCCTAGCAACTGCATAGCAACGCCCTAGCAACCACATAACACCATAGAATCATTCTAGCAACCCCGCAAAAAACCCTGTTAACTGCATAACAATGCAGTAAAAACATGCATTAGCAACTACATAGCAACCACCTAGAAATCACCCAAGCAATCATCTACAGTATGATGCCATACAGAGTCATAATCGTTAACTAAAACTATTAAAACATTTTGTTAATTGACAAAGCTGAAATACAATTAAATATATATATATAAACAACACAGGGGGGAAATAATATAATAATTTAAAAAAACATAAAATGACAAAGCACATGAATTACTAAAAATGTATTTAAAATAAAAATAAAATTGCGACATTGGCAACTCACTGAAATCAGTTTAGGTTGAAGCACTAAAATTGGAGTGCAAATTGGTAAATGAACTAAAAGTAAATGAACCCTAAATGTAAATATATGAATGAAACTATAATAAAAATATGATACAAAAAACATAAAATTACTAGAGAATTCCTAAATTAATATATATATATAAATCTATATATATTCATATATATATAATATAAATTTGGCCTTGGCCACTAACGGAAATACATTGAAGTCACTAAAAAAAAAATTTAGAATTAAATAAGAATTAAGGCCATAAATAAAATAACCATCCTAAAAATAAAATAAAATAAAAATAACAACAGCACATAAAATGACTATAAAATTATTACTTTTAAAAAGAAAACGAATAAAAAGGGAATTAAAATTTAAAAACATAAGCTGCGTCCCAAATGACGCACTATACACTATGCACTCATACACTATGTACTTATGCACTATGTACTCAATCATGTAGTGTATTAATTATATAAGGTTATTTTGTCATTCTTAATCGGAGTCTCATAGCCCTTCCCCCTTCGGTATGTAATTAAAGCTGCGACAATTGAGTGCATGAAGTGTCCAACATTCCACACTTTAGGTGCGTCCCAATGCTTTACTTATATCCTCTAGTGCAGTGGTTCTCAAACCTGTCCTGGAGGCCCCCCTGCACTGCACCTTTTGTATGTCTCCCTTATCTAACACACCTGATTCCCCTCATCAGTTAGTAGAGACTCCAATAACTAAATTGGGTGTGTCTGATAAGGGAAACATGCAAAATGTGCATGGTCCGGGTTCTCCAGGACGGTTTGGGGGGAACCACTTAATGAAGGTTTTGTAGTATAAAGAGTGCAGTAGTGCGTTTCACGCTGAAAATTCCAAAAAGACACAGTGCACTTTAAATACCCAGATGAGCACTAAATAACCGAAAAAATGAATGTGTAATGGGTGGCACTTCATTGCACTCCATTGTCCGCAGTTTTAATTACGTACCGAAGGGGAGATCTATGAACTCCAATTATGAATGACAAAATAACTACTACATACACTACATGATTGAGTGCTTAGTGCATAAGTACATAGTGTATAAGTGCATAGTGTATAGTGCGTCAGTTGGGACGCAGCTTTAATTTTTTCAGTTATTTAAGTGCATCATCTGGGTATTTAAAGTGCACTTTTTCTTTTTGGAATTTTCAGTGTGAACGCACTACTCGCACTATTTATACTACAAAACGTCATAGAATAGTGCATAAGTACGCGATTTAGGACGCACCTTGACACAGTATAAATAATACTAAACTAACACTGATGCCATAACAACCATTCCAAACACCCCTAGCAACCACCCAAAACACCTTAGCAACTGCATAGCAACACTCTAGCAACCACTTAGAACACCCTAAGCAACTATCTATAATGGACATGAGTCCTTTGCAGGCAAAACCAGCACTCACATTTTCTTCAGAAGACAAAACATCACATTGTACTGCATTATAGAATATGATTGCACTTATTACTATATTTTTCACTCTGCAATTTGCATGAGAAAAAAGAATGCAATCAAGCACTGATATTCAACACAATATACAAAGCTCCCCATCTGTACGGAAGTCTTAGATGCCTATAGTTAGCACAATCTTTTACAGTCTCTGTGTCCTTGTAGAGTATGATTATCATGTGTGATTGGTTTAGAGCTGATAGCTGAGAGCTAATTTATCCTCTGTGCTATTTCCAAAGCTTTTATTATGATTTCTGTATCACTCAGGAAGCAGGGGATGTGTCATGTAATCCAGCAAACTGCCACTAATTTGTCTGGCCTCCCAGCTAAATTGCCTTTCCAGACTCTTTTTGCCTGTTACAACAGAAAAGGGGCGTGTAAGTGAGAGAGAGAGGAGAGAGAAAATCAACTACAGCTGGAGGGAAGCATGTATTTGGGATGTTAATGCAGAACACGGGTCTTGGTCGCCCCCTAGTCTAGACACGAATAATCGACAGCCTCCATGAAAAATCTTGCACAAATAATCCTATAATAATCTATGAGAGGTGAGAAATATAACTAAATATTCAGACTAATGCTCTGCTTCACTGTAAAGGTGATGTGTGCTTAGTTATAATCTCTGTCACATATGCACATACCGCTAAAACTCGAACACATTTCCATAATCCTGTTTATAACCGCTTAAAGTCAACAATGTCATGAAATGACATTTGAAACCCATATTACTGCCAAAAACATAAAATGGGTTATAAAATGGGTTGGGTTGTAAAATGGGTTGTTAACTTTACTAATATGTCAACAAAAAATGTCATTTTTAGGGCCCGTTTTATTTTTCTCAAATTCTGTTTTATTGTTTCCAAAATTAGTGTTTTAATTATTCTGGATTACATTTTAATGGTTTAATTCAATTTTAATAATCAAAAAGCATTTCTAATCAACTGAATTCATGATTTTTTTTTTCAATAAAATAATGTAAGAAGTTATTTAAAATTTTACATAAAGACCCTAATTGAATTAATTGATTAGAAATGCTGGTGCGTTTATTTTTTTTTCGTGGATTTAGAGTTAATTAAAATGTAGTATCAAAAAACCGTGGTGAATCAATGCAAAAACATTTTTTTGTATTAACAAGTAATCTTTAAAATGAATCAAAAGAACATGTAACAATTTAATTTTTTGGCAAACAAAAGTGCGCACAAACAAGGCTTACTGTTAAACTACAAACATGGATTTGTGTTGATATCACTTAAAACAATAATTTTATATATTATTATTATTAAACATTATCCTATCCAACGTTTTTTTTGGACAGGTTGTCTAAAACCTTTAAAGCCCATTTATAAACCTGATTAACATGAACCTAACAACAGTAGTTGTATTTTTATCAACATTACAAGATTAATAAATCTGTGCATTGCTAGTTAATGTTACCTATAATGCAGTAATGTTAACTAATGAAACCTTACTCTCTAACAGGTGGTTGACAAATAAAAAGAACTGATGACAAGCCTTTTATCCCCTTAACATGCCCCCATCGTTTCCAGCTTATTAGGAAAGTAAATCACGTCCGTTTTGATTTCATGTTGACTCTGAGACTACAGATTAAAGGTCTATTCACACCAAGAGCAAATATTCAGTCAAACAAGAATCAAAAGAATCCACATGAACCTATTCACACCAGGGACAAAATTCATTCGACAAGCACAGAGGACCTGTAGGTCTTCTGTGGTCTTGTGCGTCATGTCTCCGTAGATCTGATGGTGTAGATCTGACAGCTTTTCACATTGCTGGCCTCCAAATACAAGGACCGTAAAAGCCACAGCAGTAAGAAAACCAGCGAAGCAAAAAGAAGTGATATTAAAATCAACTGCTGACAAAATGGGAATGTTTTTAATAGCCTATCGCACCGAGCCAACACATTTCTTACATTACATTACATATCTTTTTTTTTTTTTTTTATAAAAGACTTCTATCAAAAAAATCTTACCAACCCCAAACTTTTGAAGTGTGTGTGTGTGTGCGCGCTCACAATCACGGGGAGCTTTAAGCTTTCAAGCTTCAAAAAAGGATGAAAATGCACCATAAAAGTAGTTCATATGAGCAGTATAAGTGTTCTGGAGTCATATGATAGCTTAGTGTGAAGAACAGACCTAAATTTAAGCCATTATTCATTAAGCTGGTAACCACTGTGGATGACTTGAGAATCAGTTCAAACTTATTTGTGAATTATTTTAATCATTTACTAAAATTAATCTTAAATTCTTTGTTTTAATTCTTAAATCCTTTAATTTAATAAATGTTTTTATTTAATTTGTTCACAAATATATAATTCTCTTTCTTTCTTTTCTATTCTATAATGGCAGCCAATAGCCACGTTTTGGCTTGTTCCTCACACACAGCTACTGCATGACTTTAGATGATTTGGAATATAAAACTGGATTCATATGGACCATTTTAAGATATTTGATGTCTTTCTGAAGCTTTACATCTTTAGTTCCCCTTTATTCTAATCGTACTGAAAAGTGCATGTTGCCAAGATCACAGTTTTTCCACACAACTAGGTTATTTTGAAAATGCAGTAGCGGGAAAATGACAAAGTTGCAGGTTTTTTTGTTTTTAAGGGGAGGGGGTGGGGTTATGGGCTGCCAAAAAGTACCAAAGTACCAAAATTAAAGAGATTAAATTATGCAATATGCACATGTGACATATAGACAATTCTAGCTAAAATCATACAAATAAGATTTAAAACAGAATAAATAAAATAAAAACATTTATTCTAAGGCCCCCTGCTGTCAACTGTGACTGGACAAGATAAAAAAAATTGGCCTCGTTTTCATTTCTTTTGGGTGCATTTTGAGTGGATTTTGGATTTGGATTGAAACTTTTTCTGGTACCTGGCAACCCTGATTTATGCTTTTGTGTTTCCACAGAAGAATAAAATTGATTTGGAAGGACAGAGTTGGTGTTTTGGGGTAAATTGTTCCTATCCAGCACTTGAAGAACTGCTTTTGCTCTACATGTGAATAGACCTTTCGTCAGCGGTTTGTTTAGTTCTTGTTAACAGGCCTCAAGAATGGAGAAAGTTTGACAAATTTTCCGCAACAAAAACCCTGTCAAAGTGTTCCGAACCAATTAAAACATACATTTGTTTAAGAAAATGGAACATTTGCTCTCACAGCTGTTTATCTGTGAAGTGTAACTTACCTATACAGTCTCTCTTTCTCTCTGCTGGGATATAAGCCATCAATCATCCTGTGCCTCTCGTCTGGTCATGCATCTTTGCTGTAGAAGAGTCAGAGACATTTAGGCATCAATCCTGGTTCACAGTGAGTCCCTTCATGACCTACATACACAACACACAGGAAAATCCCACTGCATGCCGTATGACCGCAGGGCTTTAACACACACACACATACACACACACACACACACACACACACACATGTAGCTCTCATAGATCATGCAGTACATATGATACAGGCCTGTAGTATCTTCACAGCTGTGGGAAATTGAGAGTAACCGGAGGTGATTCATCACGACTGCTGTGATGCTCAGAAATATTATAATATTCTTAAATACATAATAGAAGCTCGCCACCATGGGAATATTCATTCGAGTGCATTGTTTGACAGTAAATGACAAACGTTTAGAATAATTTCTTGTCTTCCCTCCTCCAGCGAATGCAGGTTTCATTAAAGGCCGTGATGTCTCATTTCATTCTGTAATTTTTCAGTAAACACAGTTAACCAGTTACTTGCCACGCGTACTGTATGAGCATGAACCAAACTGTGGTTTGGGGGTTACAAAGACTATAAATTGCATCATATTCATATTTTAATAACTTGAAATAAATATTTAGATTACATGTTAATGTAATGTTTTGCATAATGTTGTTTCATGACTGCATTGACATGCTCCACAAACATGCCTGGATGTGAAACGGAGAAATGCATCTCTTTGGCATTTGAGAAGATTGTTGTTTTAAAGGTCACAGAAGAGCAGAATGAGATGAAACACCTGAGACTTCATTCAATATGGTTACCGCACATTACCGCAGAAGAGGAAACAATACAATAATGCAGGAAATGTCCATTTAGACAAATGAAGTGTTTGAATGAGACACAGGTGTCGGTGACTAGGAATATTTCAACAAGAAATTAAAATTCTCTGATTATTTGTTCTCCCTCATTTTGTCTCGTCTGAGAAACAGAAAAGGTGAATGTTGAAAGCATATACAAAAATGTTTGTATATATAAAGTGAATAGAGGCCGGGCCTGTCAGTTCTCAAAATGACAAAAAGTTTGGGGTCAGTAAGATTGTTATTTGTTTGTTTGAAAGAATGTATTACTTTTATTCAGCAAGGATGCATTAAATTGACCAAAAGTGACATTTATAAAAACATGTATAAGATTTCTATTTCGAATAAAATATGTTCTTTTGAACTTTCTTTTTATCAAAAATCCTGAAAATAAAACTGATCAGTTCTCAGAAAAATATGAAGCAGCACAACTGTTTTCAGCATTGATAATTATCAGAAATGTTTCTTGAGCAGCAAATCAGCATATTAGAATGATTTCTGAAGATCATGTGACACTGAAGACTGTAGTAATGATACTGAAAATACAGCTTTGAACCACAGGAATAAATTGCATTTTAAATGTATTAAATTAGAAAATAGTTATTTTGAATTATAATAATTTTCACAATGTTACTGTTTTTACTGTGTTTTTCTTTAAATAAATGCAGCCTTTGTGAGCATAAGTGACTTCTATCAAAAGCATTTTAAAAAAATCTTACCAACCCTGAACTTTTGAACATTTTTTGGGGGGCGAACTACTCCTTTAAAACATTTAAATAAGCAGCTGTTTTGTTTCACAAAATACTTGCAACTTTGAAGACCTGCATGATGGTGCAGTTAGTGAGCAGATCACCAGCAGGTTGTTGCAGAAACAGAAGACGGATGAGGGTAATGGGTCTTGTGTCAGTCACAGCGGTCGGTACATCACAGGCAGGTCTGGATCTGCTGCATTGCAGTTGAGAGATGATGTACTAGAGCCCACCGAACCCTGAATCTATAACACAGAGGAAGAGAAAGAAACTGCATCACCATCAGGGTCAGAAATGAACAGGGGCTTAATGAACAAAAATGCCCCTCAAATTCAAACTGCCCCTGAACAATTACACTAACTCTATTGAGGCTGTCGCGTTAAAATTAAATGTGAAAATGAATTAAAAGTGTCAATTTCACGGAATTATGTTCAGATCTAAGCACGTCACATCAGATTGATTTTTACGAATTGTTTTGCAGTGTTGAGCATTATAACCAATCACACACATTTCTATTGAGATCATGAATGCAATGGCCAATCAGAGGCGTTTCGATTAGTCAGCGCTGAAAATGCTGGAGTTTTGTTGAGTGCAGTTATTGCACATCTTGCTCTAAACTAGACTAACGTTACATATATAATCAAATTAAACACCACACCACACATATTATATAAATAACACTGTATGTACAGAAATTAATTTATTCTAAGTCATTCAAAAAAACAGACAAAATCACAAAATAAATCCAAACATTTTATAGTAATAAGAAGCAGTCATGCAAATAATATATGCAATATATAATATATGATTTTCATATTTATATATTATAGTTAAAATCATTAATATAATACTATAAAATATGATGTTACTTGCTCATTTTAAGATTTATTCAACCATATCACTCAAAAGACTTGAATATCTTGAATACTCAAAGATTTGATGCTATAAAGCCTTGCAAAGTGTTGTATAAAAAGTAAAAAAAAACAGTTTATAAAAGTTGTAGCTATAGCAGTCAGTTAACCGTTAAACACAACTAACAACGGACTGATAGAAACCTGTGTTCCCTGACTCCAGAAAAGTGCATAAAGCCAATCAGATTGGAGCAGGTGATTTCAGCTTGCTATTTTATAGTGCAGTATGCATCAGTGTGCAATATGTGACGGTCCGTGAACGAGCCATTCATTAACCATCATGACATTTAGGACACCTATTAGCATGCAGTCTCATGCACACACAAACACGTACCTCAGTCATTGTGCTCTAGTTCCCCTATAAGGGCCCCTAGAGAGTTACAGTGAACAAACACGGATTCTTTAACGATTTTAGCACATATGGCAGCGCTCATCTGTTAACGACACCAGAAGACTCTCTTCAGATCCTCATGACAAACTCAAACGCAGCTCTCCTGGCTCAGCGCTGACAATATCCTCAGCGAAAGGAACTTAAACTCTCTTCTAAACTCTCCGTAGACAGCAGGCTCCTTTCAAGGCCGCTGAGACCTTCAGCAGCACAATTGTCTGGCGAGTTCAGGAAGAACCTCTGTGGATTTGTGTTTGAGTGGTTTGTTCCTGAAAGCCTGTGAAATTCAGTAAGCCAGCAGAGCGGTATTTGAGCGTAATTACTATAGCATTCAGCTCTTCACACGCTCACAGCAGAAGAAAGAAAATCAGTGAAACCCAGAACAGAAAGTAAGCTGGACATGCTGCTGGTATAAGTTTATCTCATGGTGAATACCGAATAGTAGAGAAAAAAACAGAACGGGAGAGTTTTGATTACATCTCTGAGAGGATTACATTTGCAGAAGTAGCTTAATAACTCAAAACTGAAATAAAAGTAAAAAGACTCAATACAAAGTTTTGATATTCACTTACCTGTGACTATGGTTACAGGCATTTTTATGAGTTAAAGAAGGTGACTGATTTAATTGATGTCACACAGGGGTTTCTGGAAATGTCCTTTTACTGTTTCACTGTTGGATGGGTTATTATAGTTAACTAAAACGTCTTGGTTACGTATGTAACCCTGGTTCCCTGAAGGAGGGAACAGAGACGTCACGTCGGTGACCGACGAATTGGGATCTTGCTTATAGAGACCAATCCACTTTGAGTGTAAACTGAACAAGCCAATGCACATTGGCATGCGATGATTGCATCCAGCTGCCGCTGATCACAGCGTGAGCATAAAAAGGCAGCCGGTGCAACGGATACCAGGTTTTTTCTCGTGAGAGCTGAGCCGTGCCTGGCTACGCATCGTTGGGACCGCAGCCGTGGCGACAGGACGTGACATCTCCGTTCCCTCCTTCAGGGAACAAGGGTTAGATACGAAACCGAGACATTCCCTTTCAGTCAGTCACTCCGAGTCACATCAGTGACCGACGAATTGGGATCCCTACCAAAGCGCCATGGATGCTGCCCCTTCCAGTGTCCTGTGCGAGCCGCCCGTTCCCATTTGTGGTGAAGGCCTGGGCTCGCAACAAGAAAGCATCCCTGTTTTTCATAGCCACTGACCACTCCCCCCCCCACTCAGTGATATTGGATAACACTGGCAAAACGTACCCGTTCCACTTGTAACAGGAACTTTGCGGAAGCCCCATCCTTCCCGAAGGAGGTTTCGGAAGGACATCCTTAGGTGCATATGGAAGATTAGAGGTGATTTAACCCTCTTGGAATGGCAGAAGTCTGTTGGGGAAACACGGGCTCGAGGCTATACTGTGGACTTAACACATATGAGATCCACTTAAGTCTTACATATGGAACACAGCCTTCTACCGGTTCTCGAGAATTCAGCGAGTGAAGGCCTGGCGCCGGACGCAACGCCATGTCTGGCTGCCGAGGGGATGGAGGAGCTCGCCATGGCGCCTACAGTACGGACTCTCTGGAGCGGTTTTTGCAAGCCGACCCGAAGCCGGGGCCTCTCAGTGCTTCTACCCGTTTGAGGTGAGAACACAGGAGGATACCGGCTCCACACGAAGGCTATAGAATCTAGCGAACGTGTTTGGGGTCGCCCAGCCCGCAGCCCTACAAATATCTGTCAGCGAGGCGCCACGAGCCAGCGCCCAGGAGGATGCAACACTTCTGGTTGAGTGAGCTTGCAACCTGAGCAGGCAGGGCACACCCTTTGCCTGATAAGCCAGGGTGATGGCATCCACAATCAGTGGGCTATCCTCTGCTTAGAGACGGCATTCCCCTTCTGCAGGCCTCCATTACAGACAAAGAGCTGATCTGTGGTCCTGAAGCTTTGTGTCCGGTCTACGTAGCATCTCAAGGCTCGGACAGGACAGAGCAATGTTTTCTCCTCCTGGGGCAGCGCCTGCAGGCTCACCACCTGATCCCTGAAGGGAGTAGTGGGAACCTTGGGCACATAGCCGGGCCGGGGCCTCAGGGTTACCTGGGAATCAGCAGGCCCAAGCTCTATGCACGAATCGTTGACTGAAAATGCGTGTAGGTCCCCTACCCTCTTGATGGAGGCCAGTGCAAGCAGGAGTTTTCATTGAAAGAAACTTTAGCTCGACTGTCTGCAAAGGCTCAAATGGGCCCTGCTGTAGTGCTTTGAGCACTAGAGACAGGTCCCAAGAGGGTATAGAGGAGGGCCGGGGAGGATTTAACCTTCTCGCCCCCTTAAGGAACCTGACGACCAGGTCCTGCTTCCCCAGCGATCTCCTTCTACGGGGTCGTGGTTAGCAGCGATTGCAGCGAAATAATATTTTAGGGTGGAGGGAGACAGCCTTCGCTCCAATCCTTGCTGCAAAAAGGACAGCACTACTCCGATCGGGCATCTCCGGGGGTCTTCTCGGCAAGAAGGACATCACTCGACGAACAGGTTCCACTTCAAAGCGTGAGCGTGTCTTGTAGACGGTGCTCTCGCCGAAGTGATGGTGTCAACTACCTCTTGGGGTAGGTCACCAAGAATCTCCGCGTCCCATCCAGGGACCAGACATGAAGTTTCCAGAGGTCTGGACGCGGGTGCCACAGGGTGCCCCGTCTCTTAGTCAGTAGATCCTTCCTCAGAGGAATCTGCCAGGGAGGGGCTGTCGCGAGGTGCATTAGTTCGGGAAACCAGATCCGAGTGGGCCAATACGGCGCCACAAGCAGGACCTGCTCCTCGTCCTCCCTGACTTTGCACAGCGTCTGTGCGAGAAGGCTCACTGGGGGAAACGCATACTTGCGCAGGCCCCGTGGCCAGCTGTGTGCCAGTGCGTCCATGCCGAGTGTTCCCTGGCAGTGAGAGGTTTCTGGAGAGGCAAACAGGTCTACCTGAGCGGCTCCGAAATGTCTCCAAAACAGCTGGACCGTCTGGGGATGGAGTCTCCATTCTCCCGGGAGCATAGCTCATGACAGCTCGTCGGCCGTACGGTTGAGCAGACCCAGAATGTGAACCTCAGAACCTTCTGACTCCATATTTTTAGCACAATTTTACAGTCTATTAATCTTTTAAAAATATAGTTATCAATCCCAAACACAGCCAGAAAGACACCAACAGAATACGCAGCTTTAGTTTCTAAATTTCCTAAACCATAAAATATGCAATAAAATAATGTTTCCATTTGACAGTAGTGAAGTTATTTAACCCTGTCCCTTTATTTTGACAAATATGATGTTTGAGCATCTGTCTCACAGATACATCATGGTCTTGAGACAGTCCTTAAGTAATTGCCAGTGAAAAGCTAAATTCTTTCAACTACCTCAAATTGCCATTTACGCCACGAGTACCTTTGATTTGTTGTCACACTGGAATTAAAGGTGATTTTTCACATTTAAGCAGCAATTTTCCCCCTAACAAGACACTGCTTGTCAGTAATCCATCAAATGGGACAGATACAAGTGCTTCATTCCCACAGCTGCCGTCATCCGTCTGTTGCCCAACAGCAGACGCACTGACCGCTGCTTTGAGCCGCTATTGATCCGACTGGCACAGTATTCCGGGATGATGGTACACTGATTAGTGATCAGGATCAATGTTTCTGTCAGCATTTGGAGCCACGGCTTGCGTTTCGCATGCAATCCAAAGATATGTAGAAATATAAACTGCTTTGTGCTTCACTCAGGGTTAAATTAGGGTTAGGGGTTTGTGCGAATCACTTTCACCAATGGAACATTCCCCCATGTTTGCATGGCTCATCTTGTGTGTTCTGGTTTCATCCTCCTCCAGAGATCTGCCGGAGTGTTGTTATTGTGTGTGGGCCGAGACACAGAGTAGGTGGATCCAGCCTACAGCCTGTATTTACATTTGCATCAGACTCAATGTGGCAGATGAACAGCCCCTAAGGTACACCAATGCTCACAAATTCCCTCAAACACACACAGCGCTCGTTCTTATGGCTG
This sequence comes from Sinocyclocheilus anophthalmus, assembly GCA_018155175.1. Taxonomy (NCBI): domain Eukaryota; kingdom Metazoa; phylum Chordata; class Actinopteri; order Cypriniformes; family Cyprinidae; genus Sinocyclocheilus; species Sinocyclocheilus anophthalmus. The sequence goes on from JADLZN010003794.1 coordinate 171,248, forward strand.
AATATGGCTGTTTTCTCAATCTCACACAGCCTTACAGACTCCAAAACTCTCTAGAGTGGAGAAAAGAAACAGAATTGTGGGAATAATTGTCTAAGAGTAGGAGGATTCAGTTCAGACTACCAATGTGAGATCGGTGCAATGTGCACTCGGTACTTCTGCTTTTACAGCGTATAAAGCAAATCTAAACTTCTTGACTGTTTCTATCACTGCAAAATGTAAACATCATACCGCCCAGCTCTTTATATAAAGTTGGATATATAAACATGCTCAAATTTATCCGCATACATTCTCATGTAGGGCACTGGAGGGGTACTATCCTAAATACAAACGGCACGAGAGAGCAGAAAGTTTGTGTTTTTCTTTGTTGAGTTTACATGTTAAGTTGTACGTTTAGGTTTGTTGTGCATGTTGAAGTATAAAGAAAATAAATAATGAGGGGGAAGAAGATCGTCGAAGTATTGCTGTTGCTTGCGCTGATTACATCGAGTGTTTGTATGCCGCACGATGTAGCCGACGTCGCCGCATCGGGGGGACATGATCGGGTGCTGCGGGTCTGCAGCAGGAAATGGTTGCTGTCTCTACGGAAACCTGTGGTAATGGAGCCGGGCCTGCTGGATGGTGTTCCAGAGGAGTTGTTGTGGCGACATGGGGTCGGGGATCATCGCCGTCAGACGCGAAAATGAGGGAGAAGAGGCGGCGTTCAACAAAATGTCACAAGTTACCGCTGCCATCAATACTTTTTAGCAATGCTCATTCACTGAGGAATAAGATGGACTCTTGGTGTAGAAATTATACAGTAAAGGACACAGTGTGTACTCCTGACCTTGAACTTATATGTTTAAGTCTAAGACCCTATTATTTGCCCAGAGACTATGGGAATATCTTCATCTGCGTTGTATATATTCCGCCCAGTGGGGATGCATCAAAAGCGGCTTCGAGGATAGCTGATTGTGTCCACCAGCAATTACAGAACAAACCTGATGCACCGATATTTGTATTAGGAGATTTCAATCATTGCAGGATGGATTATGCTCTCCCAGGGTTTCAGCAGTATGTTTGTAACAGCACACGGAAAAATAAAATATTAGATAAATGTTATGGTAACATCAAAGAAGCATATGTAGCTAAGATTAGGCCTCCTCTTTTAAATTCGGACCATAATACCATCCAGTTAATTCCTATTTACAGGTCTGCCTTTATGAAGAGTAAACCGGTTTTAAGAACAGTTAATGTGTGGCAGGATACTACAAAAGAGGAGTTGAGTGGTTGTTTTCTGGCTACAAATTGGGATGTTTTTTATCAAGATGACAGTATTGTGGAAGTGATTACAGAGTATATTCATTTTTGTGTTGATGTTGTGAGAGGAATGATCAATTTAAATTCAAATAAGAAAGAAATACAGGTTTTGAATGAATTTGAAAAAGCAAATTAATTTAATAACTTGTATAATCGTTTTGAACTGATTGGTAGTGGTAGTATTGATAAATGTAGAGATTTGCTGAGTTCTGTAACATGTGATTTCACAAAGGATAGAGTTGTGGTGGACCCAAGTGCTGTTGCAAAAATTTTTAAAAAGCTGCAAACCAAAAAGTCCAGTGGGCCGGATGGTATTTCAGCTCTTTTACTTAAAACATTTGCTGATGAATTAACTCCAGCCTGGAGTCCATTATTTCAATTATCAGTCGACACTGGAAATATTCCTATAATATGGAAAAAAAAGTTTGGAAAAAAAGTCATTATTCCTGTTCCAAAAAAACATCCAGCACTGGAAAATAATGACTTTAGACCAGTGGCGTTAACGTCCATAGTGATGAAATCACTTGAACGTATTGTGACAGGGAAATTGAGAGAGATTGTAGTGTATAAATTAGATCCTTATCAATTTGCGTATAAAGAAAATAGGAGTACAGAAGATGCTTTGAATACTATGACACACTTTATTTTAAAACACCTTGAAAATCCTGCAGCTTATGTTAGAGTGATGTTTATGGATCTGAGTTCAGCGTTTAATACTTTACTTCCAGATATTGTGTTATTGAAGTTAAAACAGATGGAAGTGAACCCTTATATAATTAAATGGTATTATGCATTTCTTTCGGGACGACAACAGCAAGTGAAAATTAATTCAACTTTCTTTGATATATTGGTCACAAATGTTGGAGCTCCTCAAGGCTGCGTACGTTCCCCCCTTCTTTTTACATTATATACAAATGATTGTAGAAATCAGTACATAAATAACTATATTATCAAATTTTCAGATGATACAGCTATACTTCGTTTGCTGACAAAGAATTCAGATGTGGGTATGTATAAATTAGAGATAGAAGGGGTTGTGCGGTGGTGTGAGGAACACAACTTGATGTTGAATGTTAAAAAAACTAAAGAAATTATCTTTTGAGGTTGGTGGGTGATCATAGTCCAATTTTAGTTCATGAGGAGGAAGTTGAGCAGGTACCAACATATAAGTATTTAGGTATCTACTTTGATTCTCAGCTGCAATGGAGTCATCAAGTGGACTATGTTTGTACACGAGCTAGTCAGTGCCTGCATTTTTTGCGAAGGCTCAAGGTTTATGGGGTGGACAAAAGTATAATCTTATTGTTTTACAGATCAGCTATTGAATCTATAATTTGTTATGGTTTTACAATATGGTTTGGAAATTTGACTGTTAAACTTGTGGTTAGAAGAGCTGGAAAAATAATTGGTATGTTGTCTCCACTTTCTCTTCAGGACATTTTTGAGAGGTCTATTAGGAAGCAGAGTCTTAAAATTATTGGTGACCAAAGCCATATTCTCCATAAGGAGTATGAGCTAATGCCCTCGGGCTGGAGATATCGGGTTCCAATCTGTAAGCTGAAAAGATACACATTTTCTCTAATTCCATTTTCTGTCAAATTATTGAATACGTGATTGAAATTGTTGTGTGGGTGAGGGTAATGTGATGGGTAACATGTAATGTTGGTGTATTACTAGGATTGTATAGGAATTATATGTTTTGGAATGGTGTAATTTTATTTTTTCTGTATGTTTGATCTGCTCTCCCAGTTGCCTAAGACAAATTTCCCCTAAGGGAGACAATAAAAGAGAAACTTAAACTTAGCCAACCTCATTTAAACACACCTGAACCAGCCAATAAAGGTCTATCTAGGCATATTAGAAACTTCCATGCAGGTGTTTTGGAGCTAAACTTTGCAGGACACCCCTGCTGTAGCAAATCTCAACAGCTTAATAGATCATAAAGCCTAAGAAGACTTGAAATACAATGAAGTAATACTTATAAGTCACATGGAATACTACTTTTTGGAGCTCAGCAGAGACAGTCCTCATTCACATTCACTGCACGGATAACTGCAAACAAAATCAGTCAACAACATGCAGGTGATTGAATGATTGTATTTTAATTTTTATATGAACTATTCATTCAAATCTCATGCAAATGTGAAAAGAATCTCTCTTCCTTCCAAACAACACACACTGCATCCTTCTTGCATGCAACAGTGCATAACCACAGGCAGAAATGCTGGACAGCAGAGCTGAGAAACCCCTTGTGTTTTACCTGGCCGCTATAAGCAGCTGCACACACACACACACACACACACAGGTTTGTTTTTGTTAAAAGTGGGGTCTCTCCATAGGCGAAATGGTTTTTATACTGTACAGACTGTATATTCTATTGTTCTACACCAACCCTACCCCTAAACCTTCCTCTTACAGGAGACTTTGTGCTATTTCAAGTATTTTCAATACACTCCATTCTGTGTTATTTATAAGTGTTTTGAAAAGTGGGGACATGGGTTATTTGTCCTGAAAAGTCACCTTCTCCTTGAAATACCTGTCATACCTTTGTCATTATACAAATTATGTCCTCATTTGTCACAAAAACTCACCACACACACACACAACACACCCACACACACACACAACACAACACAACACAACACAAAAGTACACTTACACGCACACACACAAAAACCAACCATCACACACACAGACATACATTATGCTTCCCCTCACGCATCATCTCCACCTCAATCACTCAGATCCCTCAACTGAAGCAGGAACAACCCAACCACTAGATAAAATATCAACATCAGACATGTGCAGCGCTTGTGACATGAAAAAAACTAGATCACTACCATCATAATCAACAAAACAGTCTGAAATTAAATTATTATAATTAATTATTATATATTAAAATATTTAATAATTCATTCATCATCATCATCATTTAAAGAATTGATGGTTATGACTTTATTTGTTACATTTTAAAACTTCTTTTTATTAATACTAATAATAATTTCTATATATCAAAACATTCAAATTAAAATGTTAAATTATTAATATATGTATTATATCTATAAAGAAAATAAAAGGTCATATTTTAATGTAATAAATCATATAGATAGATGAGATAGATAAATAGATTAACATTAAAAAAATCTTTGTACTTAAAAAAAAACTCTTCTTCTCGAGCTCACAGCTGATTGGTTTGTTGTTACTAAATATTCTAAGCTTCACACTGAATGCTTCCAATTTAGACAATGTGTTGAGACACACAATGCATACTGTGCTGAACTGCATGCAATAAACATACCATCACATAAACTGCAGTGACAATACCAGCATAACAGTTCCACTGACCTCAAGGGAAATATGGCCCTATCTGACTGCTACTTCAAGGAATGAGTGCAAATACCACAAACCTTCACATGAATACTCCAGAGACTAGTTATCCTTAAGATCTGTTTAACCTCAGGATGTTCTCCTGTTAAACTCACAGTCTAACAGGACTGTGTACTACTCAGCTTGTGGACAGAGGAATTTTCCACTCGTTGTCGCCATGTATAGAACAAGCTCATCTGAAGTCATGTGATCCACGACTAGTTCACATGGGATGTTTTAGTATGTCAGCGCTGTCAGCTAAATCTAATCTGCCTCATGACAGAGTGAGAGAGTTCGTTCAGCTTTGGCACTAATCTCTTCATATAAATTTAGAGCAAATGCATGTTAGAGCAAACACACACAATGCACTTGTTATTTAAACTACCATTATATATGGAGCTTTGCTCTTTCATTTCCTTTGAAAACACACATTCACCCTCATGCATACACACACACACAGGGGTTTGAGAGTTGGACAAACCCAGCAGTAATTAACTTTTGACTGTTTTAAAGCCTCAAGCCTTCAAACTTCAAACCCAGAGTACTTTCACTGATTGTCAGATGCATACTGTGCACAAACTGCCAAGAGCTGAAGAAATCGTCTCTTCTAATCTGGATACACCAGTCCACTTCAAATCAGTCTAAAACAGCATAAAGCATGAGCTGAGTGTGCTCGGTCACTTATATCAGTAAAATCTTTTAATGTTTTTTTGAATAAAGTCTCTTCTGCTCACCAAGGCTGCATTTATTTGATCAAAAATACAGTAAAAGCAATAATATTGCAATTTAAAATAGCTGTTTTCTATGTGAATATATTTTAAAATGTAATTTAAGTAACACTTTATTTTAGGGTCTCTTAACTAGTTGTTTATTAGCATGCATATTACTAGAATATTAGCCGTTTATTAGGTACTAATTAAGCACATATTAATGTCTTATTCTACATGACCTTATTCTACATCCCCAATCCTACCCAATACCTAAACTTAACAACTACCTTACTAACTAATAATAAGCAACAAATTAGGAATTTCTTGAGGGAAAAGTCGTCGTTAATAGTGAATACAGGTGAATCAGGAAATAGTGAATGCCGGTGATGTAAAGCTGATTTTTTTTTTAGTAGCCATTACTCCAGTCTTCAGTGACACATCCTTCAGAAATCATTCTAATATGCTTATTTGCTGCTCAAAATACATTTCTGATTATTATCAGTGTTGAAAACAGTTGTGCTAAATTACAAACATAACTGCTAACCTCCTCACCGCTCTCAAACCCAGTACTCCCAAGTCCGGTGGTCCAAAGATCCGCCACGGTCAGCACTATTGCAAAAGCCCCCCTCTCAGGGGCCATCCCCTGAACTCACAGTCTGCCCTGTCACAGTCAAGGAGGCCATCCCCGAAACCCTTGCCTGTCCTGTCACGGCCATGGAGACCACTCATGAACTCTGTCTGTCATACAACAGCCACTGAGGTCATTCAAGGACATTCTGCCTGTCATGTCTTGGCCACGGAGGCCGCTCACAAACTGTCTGCCTGTTCTATCACGGCCAGGGGGTCCGTCCATGTTTTTGCTCCACCATGGCCTCCTGACCTGTGGTGGTCTTCTGCTCCGCCCTTTTCACCTGCTCTGCCAGCCCCGCCCTGGTCATCTGCTCCACCCTGGTGGTCTTCAGCCCCGCCAGCTCAACTGTGGTGGCTACCAGCTCTGCCAGTGCTCCACAGTTTATGATCTCTGTCACTGCGCACAGTCCAGATCCTCCATTGCTCCACGGTCCAGGTCCACCACTGCTCCATGGCCCATGGTCTTGCCCTCTGCTCCACGGCCCAGGCCAAGATCCAGGTCCTGTTCCGTTTCACGGGCCTGGCCCTCCATCCCTCCCCCTTCTCCGCCTCTATTTTGTATTCTGTTGTAGCCATGTTTCATCCTTGCCCTCATGTGTTCCTTTAGTCCATGTGTCATGTTCTCATTGGTTCATTGTCCTGTCATGTGGTTATCAGTTCTCTTTGTTCATTGGTTCCTGTTCATTAGTTCTGTTTGCTCATCGGTTGGTTTTGTCATGTGTTCCCCTTGTATTTAAGTCCTCTTGTTTGCCATGTTAGGTTGTCGTGTATTAGATCTATGTAACTCGGTGGGTGGTTTTGTCTAGTCTGTTCATGCTCATGGTCAAGCCTGCTAATATTTGAGTCAAGTCTTTGTTTTGTATTGTTTCACATTGGATTTAATAAGCTGCACATGGGTTCTTAAACTTGCCGTTCAGAGGACCTTTAGTTACAATGTTTCAAGTGTTAAATTAAGTGTTAACTAATTAAATGTAAATATTACATTTTATGCATATAATTTAATATTATAATTGTTACACCTTTTAAAGCTACCAGTTTAATTTTCTTTTTACTGATTTCATTTGATTCATTAAAAAAAAGCATTTATTTGAAATAAAATAAAATTAATAAAAAAATGAAATAAAATATTGTTTAATGTCCCTTTTGACCAATTTAATGCATTCTTGCTGAATAAAAGTATTAATCGTTTGAATGGTAGTGAAAATTTCTACTTATATGATCATTGTTGATCTTGCTTTTTGGAGCTTCACAGTTTTAATTCAAAATCCTATTTTGTTTGCTGGAAAAGAGCAGCTTTGACATTATTCCTGCAGGTTTGAGGTTGAGCAAATGATGATGTATTTCTCATTTTGTGTGAATTATTTCTTGAAGCTCAGCACCGCAAAACCCAGAGGATCGGCTGTGCTTGTTCATTCATAGGAAAGCCTGTAAATAAATTGAAGACTAGCTGCTGCTCAGATCATGAACATTTCCCACAGCACTGTGATGCAATTGCGCTGTGAATTCCCGGCTCTGGATGGCCCTGTCAAACTAGGCAACACCCCTGGGCATTGAACCGCCACGCTAATCGCACTCCTGCGGCCCAACCGAAATGAGCTGAGCTGTTTCTCCATTCTCAACGTGTGCTTTCTAATCTTTGGGCAGATTAAAAAAACACCCGCATCTGAAACAAAACACTGGAGGCAGGCGAGGACAAAAAGACTTTGTCGGCTGTTAGCATGGACAGTGAGCGAAATGTCAAGGGAAAGAGCTAAATTGTTTCCGGACAAGAATCGCTACTGTGCTGCTCACAATATCATATATATACATACACAGTATATATATATATACACGTGTATTTGTCATTTTTTCAATTTGTACTAATTTTCTATATATATATACTGCATATATGAAGATATTCTGGAAAATTATGTCGTATAATAGGATAATATATATAATCTTAATATATCATAATAACATAGTATGTATTATATAATATAGCTTCATATATAATATATAAGATAATCAAATAATATATTCATAAGCAATATAATAAAAAGCATATGTAACATTTTAAATCTAATAATCGATCATGTTATAACTATCTCAAATATTCATTATTCATTAAGTTATGAATTCTTATAGTTTTTTCAAACTTGCTTTTCATCAACAAGAAGTCTAGTTCGCTTCCTTTAAAGGCCCTAAATTAGTTTGATAGATTAATATATTTACTTATTAGCATCAAAAATTAATACATGGGCACAGAGAAACAAAAAACAATGCCATAACTAAAAAATCTCAAAACCGGCTTCGTTGTTGCGAAGATTTCAACTTTCACAGTATCTCAAGAGCAGAAATTGTTAGGCTCTTTGACCAAAAGGGGAAACTAATTAAGAAATTTGCAGTTGGTAGACAGTGATAAAGTGACCTATCATTTTTGTCTATAGAGACAACATCCCTCAGGAAGCCCTTGGAGTCCACATCTAAGTATAATAAACAGTGGTACAGTCATAATGACCGCGGGTACAGAGGGTGCTAATGCCAGGGACACTGGTGTAACACCGCAGGCGACGGGGAGGTTGTTCTAACAACACAGAAAAACAATATTAAAACTCAACTAAATGAATCTTTTAGTTCTTTTGAGTAAAATACTACACTCTAAAAAATGCTGGGTTGTTTCAACCCAACTTTGGGTCAAATATGGACTAAACCAACCGTTGGGTTAAATTTACAGCTACGTTAAAACAACAGTTGGGTTAGTCCATATTTGACCCAAAGTTGGTTGAAACAACCCAGCATTTTTTAGACTGTATACATAAACCCCCCAAATTACATCCTTTTAAGCAAAAAAAACAAAAACTGGATTTACAAACTATAGGATTCAATTCTGTTTTTAAATACCAGCAAATTGGAGCGTTTATTAAAAACAGAATTTTTTAAATGGGGAGGGGGGGGAAATGGAGCATTAAATTTCACTGTCAGTTTAGCTTCATTCATTCATTCTCTTCATTATTTATGGATGTATTTATTTATTTATTAAGGAAACACCGATGTAAAACAAGGAAAAAGAACTGAAACTAACAATAACCCGCCCAATTGCGCCTAATAGAGCTGACTAAACATAAAATATTTATGAAAAACTTTAAAAGAAATGAAATGTCTTGGCAACAAACTGAAATAAATGACCCGTTGAAGTTGAAGTACTCCAACCCAAAGACCAACTAATGAAACTAATAAACTAATAGAAATGACAAAATAGCAAAATAAAATTATTAAAACGTACTTTAAGTGAGCCTAGAATATTAATTTAAACATCGTTGGCTCTCAAGAGTCTTGTGACCAACCATAATGTGACAAAGTAAAATGTCTATAAAAATATACATAATAAAAAATTAAATATCTATATAGATGCTCAGCATGATCTTCATCATCTGCTCCATGGTCTTCCTCAGCACTGGGAACTAACATTCATTCATCAAACAATCAAAACAAGCAACAGTGCTAATTAAACATGCTGTTGTTTTGATTAAACTCAGTGAAGCATACAAACACTCTGAAACAGAAGAATTATCTGTAATAATTATCACTAACCAAAATAAATTGCTGTTGTCATATTTTTCACACAAAATCATTTTTTTACTTATTTAAGAAACACTCACTAGTAAATTGGCATTATCAGCGCTGCTCCTCTAAAACGACTGAAACAAACAAACACGAGACGACTCAATTGTAACGGTATAATCAGAGCAAATGCAATGCAAATATAATTGAGCGATCAATCCAGAGAGCTTTTATCTCATGAACACAAATGCAAACACACACAAACACACACAGTGCTGGTTTTGTTTCAGCTGTTGTATTGCAGCGGTGACGGATCAAACTGAGTCTGACGCTCCCTCTATATCAGAGCCGGCGATCCTTCATTTCACCTCCATCTCGCCTCTGACACACACCACACCGGAAATTAACTGCTCCCTAATAGCAGCCCTTTATTTCATCCCGTTCTCCATCCAGGGAACATTGAGCAGCATTCTAGCATACTGATTGTTTCTGCAGTATGCAGCATGTATAATGTAACAGAATAAGGCAAATGTGTATAAGATACTGTATCCAACAATGAAAATTCCAGCATCTAAATCCACATTTTCACCCGTTTTTAACCCACTGGAATTTTTCTTGAAGACATTTTCAACTAACTAGAAGGTTCACAATCTTAAAATGTATTGAACTGCATTTCTGTCCCTCACAGCCTTGTTTTCATTCACGTCAAATACAATATTCCATCTATTCTGACTAAAGTCCATTAATCCCTCTGTGAAAGCTGTTTCTTGTGGGAACATCTCAGCAAGGTAGCTTTAGAAGTTTTGTTGTTCTTCCTCTGATATTTTCAGAAAGGTCATCCTCTACTGATACACACACACACACACACACACACACTTGTGAAAAGTGGAGACATCCCATAGGCATAATGGTTTTTATACTGTACAGACCGTATATTCTATTGCCCTACACCAACCCTACCCCTAAACCTACCCCTCACAGGAGACTTTGTGCTAGTCAGATTTTCAATACACTCCATTCTGTGTGATTTAAAAGCATTTTGAAAAGTGGGCACATGGGGTAATGTCCTGAAAAGTCACCTTCTCCTTGTAATACCTATGTCACACCTTTGGCCATTATACAAATGTATGTCCTCATTTGTCACAAAAACACACACACACACACACACACACACACACACACACACACACACAAATCCTTAAATGAGGATGCACCCTACACTTTCACAGTTTTTATATAAAGCTATAGGTCATTGTTGCTATTGTTAATTAAAAGAAAAGCCATTACAAAATGATTTGTTAGATGAAAAACTTAAAAGAAAAGAAAACACTTTATTTTACAAATTAGAAAAGTCAGCAACTAACTGAAATATTTTTTATTTCAGTTCAGTTTTAAGTTGAAGTACTAAAATTGACAAAAAATTAATTACATTTAAATAGAAATATCACGCTGTATATACAGTATATATATAGAGAGAGAGAATATATAAAATTGAAATCTTTATACAAATAAAAAATAGAAGTTCATATTTACTGTGCCAACCACTAATATTGGCACCCTTGGTAAATATGAGCAAAGGTGGCTGTGAAAATAAATCTGCATCATTTATTTTTTTGATCTTTTATTTTTAAAAAATCACAAAATTCTAACCTATCATTGAAGTAAAACAATTGAAATTGGGGGGAAACTCACATTATGAAATAAATGTTTTTCTCCAATGCATGTTGGCCACAATTATTGGCACCCCTAGAAATTCTTATGTGTAAAATATCTCTGAAGTATAGCACACCAGGGTGACTAGGAGCATAAAATTCTCCAGCCATGACTTCCTGTTTCACAGGAATATAAATAGGAGGGAAAACAAAGGTCAAATATCCTTAATCATCCATCACAAAGAGTAAAACAAAGAATATAGTTCTGACGTCCAGAACAAGATTGTCGAGTTTCACAAAAGAGAAAGTGTCTGTAAGAAAATATTGAAAATCCCCATTTCCACCATCAGGGCATTTAAAATATAAATACATCATAAAGCTATTACAAATCTGCCTGGAAGAAGATGTATGTCTATATCGCCCTAATGCACGGTGAGGAGGAGAGTTTGAGTGGCCAAAGACTCTCCAAGGATCACAGCTGGAGAATCGCAGAGATTAGTTGAGTCTTGGGGTCAGAAAGCCTAAAAAAAAAAAATCAAACAGCCCCTACATCACCACATTATGTTCGGGAAGGTTTCGAGAAAAATCCTCTTCACTCATCTAAAATCTAACTCCAGAATATTCAGTTGTCAGACATGATTGGAACTTCGAACGGGACTGGCTTCTATGGTCAGATGAAACTAAAAAAAGAGCTCACCCAAGCCCACAGTTAAATATACTGCTGGATCTTAATGTTGTAGTTCTATTTTTTGCCGGAAGGACCGGGCATCTTTTCAGATCATGGATGCTATCGAATACCAACAGATAAAAAATCTAAACCTGACTGCCTCTGTTAGAAATCTTATAATAGGCCATGGTTGGATCTTCCATCAGGACAATGATCCAAAACAAATCAAAAATGTGTCACTGAGCACAAAATGAAGCTTCTGCCCTGGTCGTCTCAGTTCCCTGACCTGGACCCTGTAGAAAATGAGTGAGGTGAACTGAAGAGAAGAAGCTGTGAATCTGAAGGATCTGGAGTGATTCTGTGTGAAGGAATGTTCTCTGATCTCTCGTCAGGTGTTCTCCAAACTCATCAGACATTATAGGAGAAAACTCAGAGCTGTCATCTTGGGACAAGGACGTTGCAATAATTGGGTGCCAATAACTGTGGCTAATGTGAACTAGAGAAAAACATTTATTTCATAATGAGATTTTTCCCCATTTTCAATTGTTTTACTTCAATGAAAGTTTAGAATTTAGTGAATTTTTTGGATGAAAGATCAAAAAGATAAACGATGCAGATTTATTTTCACAGCCAACTTTGCTCATATTTACCAAGGGTGCCAATATTAGTGGAGGGCACTGTAAGTGCAATAATTATTGTGAGTAATTTAATTAAACTAGAAAGCTTAAAGTCCCAGTGTTTTATGTATATGTATATGTGCAGACATATATATATGTATATATATATATATCATATTAACACACCCACACACACACACAAAAAAATTACTAGGTTAACTAAATTTAAATAACAATGTATTAATTCAAATGAAATTGTCATAAAATATATTTGTTTTATATTTAAGATTATATAGACTGTGACAAAAGCATACAAAAAAAATTACCAACGCTTTTCAAAATTCAAATGAAATAAAAACATTTAAACCAAATGCTTATTAAAATATAAATAAATGATATAATACTAAATATTACTCAAATAACACTACTAAAGACAACCCTATACCTCACAGCTTTATTATAAATCATTCCTAGACAACATATAAGTTAAAAAAAAAAGCAATAACTTAAAAATGACAAAAACACATAACAAAACTACTGACATTTTTAAACTAAAATGAAAATAGAAAATATAAAAAAAAACTAATAACCATGTGACCCAGACATCACAATAAGTTTATGTCATATCTTGTCCACCTCTGGAATCATTTACGTCCCTATAGTTCTCTAGTAAAGCCTCAACACCATGCTAAGTTCATTCTCAGTGTTAGTAAAGGTCCTTGTAGGGCAATGAACGTTAGTTGTGCATTGTTTAAAGTGAAAAGAGGTTTTGGTGCTGACGTGAGGAAACATATGGGACCTTTCCTGTTTGATCATGCTCAACAAATATTTCTCTTTGGGTCCTGTGATCAATGGCACCTTCACACACACACACACACACTTCTCATTAATGCCAGCATGCTGTGTCTTACACACCTCTCGTCGCTTTTCTCTTCCACCCGCAGCTAAACATATTATACTGACAGTGCCACCCCCCCATCGCCGATACTTCCAAAACACAACCTTCATACCCACCCGCAAGTGTTTATATTTTAAACGAATCCGTCATGTGTTATCTACAAGGTCTCTGCATTTTCACTGCTGATCAGATACACTGAAAAAAAGGGGTGTAAACAATTTTCACTCAGAATTTGCTAGTAAATTTCACAAATAATTACAAGAAATCTGCAAATAACATATTGAATGTTAAGTAGAAAGACTGAAATAAATAAAAAAAATGTTACTTGAAATATAATAAACATTAACTGACCACATTTTTTTTTCCAAAAATGTTTCAGCCAAGGCAACATTTTTCATTTTCATTTAGTTTAACTAAATTACTCCACTGAATAAAACTAAAACTGACATAGACATCTATAAAAAAAATATCAAAAAACAATAAAATGACAAAAACAACAAAATCACTAAAATTTTAAATTAAAATTGAAAATCTAAAAATAAAACTAATTCAAAATATTAACTATAAAAGTATCTTGAAGCTCATTTGGTGTTTAAAGTCAGTGAATTTTTAAAGCTTCATTTTTTATTAATAGTCTGAATTTTTATATATCTTCTGTTTTCATTTTCATTTTAGTTAAATGTTTAGTCATTTTGATGTCATTTTGGTTTATTTTGTCAGTTTTATTTGCTTTTATTATATATATATAAATGAGAAATGTTTCTTGTTGGTGAACTAGCTAATAAAGAATACAATTTATAGTTTTTTAAGTGTTCTCTTTTTTTCATCTAAATTTGTATTTTATCGTGAGCAAAAAAAAAAAAAATTTTATCTCGGTTCCAGTTTAGTCTTAGCTTTAGTTAACTATAATAACCCGCATATAATAAATAAAAATATATACATGATTAAATCTTTAAACCTGACCCAGGATCAGTGTGAAACAGAATGATGTAATGAATCCACAGTTAAAATGACCCTGGATAAGCTATTGCAAGTGTAAAATGCCTTTATACTGATGACAGTTCTGAAGGAGACTAATGTGTATAGGATGATCCCGGCTCGCGGGCGGCGAGGAGAGCTGTGTACGTGGGCATTATCAGTGGCAGATGGTATCACTGGCGGACGATGGCACACAGATGGTCCAGGTATCGGGTTGGGGGCCAGGGGCCCGCTGGGCGCGATTGGGCCCCCCCCCCCCCACCCCCCCCCCACAGGTCCATAGATGGTCAGGCGGTCGGGACCAGACAAAAGCATGAAACAGGGTCAATACAAATGCTCTCTCACTCATTCTATGCGTCCATATCCATCCTCCACCATTCTTATATGTCTTTCTTTCTCTTGAGACGTGGAAAAGGTTTTTTTTAGAAGGACCTAAGGAGGAGGTCAGACCTCTCCAAAAATGTATCTTGGCCGAGCACCAAGTCTATTTTTTTTTTAAACTGTCATAGCCATTACAAGCCCAAGACAAATGAACTTTTCTGCTCTACGGAGCCTGAAGGAGCATTCGTGATGAATCAAACAGAAAAGGTGGCCGAGGACTTCACATTTCTTTATGTAGGGCACGGAGTTTAATTGTGCTAAATCTTTCTGAAAGCTTAGTCAAACAAAACAAAACAAATAAAATAAAATAAAAGAGGTATTCAATGTCATTTAAATTACAAAATTGTTCTATTTTTGAATGACCACAGCAGTAATAATGAAAACAGTATACAGTATATATATATATTATATAAAAAATACTTTATTCTATTTGATATAACAGAAAGATATTTCTATTTTGGCCATCAGTGCAAGAAACTAATCATATTCCATGAATGGCAAAAAAACAACAACATACATTTTAAATAAATAATAAAAATGAAAGTTAGATTTTATTTTTATTTTGTCTAAATAAATAAAAATGAAAAACTACTGAATTAATTGAAACCATTTCTCTTCTCCGAATTGAAGTAATGTATTTCTAAATAAAGTCTTTCTATTTACTCATAAAAATGTTTTTATATCAATTAATCCATCAGTCAATACATTTTTTAAAAATCATGTCTTCCAGACCAGGAAAATGTATGGAAAGGAATAAAGTGGAAATAAATGTTTCTAGTTATGCTCTGATGTAAAATATTTCATTGGTTAGATATTGCTCTCGTGGAGAGTACAACTTGCTCGCAAGACATAGTGATTTGTCAACAAATCTTTGTTTGAATCAGTTCATTTCAATGAATCAGTCAAACTGATTCAGAGTAATTAATTATCAAATTCATCTGCATCAAAATGAATGTAAATACTTTTATCCTGAGATTGCAAGCAAATGAAAAGCTCATGGAAAAGTAATGGAAATACCTCGATCAGATAGTGTGTGAATGATGACAAACAAACAAACACAATAATTATAATTCACTGTCTCTTTCAAAGGAGCTGTCAATAAAAACAACTGGAGAAATATTCATTATTATTTTCCATTTGTAAAAATGAGGATTTTCTCTTTTCAAATACTGCCTAAGCTTACATCTATACTGTAAAGGAAAACAACAATGTGCTTTACAGAATGGACAAAGACTCTGTGCATTAAATCTAGTGAAAGCAGAGGACAAATGAGGCAGGAGGGACATTAATCTCCTGCTGTTTGTCTGTGAGGGTTATGAAGTACAGACCTATAGATCGAGGGAATATTGCTGTCTGTAACAGAAATCAGATTTACTCCTGTACTTTATCCGCTGATCGTGCCGTGGCAACAGTGAAGCTCTTTATAATGTTCTTATAATATTTCAGCGTGAGCTCTGAACGGCCTGTGAGATTTCCATAGCAAACTACATGAGCGGCATCTACGCTTTTATCATGTCAGACCTCTGGAGAACCGCATAATCCAACTATAAACTATAAACTTGATTGTAAAAAAAATTCTACCTATTTCAAATTAATAACTTATGTTCAATTGCTAAATTTTTAAGTATAATCAACATGGCTGTATAAGTATATTCAACTTAAATTATGTTAAACAGACTTATTAAAATCAAGCTGAATTTGATATAACTTATAAAAAAGCTGCTCAATTTCTTTTGAGTTGAAGTAATATAAAAACATAACATGCAAAAACAACCTTCCATGACATATTGATTATATCATTTTTTTAAGGTGATGTTAATAAATAATAACAAATAATAATTAAATGAACAGAAGAACAGTATTATTTTCATGTGGTGTGGCAAAAAAAATTATATTAAATAACCAAAATATATATATTTTTTTTTTGTCTAAATTTGTCATCATAACACACAGCATGTAAAATTGAAACTCCAAATTGTAGTCATGTATGTCTAAATAAAGTCTTTCAAGTTACTGGTAAAAATGGTAGTAGTTTATAAATAAATAATAAACATAAAAAATAAACTTGATTCAATGCAGCACAGTGAAGTAGGTTTGAGAGAGCCGTGGTTTGTGTGAGTACAACGGTCTAGTGTTATTTTACAAATGCAATGCAATAAAACACACACACACACACACACACACACACTGGCTTTAATCAAGCTTCCATCTGATGATCCGTGAGTGTCTCTGCCTCCTGTGACGGTGGATATTAAACACCCTCGGCTGACCAGCAGCTGGCGGGAAAAAATAGGTCAGAGAGGGGTCACTGCCTGTGACCTTTGACCCTCTGCACAAAAATAGTTACATCTGACTCAGATCCCTCCTTCTGATAATTTCACCTGTTTTAATGAAAAATTTGCATCTGATCACTTAGTAAAGTAGAAGCACACCTCTCCTTAAAAAGTGTATGATTTGAGAGATGCACTAAACCTACAAAAATACAGAAGACACGTCTGCCCACAGAACTTCTGTTTGTTTATCCTCTGGTGATCATGAAAGTCAAAGAGCCTCTCGTCTTTGTGTTCGCAATAATCCTTTTGTACATTCAAGGTCGTTTAGCATTATAACAGAACTATATTTAATATGCGAATGACCGGCAGGATGAAGGATTCTCTCAGAGGACTTGAGGAATCTCCACATCTGCATTACATGGCTGTTGCTGAGAGACTTTCAAGGTGAAGGATGTAATTTCTGCACAACTAGTGGCACCAAACAGAACTGCACAAATAATGACTGTCTTCAAACAGGTTCGCAAAACACTCCTCGTGCTTCCTGCCTGCCTCTGATCGGATAGACAAGTAGTCCAGAAACATAATCATTTACTGTGTATTCATGCATTTGCGTTGCATTATATAGCATTGTAACATTGTATTAATTAATTAAATTGTACAAGTATTGTATAGCATTGTATACATTTTATCTGTTCATCAGTGTTATTATTGTTAACTAAAAAAAATATTGAAAATTGTTTCTGTCAATTGAAATAAAGCTGAAAAAGATCAGATGAAAAATTCGAACTTAAAAAAACTTAAATTCAATTCAAGTTTATTTGTATAGCGCTTTTTACGATACAAATCGTTGCAAAGCAACTTTACAGAAAATTAAGTTTAAATTAAAAAATTAAGTTAAATGAATTAGAAACGTTGCCTTGGCAACTAGGTGAAATAATTTTGAGTTGAAGTACTAAAATTACTAAAAGTGAAAGGCTGAATCTAATAAAAAATAACTAATAAAAATGACTAAATTACTAAAACAAACTAAAATGAATACTGAAAATAAAAATGAATTCATAATATTTACTTAATGTTTCTACGTACATTACAGATTTATATTACATTTGATGTTGTTACATTAATATTTATTTCATTATTTTAGAGTCATGTTTGTGTTTAAGTTTATTATTTGTGTGCATGAAACTGTTCACCCTCTATCTTTTAATATTTATCTCTGCTTGTGGAAATGCTACTGTAATGATTTCTGGTTCATCATTTGACTTTATTTTTACCACCAGTGTTTTTAAGGTGCTTGTCAGTACATTATAATTTGATATATTAACATAATTTCAGTTAATGAATTACTGAATGTACTGTAAATTTAAATGTAATACATAACAGCTAAAATGTTGCAACTGTATTCTTTACATATGATTAAGTATGTTCAATGGGACCTTGTGTTAGCCAAGCATTCATGCATTTGCAGACTAGCTTAGAGCATGCTTCTGTCCTTACAATGTTCGGGAAATCTGCCTACAAATGACTTACTTATACAGTAGGAGTTTTCTCTGCACATTAAACTGAAAAACACAAGCAAACACATTCCTGCTTAAGGCTTGTATTTAGAATTCAGATGTCAACATAGTGACCTGACAGGGTTAGTCAGGAGTGGATGGAGTGTCAAAGTGCTCCTGAATCAGACAGGTCAAATGATTCAGAAGGAAATACGTCAGTGAATGAAAACCTTCAAGCCTGCATTCAAAGCTGAGTTTGTTTCTACAGGTTTTCATCTGAACGCACCTGCAGAGACTCCCAAACGGAGCCCGAGGAGGATCTGACAGCATTGCACGAGTCACATCTTCATTAGAGAGAGACGCCCGCGGTTCAAACCCTCTCTGACACCATATGACATCAGGAACGCTGATTATGCATGCCATCACTGCACTGTAAGACACACACATCACGTGACATAAGCATGATATATTTAATCTCTAATGCTGTTGTCTTTATATGCAAAACAATCTGAAATCACTTGAAACCTTTATGTGTAATGCATTATAAGGGTATTTATAATACACGTTGTAATGCATTATATCTTTTCATAAACTGTATCTGTAATCAAAGTTAAATGCATTATAATATTTTCAATATTTACATCTGAAATTGGTTGTTTGTCGTGTTTTAATGCATTATACTTTCTAAAGGTGTAACAATACATTATAGATTATAACTGTGGTTCAATTATTCATGAGAGCATACAATGCATAATTAATGCATTAAAATAAAGTAATATTATAAAGCATTTGTGAAACTGTTCTGTGGTATATATATTATTATTATATAATGTGTGGTGGCATGTTGTGATGGTGCTGAGATGTTCTGTGCCCTGCATCCCCACAGAGCCACGGGACAGTTACATAAACACACATGACATAAATGAACATGTCATGTTTACATTACATTACATATATAGTCACATAAACACACATCCACACTGTCAGAGATGCATATGATCAGAAGAGAACAACATGAGGACACTGAAACACTTTTATCAAAACATCGATGATGGTTACATTTCATTTGAGAAAATAATTCTATTTAAATATGAAAATACTACTAATAGTGGTCATGTTTTATATCATTTTGAGTGGAACGGATATCTGCATAAAATAAGTAGATTATTTTTCTGTCAATAAATTTTTGTTAAAAAAACAAATAAAATATAAAATAAAGAAGAAAGAATTTAATAAATTACTATTATTGACAAGGAGCATTCAATTGGTTAAAAGTGGCCGTTAAAGGACGAAATGTTACCAAAAGATTTTATTTCACATCAATTTGATGTTCCTTAGAAACATTATTTCATCAAAAGAATCCTGAAAAATAAAATGCATCATGGTTTGCACAAAAATATGAAGCCGCACAACTGTTTTCAAACTTGATAATTATAAGAAATATTTCTTGAGCACCAAAACACATTAGAATGATTTCTGAAGGATAATGCGACACTGAAGACTGGAGTAATGACTGATGACAATTCAGCTTTGCCATCACAAGAATAAAAAACATTTTAAAATATATTAAAATAGAAAACAGTTATTTGAAATTGTAAGATTATTTCACAATAATAGTGTTTTTACTGTATTTCTGGTCAAATAAATGCAGCCTTAGTGGCAGAAGGAGACTCTTTTAAATATGAAAAAAATGATCAACCATTTGCAATGGAGTATAATAATAACCAACAATAATAAAAGAATATAATAATAATTAATAATATTAAATAGACCGAATAGTGTTACACAAGAATATAAGAATTTAAAAAAACAAATACAAATTTGCCATTGATCTAGTCCATTAGGATTCTTGTAGGTACCAAAATTGTTGTAGAAAAAATTGGAGTGTTCTTTGGCAAAAGTGCTCACCAAATCATAATTGGCAGTATAAATACAATCTAATTTATAAAAGCTATATTTATTAATAAAATTAAGTAAATATAAAAAAAAAATTAAAACTCATTACTTAATAAGGTAAAATTAAAACAATTAAGACCTGCTTACCAAGAGGAATCAAAGATGAGCATTCTTTTAAGTGTCCTGGAAGGAAGAGGAAGACGCTCACATTTTCCTGTTTCTGTCTCTCTCTTTTCTCTCTCTCTCATCTCTCTCTCTCTCTCGCTCTCCTCTCTCTCTCTCTCTCTCTCTCTCTCTCTCTCTCCTCCTCTCTCTCTCTCTGCTCTCTCTCTCGCTCTTCTCCTCTCTCTCTCGCGCGCATCTCAGACGGGCATCTAGGTTTGCAGGAAGGAAATGAGCCTCATGTTCAATGTTAAATAATGGCTTTCAGAATCAAACAAATCAAATATTTTTCACTCTGTGACGCCAGTGCAGACGTGCCGGGAGGTATTCCGGTGTCCAGATGTGATTGATGATGATGATGAAGATGAGAATGATATGAGTCAGCACCTGTAAGAAATGAGGAAGATTGACTGTCCATTATCACGTGATTACCACCAATTATCCATAGGTTAGCAAATAGTTATGACAGATCTAATTTGTAATACACTACTTTTCTAAACGATGAAAACGAGTGGGGAAAAACACTAATAAATACTTTTTAATGGTGTAAGTTGTGGATAAGCACATGCTTGCAAAAAAAAAGATTTCTGACAGTATGTGTCTGTTCATTCTTAAATCAAAATACATTAATGAGATGTTAAGTCATGTTTCTGAAAAAATTATCAAAATCAAACAAGTTTAAGTTAAAAATAAAAATAAAAATTGTCAAAGGAGTCTGAAAAAACTTAAAGGGTTAGTCACCCAAAAAATGAAAAATTCTGTCCTTAATACTCGCCCTCGTGGTGTTCAAAACACAGTAAGACTCGTTCATCTTCGGAGCACAATTTAAGATATTTTTGATGAAATGTGAGAGCTCTCTGACCCTCCATAGAAAGCAAGGGTACTACCACGTTCAAGGTCCAGAAAAGTACCAAGATGATCGACAAAGCAGTCCGTGTGACATCAGTGGTTCAACTGTAGAGTTACGAAGCTACGAGAATGACGCGAGCATGTGGCGGCGCTGACCCAGATCCGGCGTAATGACGTCATTAAGCCAGATCTGGGTCAGCGCCGGCGCCGCCACACGCTCGCGGCATGATACTGACGTGAACGCGCGTCCACAAGTGAGCAGTAGAGACGAAAATGTGGAATAAAGTCGTTATTTTTGTTTTCTTTGAGCAAAAAAGTATTCTCGTAGCTTCGTAACTTTACAGTTGAACCACTGATGTCACACGGACTACTTGTCGAACATCTTGGTACTTTTGGACCTTTTAACGTGGTAGGTACCTTGCTGTCTATGGGAGGGTCAGAGAGCCCTCAGACTTCATCAAAAATATCTTAAATTGTGTTCTGAAGATGAACGAAGGTTTTACGGGTTTGGAACAACAAGAGGGTGAGTAATTAATGACAGAATTTTCATTTTTGGGTGAACTATCCCTTTAATTCAAAGAGAAAACAAGATTATTTTGCTGACTTTCATTGACAGATATTTTGTCTTGTTTTAAGCAAAAACTCACTTCATTTTCATACAAAATATTATTTTGCTTCTTCTGTAAATGTATCTTGTATTACAAATGTGGAAAACAAGACAAAGAAAGTCATTTTTTGCCGTGCACAGTATCCTCTTACTGACATCCAGTAGTCTGAAGAAAAACCTCCAGACGACCACAAAGCCCTGTTAAAAGCTTTTATAATCAGACTTGTGACCTTATGCCACAAAACATACCGTATTCAGAGCCAGCGTGAGTAAGATATTTCCCTGAAAAAACCCTTCCATCATAGAGATCAGGATCTGCTCGTCACTGTACACACAAACACAATGACAACATTTCCATAATCCATTGTAAAGGGTTCAGCTCACACAGGCTTTACCTCTGTGTGACTTTCACCTCGTCTCTTTTGTTTTCCTCTCACTTTCATGTGGCCTGATGTGCTTCCACAATCATCAGACAGGGACAAACGCTTAGAGATGCTCTTCTGGAGACACCCTGTATCTGTCCATCCGTCTCATGAGTTTCATCACCAATTCTGTTTGATAATACTGTATCTTGAAGAAAAAAAACATATTTGCATAAAAGGCCTAATATTAGCTCATTTGATGAGTTCAAAAATATCAATAAAAACTTTACATCACATAATTTTTTCACAAAACTAGAATGAAGATATTTCAAATTATATTTATATACAGTATATATACAGTAAGCCATTCAGAAATTGCAAGGCCTCAAATAATCAATTAATCAAATAAAAACAATAAATGCAAGGTTTTTGCTTTAATAACAAAAAAAGTATAAAAATTATATTTTCCTTCCAAAGGACTGGAAAACATGTTAAAAATTTAATGACAAAAACTAATAAATATCTATTTATATAGAAGTTCTGACTTTAATGACAAAAAAGTTTAAAAAAAAAATTATTATTTAACTTGCAATTGCAAAGTAGTGGTAAACTATGTTGCAACTACTTAATTAATGTCAAAGAGAATTTAAATAATTTATTGATATAGAAAAGTTCCAACTTAATGACAATTAAGCGCTCATCAAAAATGCTCATTTAACTTAATTTGCCACAAGATGTGGGCATTAGATATGTTCAAATATTTAATGTAATGACAAAGAAATTAAACAAATATATTAAGGTAAATTACCATACAAAGACAGTATTTAAATGTTAAAATTAACTTTATCTACAAAGTGTGAAACGTGGTGAAAAAATCGGAGCTGGAATTGAACAAATATATCTGACACTGGATCACAAAACCAGTCATAAGGGACAATTTTTCGAAATTGAGATTTATAAATCATTTGAAAGCTGAATAAATAAGCGTTCCATTGATGTTTGGTTTGTTAGGACAATATCTGCCCGAGATACAACTATTTGAAAATCTAAAAAAAATCCAAATATTGAGAAAATAAGCCTTAAAGTTGTCCAAATGAAGTTCTTGCATTGCTTAGCTAATCAAAAAGTAAGTTTTGATATATTTACGTAGGAAATTTATAAAATATCTTCATGGAACATGATCTTTACTTAATGTCTGAATGATTCTGCAATATAAAAAGAAAAATCATACCTTTTTACACCACAAAATGTATTGTTTTGGCTATTGCTACAAATATCCCCCAGCGACTCAACACTGCTTTTGTGCTGCAGGGACACATTTGTAATCTGACTCAGATTCAGACAGGAATCATGTGTTCACCTTAAAAAAGGACATCAAAAGCAAAAATGCTATGAAATGCACATGTTTTGTGAGAAAGAGTGTGACATGCTCAAGCAAACCAGACAGTATTTCTTGAATCTGCGCCACAAAATTAGTAAGAAACAAGTATTGGATTTCATTCAGTAAATACGATGCAGGACGGTGAGCCAGAAAGATCTAGACTTCAAGTTGCATGTAAGTTTGAAGTGTTAAATCTGACAGGGCATCTCTGTCAAGATTATATAGTGTATAGATAGTTTAACATGCCAAAAACGACTTGATCTGGATCTGGGTGTGTTGCACACTAGAGCTTCTGGTCTTGACTGTAGTAAAAACACATGATGTTGTCAGATGACTGCAGTATAGGCAAACATATCCGTCAGCCGGCATCATTGATCGCTCTCAGACTGATTCATTGATGCAAACAAGTAAATGCTGATGGAAGGAATTGGTCTGGAAAGAAACACAATGGTTAATTGTTTGAGTGTGTCTGTATTTGTTTGCAACAGTGAACTTTGTGTCAGCATGTTTGTAGATCTTCATCTGAGATATATGGCTTATCATCCTTCATTTTCTTCAACCCTTTGGTTTGCTTTCATATTCTCTTTCTCTCCTCTCCTGCAAAATGAAGGAAGAACGTCAGAAAGTTTAGCTCGTGCAGGATAAACGTTTACTACATAAAAAGTGACTTCTTTTTTGAGACTGTCATAAAAATGCAAAGTAAAGGTGTAGTATAGACAGTGCATTTGATTTGTGCAAAATATGCATTATTTACATTCATGCACAGTCTCATATTTTGGGTTGTAGAAAGCTGGCATCGCTGCCTCCTAATCGAATGCATTGTGCCCTTCTTATAAACATCCTCCTTACAGAACAAATCAAATGTTTTTATTCATAAATTAAGAATAATAATGGGATTTGTGGCAACACTCAGCAGGCTCTCAGGATTAACGGTGGAGCAGCACAGGCATGCGTCTAATAAATAAAAAGCCCTTTTCTAATTGAATTCTGCACGACTGGTCGATGTATTGATGTTGATTAAAGCCTTTACACTGATTAATGATCGTCTTTACCGTTGCTGAGTGTTCAGGGCACGAGCCGCTGAATCAAAGTTTTTGATGAGAGCATTTCTCAACAGACAATCCGCATGTGCAGCTCAAATAATGCTCCATAAACAATGAAACTAATTAATTACGGTGTCTTAATTCTATCCGCTAAGAGTAGATTTTGTATGTCTGCAGTGAATGAAATAAGGAATTAAAACTAAAATTCAAGAAATTGTTTGTATGCAATGTATGTCAGAATGATTTAAAGTAGGAAAAATCTAAATCAAAATGTACTTTCATAATGCATGTTATGAATATATATTGTGAACACTTAATCTATGCATTTATTATTATTTAAATTAAAAAAACTTTTTGGGACTATTGGATTTATTATTCTATTATTTATTTATTATTTAATCAAAATTAAAGATTGTTTAAAACTAGTTGGATTTTGGTAGATTTTTTCATGGTTTTTGAAAAGACGTATCTTCTGCTCACAAGGCTCTGCATTTATTGAGTAAAAAACAGTAAATATTGTGAAATATTATTGCAATTTAAAATAACTGTTTTCTATGTGAATATATAGTAAAATGTAATTTATTTTTGTGATGCCAAAGCTGAATTTTCAGACAGTATGCAGTCTTACAGGGGTCACCTGATTCTTCAGAAATATTCTAACTTCTGATTTGCTGGCAATAAACATTGATTATTATCAATGTTGAAAACAGTTATGCTGCCCAACTATATTGTGGCAAACCGCCCTAGTACATTTATTTCAGGATTCTTTGATAAAAGAGAAAGTTCAAAAGAACTGCGTTCTTTGAAATAGATAATATTTTGTACAATGTAAAAGCTTGCAAAAAAATTGTCTCTCTGAAAAAAAAAAAAAACATTTTACTGCCCCTAAAACTGTACATTTATATTGTTTTCAAGCCATTATAGATTTTATATAATTGACTCTATTTATTTTTTCAATAGACATGCTGAAATACAAATAAAAAATGTGTCTTTTGTAATTCTTCATCAAAATGCAATAACTTGTTCCACCTCCAATCATCTGTATATATCCGTATAAAACTTTTCACCATCCAAGTCTCTATGTCATTTTTCATTGAATATCCTGTTACACTGAAAAACAATACAAAAACACTGATTAAGAAATGGAAACGCTGTTAATTTTATTCTTTCTTTGCTTGCGGTGTCTTTGCTACTGAAATCAGTTATTTGTGAAAAGTGAGCAAGTGTTCAGGCCATGGTTTTTAATGATATGCAAAATACTATTCTTAATAACCCAAGACTTTAAAAAAAGTGTTCTGGAAACACAAGACACTGCCTGAGGCTAACATTATACGACTCAGTCTTTACAAACACCACACACACACACACACATAAAACAACACATATGCATACAACACAAAAATGATGACATAATTGACAACTCCTGATGGGTTAGACAGATTTACACTGGAAACATCATTCTCTGGATCTCCAGGACAAGCTAAGGGTGTGAGACGGGTGAGAGATGCACATGTATGAGTGTTTGTAAATGAAGATGAAACCCACGTTACTGACCTTGAGCAGAGATGCTGACATATAAATTCACTTTCATGGATGAGGGAATAACTGGAGTGTTGACTTTTATCTGAACATAAGAGAGCGCCAGGAAACAATAACGTCTCTGTCGCCGCAGGGCTCCGGCAGTAAACAATGCATGAAAACTCCCACCGTGCCGTTCAAGACGTGGATGCATGAGGTGCTGGAATGAGACGGCGTTTCATATGATCATCTACAGGTTCCTGATCAACAGGGCTGAAGGACACACAAATGAACAAAAGTCACATGAGCAATGTCAGTAAAATGCAACACCCTTACATCTACAAAAATCCTTTTAATGGCAATGCTGCGAGGCAACTTGCTAAAAGACACAGCATTGTTCAGTAGCGTGACAGTAGTGCAGCTGTTTTCAAAACAATAACAAGCTATTTTCCAATAGAATTGTAGTGTGGCAATATACTACATTGCTGTTGTTCCTGTAATACTGTATTGCAATCACAGGTGAGCAAACAAGGTGAACACATTGTCACACTGCATAACATATTTTTATAGTGAAATAAATAACTTTAATAAATATTCATTAAATATTGTGCATTGGAAATATGTGTATATTGTGTTTACAAATTGAAAAGTTTAGGCTTGATAAGATATTTTTATGTCTTTGAGTCACTGATGCTCACCAAGTCTGCATTTATTTTATCAGAAATACAGCAAAAACAGTGAAGTATTATTATTATTATTGTCTATGTGAATATGTCTTAAAATGTAATATATTTCTGTGATCAAAGCTGAATTTTCAGCATCATTACTCCAGTCTTCAGTGTCACATGATCCTTTAGAAATCATTCTAATATGCTGATTCACCGCTAAAGAAACATTTCGGTTATTATCAATGTTGAAAACAGTTGTGCTGCTATTTTTATGGAATCTGTAATACTTTTTTAAGGATTCTTTGATGGATAGAAAGTTCAAAAGCATTTATTTATAAAACAGCATTTATTTGAAACAGAAATCTTTTTTTTATTATTATTGTCTTTACTTTCACTTTTAAGCAAGTGAAAAAATCTTGGCTCTATAAATTGCTTCAATTAACAGTAAGATATTTGTTGTTAGCGTGTACTGTATTGAAGTGAACTACTTCTAAGAAGTGCAGCTTTACTGTAACTGAACTAACTACTTCAAGCTATTAGTTTGTCCATAGGAAAGCTGCAGTTTGAAAGTACCTCTGGTTGATGGGATCTCATAGATCTCGAGGAGAGAGAAAGAGAAAGAGAGAGAGAGAGAGAGATACGAGAGAGTGAGAGAGAGAGAGAGCAGAGCGGAAGACGGAAAATTAGAGCCGGAATACAGAAAAACCACGGGAAAGACAAAACAGGAAACCAAAACAGCCAAGGCAAGCCGAGAGCATATGGAGCTGCACACAAACACTAGCACACACACACACACAGTATCACATAGAGGCATGAAAATACATGCAAAGCCATTCATGCATATGCTCAATCGCTCACACACACTTGACAGCATCCACAAACGTCATCCTTATCACCCGCTGGACCCGTTCACATGCCAGAGCAAAGACTGCACCCATTGCACTAAATGAAGGGAAATGCACAGTATTTCTACAGTCAGCATCATGTAGTGTATAATGCATGTTGATGTGCAGTCTGTGAGATCCGTGCAAGCGAGGAGTGCAGCTGCCCAATGGATGATAACGTTAATCTGCTCCCCTCCGGAAAAGAAGAGGTTAATGCACGTCCATGCCACACGTTTGAGCATGACTTTATAATCCAGCAGTTTAAAAGACAGGCACTGGGATAAAAGCAAGCATTAAAGCTGATGTATGTAGTATTTGATGTTAAATATGACCAGACAGCTATATATATAAGCTGCTCCAGGCATAATGTTTCCTCAATCACGTGTCTTGTTGAGAACAGGTGTGCTGGTACTTTACTAAGTGATCAATTTAATTTCGGTAGATTGAAAACTGTTCTGTCGGGGGTCTGACACACTGACAGATTAGGGATGGACGAGGGGTGAGAGACTAAACGACTGAGTCTGACGTTCCCAATTCCCCATCGAATATTACAACGGCCCATTTTGGCAGCAAATCAATGCGCAGGGAATGAGAACAGGAGCGGCGTGGACATAAATGATTGGAATAGAGTGAATTAGGATGTAATTCATGCAGTAACTTTAGCCTGTGAATGTGTGTGATTGTGCATCTGGTCCTGCGGGACTCACTGTAGAAAACATATGTCCATGAATGGCTTCAGTGGGAAAATATTGGCATGGAAAAGACAAGGCCTGTTTCACATCGCTCACAGAGGCAATGCATGAGTTAATTGAGTTGCTACATTTAATATTCCCTTTAATAATGGCCATATATTATTTCAGGTGTGGGCTATTAACACATGAAGTAAAATACAGTGACTTCATGACCAAATTTGTTGTAAATAAAATGTAAAATAATTTAAATTAAAATGATTGAAATAAATAAATAATGTTAAAAAAAAATTACATCACATAAGTGGGATTGGCATGGTGGTCAGATTAAATTCAAATTATTAAAATGATTAAAGAGAAAAGTAATTAGAGGTTAATTTCAAAATGTAAATTACATATTTTTATTTTTATAATATAATTTATTTATAATGGTTATATGACCAGTGGGTCTCTGACCTTACAGTACATTTTAAGTTTAGTCAACTTGAAGTTTTATAAGTAATTTCAGTTTAAATTACATTAAACTGATCAATATGAATTTCATATAACTTATTAAAAAAAAGCTGAAATTGCTCAACTTATTTTGATGAGTCAATGTAAAAAAAAATCGGTTGCCAAGACTTACTAATCATATAATTTTTTACTGTGTGTAAACTAAACTTGGTCGTCTCAAAATCAAATATAAATGACAACAGGCTTCACATTTACATCCAAATGATAATTAATCTGCACAGAATGCAAACATCAAGTCACATTTACTTATTAACTGTAAGTGTTTGTGTCTCTTGCTGTATATTAACTTGCATCAAGTCATAAAAAGACTCCAGCAAACATTATGTGAGTAGTTCACTCTGTTATTATTTTATGTTGCTTCATAAAAGCTAATATACTTTGAAATATTATCTTTCAAATCTGTTTTTTGCAATTCGCTTCAGGAACAGAGCATTGCTACAGTACATTTGGGTGTGAATACTGCAATGGTACAACGTCAATATGAGAGCTCAAATACATACATAGTGCTTACGTATGTATTATACAACAGGCCTGAGGCGACAATGTGTGAAAAAGACCAATGCAAGTATCCAAAATTCATTTACTGACTCCAGTAGGTGCTTTCTAGAGCATATGTGTAACAGTATTTGTGTGTTAATAAATGAGTGTGTGTGTCTTTGCAGTGTAACGGTTTATTCACCAGGTCAGTGGAGCTGTTTGAATACAGCTGTTTGAGAGCGAGACAGAAACAGACAGACATTCCCAATTCTTTTAGAGATAAATGCGAGACACCTAGCTTCACACTTTCATCCTGGGAATACAAGGAGATAGGATGAAAAGCACAAAGAGAGGAGGAGGAAAACTGGTATAAGAGAAGTGTGTAGCTGACAGGAGGGATCAGCGCTATGCTCCAAAACAAACCTGGAGGATTGAAGATTCGCCCAGTCATCAGTGTCTCAACACACGAGAAAGGCTTGAGTAGGTGCATATTCAGCAGCAGCAGGCAGTTTCGATGAAGAGATGACCCTCCTGAGCTCACGAGAGAGAGAGAGAGAGAGAGAGAGCATGCCAGTATCAGTAAGATGAAAGAAACAGACACAATAAAGACAATAAAGAAATGAAATCTGCAGGTACTAAAGCAAATGACGCAGCTCTCATTGAGATACAAAGAGAATAATTACAAATGTTAAATCCGGGGCAGAAACTAATTAGATATTGCAAACCATCTCCACAGAATCTCTAATGAGCTAAACTTTAAATTAAAGAGTTGGTTGCACCAATAAACTTACATTACATCAATGTTTATCTATTAATTCAGTCCAACTCATTCACATTTTAAAACTTATTTAAAATACAGTCAGGCTACATTTAAACCATCATTTTGGTTCAGTAGGTTAATTTATTCATGTTACTTTAGATCTTATTTAATTTTACAAGGTTTAAGGGAGGTTTAATTTTCCAAAATGGCAGCACTTATTGATGGCTTGGGGACAATAAAAGTTGTATGAATAAAATAAAATGTCCCCTTTTGAGTTTAATGCAATGCAATATGACCTACACTATATTCCTACTTTTTTAAAGTAATTACACTTTTTAAATACATGCGGATTTCATTAAATTGATCAAAGTGACAGTAAAGACATTAATAGTTTCAAACGTTTCTATTTCTATACATGCTCGTTTTTATTTGAACTTTCTTCTCAAGATCTGAACATGAAATGTATGATGGTTTCCACAAAATTATGAAGCTGGGCACAACGAGTCACCGTGATAATAACAGAATGTTTCTTGAGCAGCAAATCAGCATATTATACTGATTTCTGAAGATCATGTGACACTGAAGACTGAGGAAGGCTGAAAATACCGCTGCGTGCATCAACGAATACATCATTTAACAGATATTCACATAGAAAACAGATATTTTATTACTGTTTTTACAGTATTTTTGATCAACTAAATGCAGCATTGATGAGCATAAAGGACTTTAAAAGCTTTTGAACGTATAATATTGGTTGAGTACAGACACGTCAACAGCTTATGACAGGCAGCAGTTAATAATAACAGTAAAACATTAAATTAAACTCAATTTCCTGCACAAGCTAAGACTGTTTCTGGTTCTTACTCGAAGAGGAAGAGAAACGGAAACATCATGGCTGTTTAATGAAACAGAATCCATGGAACAATCAGAATTAATCTCAGATAAGAGGTTTAATCACTGATTTATTCAAATAAACTGATGCAACTCCACTGAAATTTAAATTAAAAATCTAGAGAACAAATCTTGGATTAGATCAAACCTGCTTATCTCTCATTCTGACGGCACCCATTCACTGCAGAGCATCCATTGGTGAGTAAGTGATGTGATGCTTTATTTCTCAAAATCTGATGAAGAAACAAACTCATCTACATCTCGGATGGCCTGCGGACATTTTCAACAAATTTTCCTTTTTGGGCAAGCTATTTCTTTAAAGCTATAGGACACATCAGAGAAAAGGGAATGAAAAAGAAAATAGTTCATCTCACCTGCTATTGGTTCCGTGTCACTCTGCTCTCCTCCACCAAATGCTCCCATTTCTTCATCTAAACTTTCACCATCACTCAACAATAATCAGACCTCCAGCCCAGTCTGGCTCCTTCCACTAATTTGGTTTGTCTGTGTCTCTTCACAAGAAGGGTTTCTCACCTCATCCAGGACTAGAACTTTCTCTGTCTTTGCAAAGGTGGAGCAAACTCTCAGAACCGCCAATTTATCTTTATATTCAGACTAAAAACAAACATATAAGCCAGTCTCTGCAAACAGCTGAACAGACAATATGAAAGAAATTAGCATGAAACTATACAAAAAATTTAGATTTTCCCTTCTAAGTAAGTTTATTTTTCTGACCTCATTGTCAGAACGTTTAGATATGTGTACTGGTCAACAAGACATAATACTACATGGCAAAAAATTATTTTCTTACCAGGAAAACAAAAGAGAATATAGGTAATGGGCAAAGCAATCAGAGGACTATCGAAGATTAATTTACTACCAAGTGCCGCTATCAAAGCTTGCAATCTTTTTTGAAGTTCTGATGCTTCTCCAAGGCCTTTAAGCATCACTTTTGTTTTCAATATATATCTGACGTTCAGTAACACTTCACCTGCAGATTGACTAATATAATGTTTATTAATATCAAGAGTTTGTTTCAAAACTGTAGATTAACTCACTCAATATGTCCCAATAAGTGTAACAGTCCTAACTGTTTGTAGCACTTTATGATTTTTATAGAGTTATACTGACTTGAGCTCCACACTCTGGTAATTACCACTGACACGGTCTGTGAACACTCTTAGTCATTCTGGTAATAAAGAATCTGCAGAGAAGAGAAAGAACAAATGAAAGGACAACAGCACAGTGTGCAGAAAGAAATACGTTTTTTTTTAAATGCCTTCAAAATGTTTTTTTGTTGTTGTTTTTTGTTATGCGAACATTAAGGGAACATTCCATTATATCATTTTGAAAACATCGTGGGAACATTATATTTACCAAGCAAGCAGCAACACTTTAAAAATGTTGAACTGAAAAGTTTCAGAAAAAAGTTCCATGAATGATCTATAAATAACATTTTGATAACTTTGAACATTTAGCATTCTATTACTGCTCTATTTGTTACTGGAAAAAGCATTTGTTCATTGCTTTGAGAGAACCATGCCAGAATGAGAATCTTCCCTCGGAGCAAAAAGTACTATTAAGTTGTTTTGGACATTATGCATGGTAATAAAATGGTATTCTTGGAAGTATCATTTAAATACCATGATACAGTATTGTAAATCATATTACCATGATATTATGATCTGAAACCGTAACAATACCACAGTACTCTGTCTTAGGAGG
The DNA here is from genome assembly GCA_018155175.1 of Sinocyclocheilus anophthalmus. Lineage (NCBI taxonomy): Eukaryota > Metazoa > Chordata > Actinopteri > Cypriniformes > Cyprinidae > Sinocyclocheilus > Sinocyclocheilus anophthalmus. Next base: position 204,177 of record JADLZN010003794.1, read on the forward strand.
TGGTTTTATTAAAATATACATTAGTGTTTAAATGGATTACAACTATTTGTTCAGTTCTTAGCCCAATTTCTCATTTTCTCAGCCCATGTATGAATGATTCTAAATACATTATTTTATGCCCGATGCTGATTTCCATTTTTCTCACACCTTTGCAGATTATAAGTTAAATGATACATTTTAAAAGCTTCTTTTTATCATCAAAAACCAAAACTTTTGACATTTTGGCTGCTTTTGTCATTTTGATAAGTATGTAAAATTTGAAAAACCTTCAGCTGTACATGATGGAAAGTTTTATTTACATTTCTGAACTCAGCATCATCAAAGTAGACCTTTTTGCAAAAATACTTTTTTAATATAATATACCATTCAAAAGTATATTTTATAGTAATATTGCTATATTACCTTTCTAAAGTAATATCATGGTACTTTTGGTGATTTTCTTTGACGTGGTGTAAATAAATGTACATAGAAATACATGGATATACTTACTTAAGAAGCAAAATGACAAAATATCTTAATAGTCTCGTTTTCTGATAAAGTATCAAAATGAAGTTTTTTGTTTTTGCTTAAAACAAGAAATAAATCTGGCAATGGGGTCAGAAAAATACTCTTGTAAATAAATGTACATATAAACATAGCATGGAAAAACATGGTTATTTCTTGAATAAAACACTGCAACCCCTTTCTATCGACAACACACCACACATCATTCAGAAGCCCTTCTACAACCCCACAAACACAATTTCCAACTGAAAAACCTGTGCTTTTGTAATTACATTTGTACTTTATCTTACTGGAAAATACTTTCCTACTTAAATGTCTTAAAGAAAGAAAGAAAGATGGCAAAAGGGCATGAGATGTGTGTGTGTGCGTGTGTGATTAGTATTCCGTGGCGAGGCTTCATCCTTCCGAATGTCAGCAGCACCTGGTCACGCCTCAGAGAGCATGATGGGATTGATACGGGCCTCCCTGGAGGTGGAGGAACCGTGTCAGAGAGGAGTGTGCCTAACAAGACTCTGCTCTCCCGCTGCCAGCGATACAGCCACCTGGGCTCTTTCTGCTCTGAATGCAGCTCTCCCGAAACCCCGAGAGGAGATGCTCCGAATGACCGAAACCCAAACGTGCAAGGGCTTCCCCACAGGAGGAAGACAACGCCTCAATGTGCAGAAAAAGTCCTTTTACCTGTTAAAGACTTCTGACACTCCTGAAATAAACTGTGCTTTCCCTCAAGAATCTCTTGTTGGATGAAAAGTACCCCTGAACGTCTCGTGCCAGTTGGTTTAAATCTGCTTTAAGATTTAAGCCCGTTTCCACAATTTGAATGTTGAAGCACCATAACTGCATTTTTGCTTCATAAACTAACTTTAATGCTATACACAAAGTAAATTGATTTCTGTTACTACATTGAGTTTTTACTAGCAAGATTGACATAAAATGGTTATCAGAAGCAGACTACCATCATGAAATCTAATTTATATAATTACCTGATTAATAATTAATATAGAACCCAAAACTCAAAGTAAAGTGATTAACTCAACTTCTTTATACTGAGTCAGAAATATTGTTAGCGCTTTACAGTAGGTTTTGTTTGTTAACACTATTTAACACATTAGTTAACAATGAGCAACACTTCTACAGCATTTATTAATCCTAGCTAATGTTAATTTTAACATTTACTAATAATGCATTATTAAAATCAAAAGTTGTATCTGTAAACATTAATCTGTTAATACACTGTGAACTAACATGAAAAACAATGAAAAATAGCATTTTTATGAACTAAAATAGAGACAAAGACTGAGAATGCTGAATAGTGTATGCTGCAATCAATGTATTAAAAAGCCCCTCTATATAAAAAATATCTATATATATATATATATATCTAATATATATATATCTATATATAATATATAATATATATAATAAATAATGATAGTATAATTTAATATAATACTTACAAACCGGTTTTGTTGTAAACGTTAACTACATTATTTAACATGAACTAACAATGAAAATAACACTTCTAAAGCATTTATTAATCTTAATTAATGTTAATTTCTAATTAAAGTTAAGTTTCTAAAACATTTTTAAAGTCAGAAGTTAAATTAGTTAATGCACTGTGAACTGAAAAGCAACTGTGAACAACTGAAGTTTATTAACTAACCTTAAAGATTGATGAATGTAGCATATTAATCTTTATATAATGATGTAATAAATGTATTAAAAATACATTACAATATAATATACATTGTTAGTTTATATTAGATAATGCATAATCTAATATTAATAACTGAGACCTTATTGTGAATTAAAGTTAGAAATATTTAAAGAGCAGGTTGACCCAGATCATAATTTACTCACCCTCATGTCTTTGGGACGAGCCCTGCGCTACTGATGCCAAACAATACAGATACTTGACTCTGCAGAGCTTTGAAGTGAAATCAGCGAGAGAAACACACAATCATTATTATTCTAATCACAGAGCTGAAGTTTACTGAGTCTCATGATATCAAAGCACTAGAGATTCACAATGTTCTTCAGTGAAGGTCTCGCACCTGCTTTATCAGCAGAGGACTTTCTAAAAACAAAACGAAGAAAAGATTTATTGGAAGATCAAGGTTCACACTTTGTATGGCTGTTGAAAAAAAAACTAATCTGAAACTAAAAGAAAAGAAAACTTTGTTTAGAAAACTTAACATTTAATAAAAAATACCAATACTTCAAACAAATATAAAAGCCCTTGCTAAAATAAAAAGTGGTCACAGTGAAACGGGTGGTCTTAGAGCAAGTAAAGTGTTTGTACCATCCAGTGTCATTTTATACTATAGTTATTTTATTTTTATGTTTGATCACATTTTTAATTTTATATATTTTTTTAGTAATGTTAGTGTTATTTTGGCGTTTTTGGTACATATATATAATTATTATAGTAAGATCAAGTTAAAATGAAATGTTGACTTTGAAAAATAACTGAGAATCAAACAGCTTTTCATATTTATTCCAGTTTACATTTATTTTATTTCAAGTAACAAAATGTTTTAATTTTAGTGAACTATAATAACTCTGATACCATCTAGATGGCATCCACATGAAAGGCTAATAGAACTCTTATTAAATTTATAATAAGATAAAACATTTACAGATATTCACTGCAGTAGATTAAAAAAGACAAACTGCTGTTAACAACTGCATCAACAATCAAATTAATAAACAATTTGCTTCTCTCCTGGGTTCATTAAAAGACTTCAAAATGTTATCCAAATATCCATAATTAATATCACAGTATGTAGATGTCAATCACTGAGGCCCACTGTGAATCTGTGATGAGAAACTGGGGAGTTGAAGATCTTGTATTATAACTGAAGAATCATCTCTCTGCAATCAAACATGTGACACACAAACACACTCATCGCTCTTCATAACCAGCACCATTACACTGCAGACAGAGAGGAAGAGCGATGGAGGAGGAGGAGGATGATGGAAGAAGGGATTCAGGATGAGAAAAGACAAGAAAGAGTGTTGCTCGAATACAGACACCACAATGAGACCCACAGTGTGCCATATAGATACAGACATCCTTAATTACTTCTACATTAATGAGCTTTCACAGTGAGGCATTATAGAAGAGGAAAAAAATAATAATTTCATCATTGTATTACTATAATAGTAGTCCATATAACTTATTTTCCAAGTCGGTCAAATCATATGATTACTTTGTTTGAACAAATTTAAGTCGTTATTCTATTATATAATATCACATATTGGCCATGTGACACAAAAAGAATCTGTGACGAAGAGTCAGTGACGTTGGGATCCATGTGCAGCTTTATTAATACACAAGACGAGACAGACAGGCAAAGTTCAGTCAGCAGCGTCAAAAACAATGTAGGCTAGGCAGAATCATAAACAGAATCCATGCAAATGGTCGAGGCAGGCGGCAGACAGAGAATAGAGTAAATCCACTAGACAGGCAGAGTCAATAAGGCAGGCAGCAAACGATCAGAAGAGAATAAACAGACCCCAGCGCAAGACGGACAGGAAATCACAAAAACGGAACAAACACTTAGTCAGGTCCGCAGTAGCAAAAAAAAAAAAAAAAAAAAAAAAGACTTCGCAAAGAGGGTAGAGAAGGCACAGCTTAAATAGTCTGGGTAATGATTAACACCTGTGCAGGTGATCAGTCTCAGGCATGGGGTGATGGGAAATGAAGTCCGAAAGAACCGGTTAATATTCCGTTGATGGGAATATTAGAGGCTTGATTTGTGACAGAACCAATAGTATTCATGAATTCATTTAGTATTATGAAGAAAAAAAAAAACGTGTAGTAACAAATTTCAATCGGAAATTAATAGTAAATTTCATAAATATTTACAAAGAAATGGTGAGTACACACTGAAATACATTTTTTTAATAAAGTTTTTTTATAGAAGATGATAAAAGTATTCTTGTACAATATATCAAAAATCTTTTTAACTTTTTTTTTCTTAATTTTTTTTTTTATTCTAAAAATGCTTCTTTTTTTTACAGTGCTGTGAATATCAACTTTGGTTGTTGAAAACATAGAAATAAATCACACAAATCAAGCGGACTACTTTTAGGGTCTTTTTAATGATGCTTTTTGTCACTTTTATAGATTAAATGCACCTGGTCGCTGCATGCTAGCATGAAAATCTCGCTAAGTATCTCCTTTTATGTTTATTAGTAGAAAAAGAAATGACATGAGGTAGTGTAAATTTTGAAAATGTTCAATTCTTGGCGAACAAACCCTGAAAAACAGACATTAAATTTACAATTGTTTACCATTTTGTCTTATAGCAGGCAGTTCACCAATGTTCACAACCCAATAAAGTTTTAATACAACTTTTAATGCAAAACCCAGGGATGTGAAGCTTTGGTTTAGCAGCTGTAAACAAATCAACTTTGATCTGTTTGTCAAAACGATCAGGTTGGGAGAATGAATTTTCCAGCCAAAGGCAGATGGCTAGAACCCTGAAGCCCGAGAACACGCCTAAACGAAAGTATACCACATCCCCAGCTCGAGTTAGTCCTGAAGATAAAAGCTTCAGACGGCACATGCAGAACGAACACATTGAAACCGAGGCCTTTAATGGAGCCTTCAGACCAGAGCGCTGTTCCACTGGGGATTTTATGCTGTGGTTTTATTGGAGTGTGAATATGATTTTCTTATGAGCCAACATAACATCACAGCATTGATTGCTTGGGATTCCAGGACCTTCTATGGGTTTTGCTGGACTGATTTCTACAGCTGGAGGCCCAAGGATGGAGTGTATCATCCGCTTTAAATGGCTGGAGGACTTTATTGTCTAGAAACTGTCCCAAAGGAGCCTCGGTTTGATCACATAAACATTAACTAGTGATCTAAACAATTACTTCAGATTTATATTGTTTACATATAATACACTATATACACTACCCAGTTTAAAAATTTTGAAATAATTTTATGATTTTTTGTTTATGTTTTGAAATAAATAATATTTAAAAATATAGTAAAATTATAAATCTATATAAAGTTATTTCATTGTAATAGATATTTCATTAAAATTACGGTTGGGGTTTTTTTTTTTTGGGGGTCAACAGTGACAAAAACAACAAAGGAAATGTCTGAAAATCTACTCACCTCAGGCCATCCAGATGCGATGAGTTTGTTTCTTCGCGATTTGGAGAAATGCTAGCATTACATCACTTGCTCAACAGAATCCTCTGTGGTGAATGGGTGTTGTCAGAATGAGAGTCCAAAAGCTGATAAAAAACATCCCAATAATCCACACCCTCCAGTCCATACTGGTAACATCTGGAGAAGAAGATGAAAGCTGTGTGTTTGTAAGAAACTAATCCATCATTAAAACATTTTTAACTTTAGATCGTCTCATTTGGCCAAAATATGAGTTTATACTCAATGACAACGCTTCCTCCAGTGAAAAATTCCATCCCATTGTCTCACATCAAAATCCACCAACATATCTGTTTAGAGCTGTTTTGGTTGGGAAACAGTGCTTGATCTGTGCAGCTTCTCTCCTGATTAGACAAGAGATCTGATTATTCAGATAGCTACACATAAGAAAAGAAAACAGACAAAGATTGCTGCAAACTGTTATGGTGCCAAGATAAAATATATGCAGCCTATACATACAGATTAGAACCGGCCTGACACATTTCAAAATGTTTTGCTTGCATAGCTAGAAGCGTCTGCATTCATATACAGTATTAGCACAGAGGATGTTTGGGGCCTAACAGAGCAGTCGAATCTTGTGAAGCACATACATACAACACACACACAGGGAGAGAGAGGATACGGTCATATAGTCAGAGCTCTTGAGACTCGGTTCACTCTATAATGAGGCGTCAGGCTCCAGCAGCACTAATGCGAAGCCCCCAGGTAATAACTGTACACTGTTCCACATCTCCTCTCTTCTTTTGCACCTCGAGAGCCAAGCAGAGAAGAAAACGCTGTTCTATAGAATGACATGTGTGTGGGGTGTGTGTGTGTGTGGTGTGTGTGGTGTTGTGTTGTGTGTGTGTGTGTGTTGTGTGTGAGAGCAAAAGGGCATTATGTGTGTACCACAGTTTCTTGTGGTTTGTATTGCGGTGAATTGAATTTCCTGCCGAGGCACCACACAGCCGGTAATTGATCAACACTGGATCACACACCACACCAAACAATACCACACAACACTGTTGGGGTCAGTAGAGGAAGACCATCTGCCCTGCAGTGTGTGCATGTACTGTATGTGTGTTCATGTAATGCGTTATATCATAGTGTGTGTAACTCTGTTCTAAAAACCTGTGCTGTCGACATGCAGGTGTCTACTAAGGCAGCATACTAACTAGGTATGGGAATTGTCAGGATTTTAATGATTCAGGATCTGATTGCACTTAATGATTTAGTTTCCTTAATGTCCTTAATTAATCTTCAGTACTTGAAGAATAATTGGTCCTACCTGGAAATAAACTAAACAAAACCATCAACTTCTGGTACTATATATAAAAGATCTAAACAATGGCAATTATTAAGGATCTATCAAGGGCAATCTGTTGGTATTTGATAGATGTCATGCATCTGAACAAGATGTCTAGGCCTGTTCATGTTTGGTAACAGATTACAAACCTATTGCATTGATGATCAATCATTCTTTTTCTGTTTAAATTGATATCTGGGCTGTATCATGGTGGAGATGTTGCTTGTAAGGACACTTTTTAAAGGAAATGACCGTATCCAATTTCTGCTTTCGTGTGTTCTGTTGATTTCGAATTATTTAATTTAATGGAAAAATGCACAAATAATGCATGTGTGCATCCATACAGGACAGAAACTATATCAGAGGTCTATCTAAAGTTCCAAAGAAAGACTTAAACACTACTTTCTTCAAAGCCAGCACAGCTATTTATGTCCTTTTCTACATTAGCTATGTTTTCAAATGCAAATTTTTGGATATTGCATAAAAAATAACTCTGCCTATACACCGTTTGTTAATCTGTTAGCTGTGGATATAAATGCCAAGATGCGTAAAAAAATTATACAAATGTGCATCATAAAACGTGAGCACTCAACTCAACTGAGGCGGGTCATTTTTTATTTTTTTATCTGTTAAGACAAAATGCATATAAATCATGATGGAAACACATTTACTGAATAAATCCCTTGATGCACAAAAAACTCATGTGACTTTACCTCAACAGAGGATGTGATTGGATAACTGGACTAATCAGCAGACCAATCGCATCACACAGCATCTCAATGGTTGGTATTTGTCCGCAATATACTGAACATTAACTAGCAATTGCGAGTTGATATATTGCAATTTAAAAGTTTATGTCTCACAATTCTGATATAAACTTGAGATATATTGTGAGTTTTTGTCTCACAATTCTGACTTTTTTCTCGCAATTGTGAGTTTTGTATCGTATTACGCGCATTTAGCGATGTCAGTAGATATTTTATTTACGTTACAAGTGAGTTATTTCATTTATTAATTCAATAGTTTACACATAATACGCCAGGGTTAGCCTTTAAGACCACACCTCTTTTTTGTTAAGAAATAAATCCATCTCAAGCGTCTCATGATTTATTACGCGTGTAATTATTTGGCTAAGCAAATTGGGTTATTTTATTATTTAAAAAATATACAATAAAGTCAAATAATATATTTATCTTATCTCAGCCTTAGCCTTTGAGTAAATTTTAACATAACTCTCTTTTCATAAAGTTAAGTTAACTTCTCAAAACGGCAACCCCTCCTGAGTAATCAGGCCACTACACCTTTACGAACTCGCCTTTGGTTTATTTAACGTAGTATTAGTAACGCAATGTGATAAGCCAAAACGACAATTTGCTTGTGCTTACGTTTTTATTGATGGTGAACATCTACTTGGCCACGTTTTTAGCTCAACACCCGGTAAATCATCATTTAATTTCAGTATACTATATTTGTATGTAATAACCTGCGGTTTTAACATCTGGTAACTAGACGGCTCTTGGTGGGAACCGCGCGGATAGCCCGTTCATCTTCTGAGTCAGTTTTTAGTAACCCGGCCGATGGCTCTGTGAAGCGACTTCAGCGACCAAGCGCGAAACCTTCACCCATTTTATAGCAAATATAAACAGATATAAACACATAATTGACACAATAGATGCCGGAAATTTTACGATTCTGTGACAGCCAATCGCTGACGAGCAGGCAGAGTCATAGTTGTTTGATTTCCTGCCATAAAACCTGTCGTAAACTTCTTTAGCAAAGCATTTTTGATTTGTAACGATCGCGTCAGCAGGATTGCTGCTTACGTCCGCTGCCGATGTTGCCACTTAAGCCGCGCTTAGACTACTCCTATTTTTTTTTGTTGTTACACAGTCCCTCTTGTCAGATTAGCATTTTGAACGCCTAAATCTTGGTCGTCGTGAACAAGAAACAGTGTCCACTCAGTACACGTTGCTACATTGACCATTCTTCGCTTGCCATCATTAATGCTGGTGCCTGCTGTCATCAATATGGGCGAGACTAGACAGAAGGTGCATGTGATTCGTAACTACAAATCATGTTCTAACACAACATCCGTGTTATTGCCCTCTCCTTGTTGTCAGAACAATCCCAAAAAGACAAATAGAAAGGGACAAGTGCCTTACAGTGGGACACAAACATCTTGAATTCCAGTGAAGATGTACAGGTATGTACCTGTCAAAGAAGAACTGACATGCTACGTAGAGGTTTATTTACCGTCTGTATTTGATAATCTTACTACTGTCAACGCGGTCGTCCCCTCGCGAAACATCATAATGCCAAGGAGTACTTATTCCATAGCTCTCCAAGTACATTTTCCTATACTGTAACGAATTCCCACCACAGCAGAGACCGATACCCTATTGCTCCTGCTCGCCCGTCATAGTCTCGTTTCTGGCTATGTTTGAAAGCCTGTACATGACCGCGACTCTCCTCTCTGCCAAAAACCACGGCCCCGCCCCCCGCCACCCCAAGCCCCCCCCTCGGGACGCCCAACCCCCCCGGGGGGGGGGCCAACCCCCCCCCCCGCAAGACTTGGAGCTGCTCCCACCCACCCCCCCTGGAGCCCTCCTGTGCCCCAGTCTTAGCCGCTTTGACTGGCGCTCCTAATTGGCAATTGACGGAGAAAATTAAATGTTTAGCTTTGCTGGTGGTGACAGGTCGTGAAGCGTCACATATGTGGCATCGTTGCGTCCATCTATCCTTACACTACAGGTGTGGGGGCGCCGGGACGAAACGAATGTACCATTCTTTCGTTCCGGCCCTGTTGTCCATTTATCTCAATCCTCCCCCAACCAGGATAGTCGTTCTCCCCTACTCTGCGCCCAATAGTCAAATCGGTATGTCCCAAGCTCTGTCGGCACCAAGGCTACATGTCCCCGCGCGAATTATCCTCAAACGCTAGATTGGGGTGACTTCTTTTCAGACTCCTTTAGCCTTTTTTCCACAAAAGGTCGCCTAAGCGCGTCTATAGAAAAAATCTATTCGTTTCTGAACTCTCCGTACAGGGTCGTGCGTTTCCCATAGGCGACACACCTCTCTCATGCGTCTGCTCTGTTCACGCGTGGTTGGTAGGCGCAGCACTTTCAGTTAAAATAGATCTTCTGTTGCTTTTAACTCTAATGTTACATGACGTCAAGGACGTTTTTGTTGCAGATTGCTCTAAGCACAGCTTGCCTCTTGTGCATGTAGGCAGCTGCTGTATAGAAAATGGGAATCTACGTCACGCCGCATTGGATTCCGCCATGTTTTAGGTCACGCTCAGGAGCACACAGTGTAAACACATGCAAATCACCACAGAAAAAGCCGACCGTTTACTATTAATATTTTTGAAAACCATCTTACATGCTCTTAGAATAAAACTGACTAATATGTAAATTCTTTAAATAAATAAATCGCTTTGTGGTTTGTCTGAGAGGCTGCAAATATTCATTATTCAGTCTCCTTCACCACAGTGGCACAGGTATAGGCTAACTGCTAAAACACTTTGGTTAGAGTAGCAAAACCATGGCTATTTTTTAAAGGAGAGAATACATCGCTAGACCTCAAACAGTGGATCATTTATCATTGTTATATATCATCATATTGCCCAGTAAAACTGCTCAGTGTAAAGAATTAAGCCATTATAGAGGTAACAGAACTTACTAGAAGCTGCTTTGAAACGATGTGTATTGTGGATGCTATGCAAATAAATACCTTGAATCAACCAAGTTGAAGATTCTTACTATTAGAGATGCCAAACAAACAACGATGCAAGCGATCAAATAAATGAATGAATGAAACTTAATCCGTCCAAACAAGTGGCTGCTATCAACGAGCTGCCGCAAGATAACGTTTCCATATTTGATTTCTTCTATTTGTGGTGTTAGGGCTTACAGTTTAATGCAAACCACTGTATATAATTAATCTACAGACATCAGTTATTAAGACACAAGAAGGGGATCTTATTTGGTTGTTTACCATACCGAGTTTCAGTTTATCTTTCACATCCAGAGGTCCGTGTGAATGTAGACATTTTATATTATTTGTATTGGTTTATGATAACACAACTCTAAGGTCAATTCAAATGATGACGCTTACTGTATCCATTTTATGCATTTATGCCAACTTGATAAGAGCTATGGCATAGCCCTTATCAATGTCTGCAGGAATTACCTCAGCTTTTTCAGCTTTCTAACACTGAAAAAAGCATGTTTTTCACACCGGCCGTGCAAAGGGCTACGCAAATGAGGTAAAGTGCGCCTTACCCCACTCCAACGCATCTTAAGTAGAATCATCTAAACCAGTACATAATATCCAACGTCTACATTCCTCTTATTACCAGTCTCTCCGCTGTCGGCTCCCGTGACTAAATTCCAGAAACATTGCCGCTGTGACGACCAGCACATGTCACATTCTATGCAACATGGCTGCTAAAAATGACAGCAGCCAGGAAGTTTGCGTTCGGTCTCCCTTTTATTGTTTACCTGGTCATCAAGGACAAGGCAGCCACACCATCATTTTCAAAAGTCTCCGTTTTGGAGCGCATTTACACTGAAATGCAGCCCAGAGTTCTCAACTAAACGGGGTCTGCAAGCGTTTTCATGGAAGTTACACAACATTCGTATGCACCGTAGCATCAATTTTGGCACTTAAACAACGAAAATGCACTATTGTAAACGTAACCTTGAATGGGGCACCCCCCACAGTTCCCCTATTTCATATTCCGTCCCATTGTCTGATGCGAAACAGAAAATAAATCAACTGAAGAACACTTATGAGTGTGTCGAATTTGGCTGCATTAAAATATAGTATGTCAGCACAGAGAGGCAAACAAATGTAAAAGCAACGACATTGTTAATATGCTAATTAGCGTATGATGCCATCTATCGACGTTTCAAGCGGGCTTTAGCTACTTTCCATTGAAAGAAGTAGGCTACAGTGGTCACTGCTGAGGATGGAGATGAAGATCGCCAAACAAAACCACCATATGAAAAAAAGAAGGAAATAAACCAAACAAAAAAAAAAAAAAAAAAAAAATAATAAAAAAAAACAAAAAAAAAAACAAGAAAAAAAAAAAAAAGCAAAAAAAAAAAAAAAAAACAAAAAAAAAGGAAGAAGAAAGATAATGCTGGGATTTTGGTTCTGTTTCCATCGCATCGTAAGATGGATTCTGAATATTTGGATTACAGCGCACTAATAAAATTCATTCCTTTTGTAATTATGTTGCAGTTTTTGGTGTATTCTATTTTATGGTTCTATTGTCAGTCACCGGCTGGCAGTTCCTAAAAAATGCCTCGTGTCCCACTCAAACAAGTAATATTTCATGAAGTAATGGTCTTATCACGACTTGCAGACATATGTTATAATTTTTAAGGATTAGCCTTGTTTTAGCAGTAGTTTCTTATGCATGAGTTGGCAGCAAAATCACACAGAACAGAACGAAAGTATTTTATCTTAAGTAAGTGAGTACTTAATAAAGCAATTTGAAAACATAATTACCTACTCAATATACACAACGTGAATACCCAATACAACCTTTACTGATCTGCGGATCTTCATCCTATTCCTAATGATCAGGGGGAAAATAAAATCAATTGAAGTCTGTAAAGTTGTCATGACATAATACATTTACAATTTATGGTGTCTATCAATATGTTCATATTTTTTTTTTTTTTGTAGTTCTAATATGTGTAAATACGTCTGCTGTATTGTACGTTTTAATGTCTGTAAAATGGAAAGAGGGTGGCGTGTTACATTTTGTAGAATCACATTTTTATGTAAAATCTACGAATTCTCATGGACATGTACTGAACATCACCATAGTAACTGTTTAATTACACAGCTCTGCTTATCTAGTTTTTACTGTTAACAGGTACACATACTGTTGTTCCCCCACATCACAAAAATCCCATTAACATCAGCCCCGGATAAAATGAACAAGCTACAGTGAACAGGTCAGACTGCTGAACTGTTGTGAAGATTCTCCCAACAGGACATCAATAACTAAGTTTAATTTGACCTGGCGAGAAAACAGATAATACATTTTCAAGGCAGCAAATGCCAGAGTAGGTTTTGCGCTTTATCTATATAATTTTTTTTTCTTTTTTTTTTGACAGCAAATGGCTTTGAAATCAGTCCCACCTGTTCAAACATGGCTAGAACCCATTTGTTAATTAACAGACTGACCTTATGTTACGTACAGGTGACCTTAAGTCCTGAAGTCCTTATAAAAGCAGAAGTTTTGTCTCAAGTTTTGTAACATCACTCCACCACACCATGAGGAGAGCAGCTTCATTTCTACTGCTGACGGGTCTCTTGGCCAATGGACAAGGTAGGACACTTTATGAAAAACTGTTTCCTTTTATTAATCAGTAGATAGTAGATAGTAGATAGCTTGTTCAATCTGAATCTAATCTGACAGAGTTACGCTGGGAGAACGCCTATGATGAGCCTCTAGATTTTAAGTGCTCGTCAGGACAGTCAATATCCTACATAAAAAGGTGAGTAGAAAGCAGACTGTACTTCGGTAATGGTAGAGATACTGTCAAAATATTACTAATTTAAATATAAAGGGCCAAAAACACATATCGTGTCCAAACAAGTTTACACTGAAATGCAAGTTATTGGTCATAAAATACAATACACTTAGCTTGCAACGCTTAAAAAATGTGAAAAAAAAATCAACTGTAAGGATGAAAAGTATCATATTTAGTTTGGAAATTGGCAAAAATTCAATTTCAATATACTTGAGTAAAGTATGAATTCTAAAAAACAATGCTTTTGTTCTCTTAGTCGCTCTTTCTCAGAAATACGTACATAAGTACGTATATGGGTCAAAGACAAAAAAGGGTTTAAGCATAAAAACAATAAGTGTAATACTGCTTTAAATTGTTGTTGTTTTTCTGTTTAATTTAACTGCAATTTTGTTTTTGTTTTTCCAAAAAATATATATATATATACATCATACATTTTCCCCTGATTTACAGAAGACACCCACTAAAATGCCATTCAGTGTAACAATCTTGTCAGGCATATTTACAACAAAAATCAATTTATGATATATTAAAAGACTAATTACTTTTACTAATTTAAAACACAATAACATTTAATATGCTCCCTTATTCTTTTATATATTTTAATATGTACACGTCAGAATAAGCATGTTGTTTGAATTTTTACATAAATATTGTGTTACACTGAATGACAATATAACATTATTTAAACCAAATTTTGACATTTTATTCTCCAAAAACTTATTTGAAACCTTAAAAGTAGACACTTTACTTACATTTAATGTGCTTTCTATGGACATAGTCACTTTTGTAAATTTCTTTTGATGCGGACATCTTAGAGTCTTCGACCCATATATAATCAGAATGTCATGTTATGATAATTCAGCTGTATTATTACACTGTTTCCCTGCTTAACGAAACCAAAGCCAACATCATAATCATCATGAGGACCGAATGTGGGAGTTCGGCTGTAAAGACACGTTTGACTCTGGTTCAGACTGCTTCTTGTCACCTAATGTCAATGATTTTGACCAAAAATTCACCTTTGAGTGTCCGCCACACCACATCATTACAGGAATGAGCGGCTACCACAACAACAAGCACGAGGACAGACGGTGAGCTCTGATTTTGCACTGATTTTGTGCTAGTTCGCCCGAGCAGATGTCATTACTGTGTTTTCACACAGGTGGCAGTTTTACTGCTGTAGAAGTAACGACCACTGTACTGCTGACTGTGAGTGGACTACTTATGTGAACTGCTTTGATGAGTATTTCCATTGGACAGTACCAAACCATAACTACCTGGTGGGTGCTGAAAGTTACCATGAAAACAAGCACGAGTAAGTACAGCTCCCCAAAATAATTCGACATACTCATAAACAGGCTTCATATGTGACCCTGGACCACAAAACCAGTCATAAGGTCATAGGTGCATATTGGCTGAGATACAACTATTTGAAAATCTGGAATCTGAGGGTGCAAAACTAATGCATTTAGAAAAATACATCTTAAGAGTGTCCAAATGAAGTTCTTAGCAATGCATATTACTAATCAAAATTAAGTTTTAATATATTTACGGTAGAACATTTACCAAATATTTTCATGGAACATGATCTTTACTTAATATCCTAATGATTTTTGGCATAAAAGAAAAATGTATAATTTTGACCCATACAATGTGTTTTTGGCTATTGCTACAAATATACCCCAGCGACTTAACACCGCTTTTGTGCTCCAGGCTCACATATGAGCCTGAAGGGATTGTTTTGAGATAGTGAGTGAATGATTGCTTATTACAAGGCTGCTTAGGAAATAAAGATACAGACACGGTCAATTATTCAGTAATATTTGAGAGCAGAATGCCACAAATAACCAATCAGAATTAAGTATTAAAGTGAGCTGCATAATTAGGATTAATAGTTTCAGCATATTTGTAATATTTAAGGGGGGAAAAAAACTTTTCTGTACTTTCCTTGATTTATTTGGTTAATTTGAATATTGATAAAGGTTTTCATGAGACAGTGAAAAAGGATGACGCAATATATGATGCTGGAATCATAATGTCACGTGAAACTGCCTTTCAATAGTAATATAATGTCTTTTTACATGTTTTTCAGAGACCGGCGCTGGAAGTACAAGTATTGTACCAAAGTGCAATGCTGAGACTCTCACAAATTCCCTCGAATGCAAAAACACTCAAATTCAAATCTGAAAAAAGACCAGATGGAAACATGTTGTCATTATTGACCTAAGAATTTAAGAAAAAAAAATGCTGATAGGTCTAAGACTGTAAATATGTAGACTGTATATGAATGTCTGTAAAGTCATTTTTGCACTTATCAATAAAACTGGGTTTCAGGTGTTCTGAATAAATCATAACTTTTTCCAATTGATAAAATAATTAATGTTTGAAGCATATCTTTTTTTCAGTTAGAGACTGTAGATACAAAAACTCACAAAGGATTTGCAATTGATAATAATGAACATAACGCCATTGATATGACAACTGAATACAATACAACAAAATGTTAATGCCATGATTTCACTATTCATAAGGATTCATTCAAGTTATTAATACATAAATAATTTACATTTTAGGTGTCATCAATCTGTAAAAACTTAAATAAATGTACGTTTTGTAGAATCACATTTTACGTAAAATACATGCATCTCCTGAGAGCATGTGTCGATAAATTGCGTCTCAATAACAAGCGTCAGTAACATAAGTTTAATTTTGTTAAATTTATGACAAAAACAAATTAAGTAATAAGTGAAACAAAGTTTACCAATAAATAATTATCTTCAATATAGATCCATTTTAGGCACCAAATGTAAATGTGAGCACATTTTAAAAATCTTAAGTAGGCTTGCACACTGAACTTGACATTTTTCTCTAAATGTTACTAATTGTATGATTATGCATTTTCCATTAGTTGTTGAGTCACTTTGACGCGCGTCTCGAAGTAACATTTTAAAGTTTTTATGGCACAAATATAAAAAAAAGTTTTAAAATACCATTGTTTGAAGAGTAAATTTAAAGGTTTAAAAAATGTTTTCAAAGGCTATAAAACTGTAAAATGTACTTTATAATTTCTAGCGCTATGATCCTCTATAGAGTGCTTTTCCATTTTGTAGATATTACAATTACAATAACAAACTAAGGCATTTTGGGCTATGCAATGCACGTGCACCCAAGTGACACATCTCATGAAAAACTAACTGTAAATGATGTAAACGACAAACACATGCTTCTTTTTAATAATCATATATTAATAATTGGGTGGGCGCGTGGGTATTAATTACCGGTATTTTAAGACTAGATTAGTGCTCGTTTTTTTAAATGTACTGTAAGTGCCATGGTTTTTAAACTGGTATTTTGTTATTACATTATGAGCTCAAAATTTTATTACATTCTGAGAACATTTTTACATTATGAACATTTTATTACATTAATGTTAATACTTATTACATTACGTGCAGTTTTCACATTATGAGCTGCTACACACACTATAAAAACAATAAGTTAAATTTACTTCATTTTTCTTTTTTAAGTAAACGTCACATATGGAATAAAGAGTCAAGTTAAGTGAAATTAACAAAGAAAATAACTAAGTAACTTTAACTTGGCCAGTTAAAGTTTGTTGAGTAATTTCTACTTAGTTGAAGTTTACTTTGCAATACTCTGTTTTACGTACATTTTACTCAAACAATGCAACACTTAATTAAGCCAAGCTTTTAAAGTGTATGCATACTTAGAAACGTCTATGTAAATAATACAGTAGATATTGTGTAGACAACAAATACTCACTACTTGGTACACAATACACAATAACGCTAACATTCGATGGATCATTTCTGAGTATGAATGTGTGCTTTTGAGTAGAAAATGAACTCCAGATGTCACAAAACAGCAAGTTACTAAACCTAACAAGAAAAGCAATGATAAAACAGTGTAAATATAACTTGAAAACAGTGAAAAATTGAACCTTTTTATTTATTCATGCCCCAGTGCATGATGGGAACATGAGTATCAGAAAGTTGAGTAGGTTTTTTTCTAATGCTGATATTAACGTTTTGATTTCTACAAGCTTAAATTGAGTACTAGCATAGAATTGACTTTTTTTTTTTAATTCTTGCCTGTACTAACTTTTTCATGTAAATTACTTTTTTTGAAGTAGTATTTATTTCACCACACAATCACTTTTACACTCCCAATGTGCTGGAATGAATTGCAATATTGTGAAAAACTTTGGGTTTTTTTGGCCAGTGTCTGAATTTGGCACATTTTTAAAGGTTAATTATGATTTAATTTATGATTTATGATTTAATCCAATGATTTCAGCCTATTGAAACACGCACACACACACACACACACACACACACACAAGCCTTCTAAATCTTTTTTTTAATTTACCGCAGAGATCAGCCACAGTGTTTGTTTTCAACTTGCATTTATTTCAGAGGATCATGAGAGAACATTCATCATGAACTGTGAGAGAATATTGAATCTTGGAATCAACATCTGCGTTGGGAACAGACCTTGAACCGAAATCGTCGATCCCTGAAAGAAGTACAACACATTAGTGAACAGCAGAGCTCACAATCTGACATGATCGACTTGAAATGGCTTTGCATATTAGTCATTAGAAATAACATAAATTCTACCCACTCTTCACGATTTTGATGGTAGCTTTGAGTGCCCACCAGAACGTTCCGGGAAGGCACAGTCCAGTGGAAGTACTCATCAAAGGAGTTCACGTACGAGGTCCAATGACAGTTTGCAGAAATACAATTACTTCTACAGCAGTTAAACCGCCAGCTGTGTGAAAACATGGTATTGGCATCAGCTCAGAGGAGTTCAAGAGAGTTCAAGTTTAAAGATGAGAATCGGTCAAACATCAGAGCTCACCGTCTGTCCTCATGGTGGTTGCTGTGGTAGCTGCTCATTCCTGCAATCACGTGTTGTGCTGGACACTCAAAGAAGATCACTTGGTCGAAGTCATTGACGTAACTTGTCCAGAAACAACTCTCACTCTGGCCGTTGGTGGCTTGACAGCCAAAGTCCCAAACCCGGTCCTCATAGTGATTGTTGTGTTCGCTTTGTTAACATAAGTTGGAATGGAGAAATTTGTATTTATTTTTTTTTTTTTAAAAAAGCTAAATTACATTGATATTTACATCTAAATTTGAAATGTTAAGGAGTTTTCTAGCAATATATTATGTTCTTCCATGGCAAAGCTAAAACTGACATTCACAGCCATCCCAAATCTCCTCATACTGACAGCGGCTCCCAGATGCCCGCAAATTATATACAATATCCTGGAAATCGAGCAAGGTGGGAGGAAAGCCCTAGAGCAGGGTTCCTCAAATCTTGCCCTGGAGGGCCAATGCGCTGCAGAGTTTAGCTCCAGCCCTGATCAAACTCAGCTACCTGTGATTTTCTAATGATCCTGAAGACATTGATTAGCATGCTCAGGTGTGTTTGATTAGGGTTAGAGCTAAACTCTGCAGGAAAGTGGATCTCGTGGGCCAGATTTGAGGATCCCTGCCCTAGAGTATTAAACAGCATTTTTGGTGATTCAGTTAGAAGTTTATTGTTTCCACTTGGTATACATGCGTTTTGAATGCTTCTCCTTTGACAGCTTCTGTTCGGAATTTGTCACGCTAAATCATTTTTGCGGTAATTCACATGAAAACTGAGGTAAACGCAGCATGATTCAAGGAAGCCTTGACAGTTTATTATAATTATTTATTTATGATTTAACACCATGTCAGCAGCAATGGCTATATTCATGGCAAAAACCATTCAATTGCATCACTCAATCAATATCCATTCAATATATTGTTTACAATAATTTAACAATTTTGTCTTTAAAAGTATGATAGTTTATTATATGTTTATAATCGCTCAATACACATTCATATGCGGTACTCACCTGGTTATGGAGGATATTGACTGGCCTGCAGGACATTTAAAGTTTAGAACCCCATCATACCTGTTCTGCCAGCCTGTGTAGAGAGAGATATCAAAGCAAATTCAGCTTGGAATATATTCAAATATTAAATAACACAAAAAGAAATGCTGCAGGTGAGGCAGTTCAAAAGGATCAATAGAAAATGCTACTGAAGTCACTCACCTCGTGCACAGCCCAACAGTCCAGTCAGCAGCAGAAACAGAGCAACTGTCTTCATAGTGTTCAGGGATGCAATTGCGATTTGTGGTGTTTATCTAAGCTGTTGCTGCACAAACACTTTTGACAGTGCTCGTCCTGAGTGCGTTCTTTTAAATGATTTATCACATGACTAAATCCAGCAGTGGCCAATCACGAGTCCGAGTCAACACAGGAAAACGTCACACGCCAGCGAAATCAAAATATTTATTTTGTGTTATGTGAGTTTTTATCAGTTTATGATTTACTTGAAAACACAATGAAATATAATTGTATATATTTCTTTATTCAAAGACCTTTCTCTGATAGTTCGGGTTAGTTTAGTTTAGTTTTTTTTAAGCCAAATGAAACTTGCTGAGTACACCTTTAAATCATAAAATGATATACAGTATATTTGATTCTTTCACAATTAATTACTACTGATGTGTAATTGTCTCACCTTGTGAATTTGCATCTGCATGTGTCGACATTATACATGATGTGCTGGTATTACCTTATGAATTGTGATACCATTATAAATTGCTGCAGTGTGTTCATAATAGAATACATTTTTCATATACTGCCTATTACATTATGTGAAAAATTGTCATTGAAAAATCATTATTACACTATGAGCTCAAGATTTTATTACGTTTTGAGAAAATTAATACATTATGTAATGAGGATTAGGACTGGCTAGCTAACCAAACTCTCAAAAAAAAATGCTGTCATAATAATGGAAGTAATAATAAAAATTGGGCATAGATGTATGGAAGCTTGTTTCCGCCATGGAATAATAATAATAAAAAAAAAAAGATCATTGATATTCAATGTATTGCGAATTGTGAGATATAAAATCACAATTCTGAATTTTCTTTCTATACTTCTATAATTTTTTATTCATAAAGTCAAAATTGTGAGACTCGTATCTGCGAGAAAATGTCTTTGCAAGTGAGCTGACTTTTTTCCCCTCAGAACTGGACTTGATAACTCACTATTGCAAGTTTATATCTCACAATTCTGAGAAAAAAAGTTTATACACATAGATATAAGTTCGATCTTCTTTTTAAGTTCTTTTTTCCTTTCTGCATTCTGACTTTGTAACTCGCAATTGTCAGCTTAAATCTCACAATTCCGAGAAAAAAGGTTGGAATTGTGAGATAAAAAGTCGCAGTTACTTAAAAAAAAAAAATTCTTCTGTGGTGGAAACAAACTTCCATATAAATGTGTCCACATAAAAGAAAACTGAAAGCCATTAGCAAAAAGCAATTATCTTAAACATTAACAAGCAGATTTACATATTACAAATTTCACACTAACTGGAGAGTGTTTTGTTGTTGTTCATATTTTATCTTGCATTGGACACCAAGTGAGTCAGACGTGCACTATAGTCCCTCATATTACAATAAATAAAAAAATTAAAATAAATTGTTATAAGAGTGCAGCACTCAAGTGTTTACCGTCATCATCTAGTTATGACCGACAATATCAGATGGGTAATGACTGAATAATATAACATATATTTGCTCTGTAAACCCTTGTCTTTTGACTCATCATGATTCAGTAGAACAATGTTTCCCAAACCTGTTCCTGGAGGAACTACAACAGTACATATTACAATATTTTCCTAATCAAACACCCCTGATTCAATTCATCAGCACACAATTTAAAAACAATTCCATCCATTTCAACTTCAAAATTTGGGTTCCATTGCTGCCTTACATTTTTAATCAGTTGTTCTATAGGGAGCGCCCTTTCTCTACATAATCCATTCACAATTTGAAGAAAACGTTTTATTTGTCTAAGAGGACCTACTGTTTCCTACCGCATACCGTTTCAGGAATGACAAACACTGGTGTAAAACATTGCACGAGTGATCCGCTAAATTGTTATGACTGACCGTGAAAACTGTAGCAATGGACGGAACGAACTATCTGACAAGCCGATGTCAAAATAGACCTGTGCATTCAGTGATTCAGACTCAATTCAGAGTAACAAAACTACAGCAGCAAGTCTGTATTGGCTGAATGTATTTAGCAGCTTCTAGACAAACTTAAAATTTTTTAGTTTTTAAATTAAATCTAAAAATATATAATGCATTATTATTTAATTGTTATAACATTAATAATTAACTTATTTAATTTGTAATTAACTAGTAAAGTATTTAAATAATTTACCCTTCTAAGCTGTTGGTGTCTGGGCTTATTTATTTATTTACATATTTTTAAATGACATGAGACTTTGTGACTTCCTGCACTTGAAGTTCTAGAACAGTTCTAGACGTTCTAAAGAATGCTCGGTGCGTATAGTCCATTGGCTATATAAGTTATTTCAACTGAAATTATAGTAAATTGGCTTTAAAAAAAAAACGAGTCGAAGCTCGGTACACAAAAAAAAGGTTTAAATTGAAAGAGAAACCAAGTTTACAATAGTAATTACCTTTCAATATATACATGTTTAGCACAAATAAATTTAAAGTACATTTTAAAAATGTAAAGTAGGCTTGCTACAGTGTGAAACGTCTCGGTTACATATGGTAACCCTCGTCCCTGAAGGAGGGAACGGAGACGTCACGTCGGAGACCGACGAAATTGGGATCTCGCTTAGAGAGACCAATCTACTTTGAGTGTAACTAAACGAGCCAATGCACATTGGCATGCGATTATTGCATCCAGCTGCTGCTGATCAAAGCGTGAGTATAAGTAGGCAGCAGGTGTAGCGCATATTCAGGTTTTCGCTGAGGGGCCGAGCCGGTGACCCGGCCACTCAGTGTTGGTACAGGAGCTGTGGCGACGGGACTTGACGTCTCCGTTCCCTCCTTCAGGGAACGAGGGTTACAATACGTAACAGTGACGTTCCCTTTCAGTCGGTCACTCTTTATGTCACGTCGGAGGACCGACGAAATTGGGATCCTACCAAAGGGCCACAGCTACCGCCCCTTCCAGTGTCCTTGGAAGCCACCTGCACCCCTACTTTTTGGCGTAGGCCAGGGCTTCTTCACAGGAGGACCAGCTACTGCTGCAATGGCACTACCTAATGAGTAAGACTGGATAACACTGGGAAAACGTACCCGTTCCATTTGGGACCGGGACGTTGTGGAAGCTCCATCCTTCCCGAAGGAGGTTTCGGACGCAATACACATATGAACATCCCTTAGGTGCGTATGGAAGATTGGAGGTGATTGTAACCTTCTTGGAATGGCAGAAGTCTGCCGGGAAAACACGGGCTCAAGGCTATACCGTGGACTTTACATATATGGGATCCACTTAGGTCTTACATTTGGAACCCAGCCTTCTACCGGTTCTCGTGGATTCAGCGAGTGAAGGCCTGGCGCAGGACGCTCCGCCATGTCTGGTTGCTGAGGGGACGGAGGAACTCAACAGGGTCCACTGTATGGACTCTCTGGAGTGGTTTTGCAAGCCGACCCAAAGCCAGGGCCCCTCAGTGCTTCTACCCATTTGAGGTGAGAACACAGATGATACCGACTGGATCCACACGAAGGCTATAGAATCTAGTGAACGTGTTGGGGGTCGCCCAGTCCGCAGCCCTACAGATATCTGTCAGCAAGGTGCCACGAGCCAGCGCCCAGGAAGATGCAACACTTAGAGTGAGCTCGCAACCTGAATGGGCAGGGCACACCTTGTGCCTGATAAGCCAAGGTGATGCATCCACGATCCAGTGGGCCATCCTCTGCTTTGAGACGGCATTCCCCTTCTGCCGGCATTCCTCCGAGGGCAGCGCTTGGAGGTTCACCACCTGATCCCTGAAGGGAGTAGCGGTAACCTTGGGCATGTAGCCGGGCCGGGGCATCAGGTTTACCTGGGAATCAGCCGGCCCGAACTCTAGACACAAATCGTCGACCAAAAATGCATGCAGGTACCCTACCCTCTTGATGGAAGCCAATGCCAGCAGGAGCAAAGTCTTCATTGAAAGAACTTCAGCTCAACCGCCTGCAAAAGTCTCAAATGGGCCCTGCTGTAGTGCCGTTGAGCACCAGCGTCAGGTCCCACGAAGGAATAGAGGGGGGCCGTGGAGGATTTTACCTTCTCGCCCCTTTAAGGAACCTGACGACCAGGTCATGCTTCCTCAACGACCTCTTTCTATGGGGTCGTGGTTAGCAGCGATTGCAACAACATAAACTTTAAGGGTGGAGTGAGACAGCCTTCGCTCCAACCCTTTGTTGCAAAGAGGACAGCACAACTCCGATCTGGCATTTTTTGGGGGTCTTCTCGGCGAGAAGAACTCCACTCAACGAACAGTTTCCACTTCAAGCGTAGGCGCTCTCGCTGAAGTGATGGTATCAAATACCTCTTGGGGTAGGCCACTCAGAAACTCCACGTCCCATCCAGGGACCGGACATGAAATTTTCAGAGGTCTGGACGCGGGTGCCAAGGGGTGCCACCGTCTCTGAGTCAGTAGATCCTTCCTCAGAGGAATCTGCCAGGTTTGGGGCTGTCGCGAGGAGCATTAGTTTTGGGAACCAGGTCCGGGAAGGCCAATAGTGTGCCACCAGCAGGACCTGCTCCTCGCCTCCCTGACCTTGCACAGCAACTGTGCCAGAATGCTCACTGGGGGAAATGCATACTTGTGAAGGCCCCGCGGCCAGCTGTGTGCCAGTGCGTCCATGCCGATTGTTCCCTCGGTCAGGGCGAAGAACAACTGGTAGTGAGAGGTTTCTGGAGAGGCAAACAGGTCTACCTGAGTTGCTCCGAATGTCCCCAAACCAGCTGGACCGTCGGGGGATGGAGTCGCCATTCTCCCGGGAGCACAGCTCGGGACAGCTCGTCGGCTGCCCTGTTGAGCAGCCCAGGAATGTGAACAGCAAGAAGTGACCTCAGATGCTTCTGACTCTAGAGGAGGAGGTGGCAGGCGAGTTGCGACATGTGACCGGAGCGCAGACCACCTTGTCGGTTGAATGTACGCAACGGGTCCCGCTTCGTCCGTCGGACTAGTACATGCTTGCCTCGTAAGCGCCCTTGATACGGCCCCCGGGCAAGGTGCACGCCAGCAACTCGAGGCAGCCAGTGCGTTGGGGCCCCGTCCAAACCCCCTTTACACTGGCAAGCCCCGTTTTCGTGTCCCCCCAGCCGTGTTGAGGCATCCGTGCCAACCAGAGAATTCCTGGAGACCTTCTCCCAGGGCCCTCGGCCTGTCCCGGGGTAGGAACACCCGGGCCCTGACCACGGGATGAATGTTTGTGCGGCAGGCCGTTCCTGGACCCGAAGGTGCCGCGTGCCAGAGCCCACCTTGGGACTCGGCCGTGGAGCCAGTGCTGCCGCGGTCTCATATGGAGCAGCCCCAGCGGCGTGACTGCCGCCGTAGCTGCCATATGCCCCAGGAGCCTCTGAACTGTTTCAGTGGGACCGCCATCCTGCTCTTACCGAGTCCCCTCCATACCGGGAAAAGAGATCCTCTGCATCGGGGAGAGTTTGCTCTTTTCCAAGTTGACCCGAAGTCCCAACAGGCTGAGGTGTGAGAGCACTAAATCCCTGTGTTCACACAACTGATCCTGAGACTGCTTTGTCGAGGTAGTTGAGACTGCGAATGCTCTGTTCTCTCAAGGGAACAAGGGGTACCTCCGCAACTTACGTGAAGACACGGGGCAACAGGGACAGCCCGGAGGGCAGGACCTCGTACTGATATGCTCGTCCTTCGAACGCAAACCGCAGAAATGGTCTGTGGTGCGGAAGGGTCGACACATGAAGTACGCGTCCTTCAGGTCGACCGCTGCAAACCAGTCTCGGGGACGGATGCACCCGAAGATGTGTTCCTGCGTCAACATCTTGAACGGTAACCGGAGAAGGGCCCGGTTCAAGACACGCAGGTCCAAGATTGATCGTAACCCACGCCTTTCTTGGGTACAATGAAGTAGTTGTAAAACCCCGTCTTCATATCGGCTGGAGGGACCGGCTCTATCGCATCCTTCGCCAGTAGGACTGCGACCTCCGCCCGCAAGACAGGACCATCGGCCACCTTCACTGTTGTGAAGCGGATGCCACTGAACTTGGCGGGGGGACGCCAGGTGACTGAATCGCATAGCCGAGCCTGACGGTTCGAAGGAGCCATCGAGACGGGCTGGGTAGCTCAAGCCAGGCTCCCAGACACCGCGCTAGTGGCATCAACGGAGCTACAGGTGTACCCGCAGTGGGGCAGCGTGGAAGAACACAGGGACCCGGCCCGGGAGTTTCTTTGCCGGTCCGAGGCGGGGTCTGGTGTGTGTAACACTGACCTGCGTTCGAGCAGAGGGTGCGTGGGTAGTCCGTTGGTTCGTCCTCCCGGTCCTCCCGAGTGTGATACGCACTAGATCGTCCACAACCCCCCCCCGTCCCCTCTGGGGACCCAGAAATAGAGGAATTGCTCTTTGTCGAGAATTTGGGTACCACCGACCGAGAGGTCATTGGTGGAAAAGATTCTCCGCCCGGCCCTCCTCCGGGGGAGGGAGTGGTGTGCTTACCATCTCCTGAAGAGCACGTCCCTCCACCGCTGGGTCGCCCGTCTCGCGGGCCTCTTGCTCTCTCTCGCTTGCCACCAGGTTTGGCGGGGGCCTGGACGTGCGGGGCGGCTGCCCTGCGACCGGCTTCACGGCACAGCTTTGCTGGAGGCCGCAGAAGCGCTGCTCTTGTTTTGGCGGTGGCAGGGGGCCCGCCCTCGGCGACGGCAGCAGCTGCACACCGGCGGGATGTACCTGATGGCCTCAGTCTGCTTTGGTCAGCGGAGAACTGCTGGGCAAGTTCTCCACCGTGTCGCCGACAGGCCGGCCTGGGACACGGGGGCATTCAAGAATCGTGTCTTGTCCGTCTCGCGCATGTCAGCCATTCACAGCCAGAAATGGCGCTCCCGCCACCATATTGGACATCGCACGACCCAGAGACCGCGCCGTACCCTTCGTCGCTCGTGGCGCGAGGTCCGCCGCGTGCGGAGTTCTCTCTGAACTTCTGGGTCGTGACCACCCTCGTGCAAGTCCCTCTGTGCCTTGGCCTGGTGCACTTGCAATTACGCCGTTGCGTGTAAGGTGAAGGCAGCTTCTCCACAGGTCGTATAAGCATCACTGGCCAGTCGAGTACCTACAGACCCGGGAGGGGAGGCACGGTTCTCCCTGCCGGTTGGAGGCGGTATTAGGACACAATTGCATCGCAACCGACCGCTCCACCGGGGGGACCCTTGTAACCCCCTAGTTGCCCCACCATCGAGGTTGGTGAGGGAGGAGGATCCAGCAAATCCGTTTCCGGCAGTAAAAAGGTGCCGTCCACAACCTGTTGGGCTCCTCATGCACCTCCGAGAAGAAAGGCACCGAGGCGGGCCCTGAGAACCATCGCGGACCACCCCGAGAACCAGTCGTGCAACCTTGAGGGCTTGGGGCACGGTGAAAGTCTTCCTCGAGCCCTACCCCTACGGCGGCCCGGGAAAGCATAGCCATTATTTCTGGATCCGATTCAGGCATTGCTACGGTCCCGGAGGAGAGCAGCGCAGCCGAATCTTCCTCTCCAGAAAGCTTTGGCTCACCCTCCGATGCTGCAGTCGACATCTGTTCGTCGGGGGGAGCCTCGGAAGAAACCAGTGGTACCCCCCGGAAGGGTCCAGCCTGCTCTTCCTGAGGGCTCCGCTGGTTTCGAAGTGCCGGCGGGCTTGGCATCCCCTTTTCCTCTAGGGGAATCCCTCACCGTGACCGTAAGACCAGTCCGCCCACCGCCAAAAAAGGACGCCCCCGGCTGCCACCAGAGGGAACCCCAGATCTAGGTAGTGGCACGAGCACTCCGCCCCTTTGCAGGTAACGGAGTCCGGTCCGCAACTCCGAGATGGTCATACCCCCGCAATGGGAGCATGACCCATCCACGAAAGCCACCTCAGCGTGCTTCATGCCAGGCACGAGGGGCAGGATCGTGACCATCACCCAGCGCCAGGTAACGACCGCATCCGAACTCCGGGTGATACGGTGTCTATAGCAAGACCCACATCGTCTTTATAAAGACGTAACGTCAAGTTTGCCAAGCTACGTCGTCTTTAAAAAGACGCACCCGAAATTGCTCTTTTAGGGGAAAAAGCTCTTTTAGCGTGCTGAGGCGCACAGGGGAGATGAACACAAACAGGGGGTAGTGCAGCCTAATGTGTGCAACCCACTCGACACAGGAACCACCACCGCTGAAGCGCCGTCTGCCAACACGATGAGCTCTCCAAGAGCGCGCTGAACTCTTTCAGTCTTCTTCTCTCAGTAGAGTATTCAGGAGCAGAACGATGTGATCGCTCGGCTCCGAAGCGAAAAGCTGTATATGCGCTGCACCTGCTGCCTACTTTTACTCACGCTGTGATCAGCAGCAGCTGTATGCAATAATCGCATGCCAATGGCTTCTGTTAAGTTGACAACTCAAGTAGATTGGTCCCTCTAAGCGAGATCCCAATTTCGTCGGTCCTCCGACGTGACGTCGAGTGTGACCGACTGAAAGGGAACTCAACATTTTCTTAAAAAGGTTACTAATTTTATGATTATGACACTCTCCATTATATTAAGTCGCTTTGACCCAGAAGTACATTTTACATTTTATGCACTAAATTAAAAAACAGAGTTTTTAATCCATTTTTGAGATAAAGTTAAAAGGTTTAAATGATTGCTGTATACAATAATGTAAAATGTATTTTTAATTTTAGCGATATGATCCTCTATAGAGGTGCTTTTCTTTTTTGTAGATAACTAAATAAAAAATTATTATATTATCATAGAGCAATTATCTTAGACATTAATTAACCCTCTGGGGTCGACAAACGTGCAGGCGCGTTTTGTTGCATTTTTTTGAAAGCCCCTAAAGAAACTTAAATGGCTCTCTCAGTTTTGATCGTACAGATAAGAGCAAAACATCAATCGAATCTGTAAAGGATCTACTTTTATTTTTATGATTTACAAGCAAATAATCTATTGCAGATTTACATATTACAAACTTCACACTAAATGGAGAGTGTTTTGTTGTTGTTCATATTTTATATTGCATTGGACACCAAGTGAGTCAGACGTGCACTATAGTCCCTCATATTACAATAAATAAAAAAATTAAAATAAATTGTTATAAGAGTGCAGCACTCAAGTGTTTACCATCATCCTCTCGTTATCACTGACGATATCAGATGAGTAATGAATGAATATGACTTTAAAACATATATTTGCTCTGTAAATCCTTATCTTTTGAC
The DNA here is from genome assembly GCA_018155175.1 of Sinocyclocheilus anophthalmus. Taxonomy (NCBI): domain Eukaryota; kingdom Metazoa; phylum Chordata; class Actinopteri; order Cypriniformes; family Cyprinidae; genus Sinocyclocheilus; species Sinocyclocheilus anophthalmus. Next base: position 233,009 of record JADLZN010003794.1, read on the forward strand.
TCATCATGATTCAGTAGAACAATGTTTTCCAAACCTGTTCCTGGAGGAACTACAACAGCACATATTACAATATTTTCATAATCAAACGGAACATTTGCATACTATGCACAGTATACAATATGGATACTGCAGATATAGTAAGAGTAGTTTTAAACTTCCTGTTTGGGTAAAAGTAAATGGGGTTTCAGCTCTACAGAAGGACAGACAGACAGACTCCTGGATGAGGAGCGAGCATCAATAGCAGGACAAATGAGGCCCAGTTTCCGATAGCCTGTGGGGAAAGAGATCGGAGTTTTTCAGCGCTTTTAATCAATGTTTATACTTAGATCCAAATCAATTAGTCGACCTTCAGTGTGTTTGAGATCCTCTCCTGGAAATAACACACTCAAGTCTTCACACTGCAGGTGACGTCTTATTAGGGGAAATTAACGCTTCGTCACTCTGTGGCGATATCTTTATCCACAAGCACAAAAATCGGTTTCAAAGTGATAAATGCACCCAACATCGCGGTAATTAAAGATACGGGGTGCAGATCAGAATACATAAATGATCAAAACAGAATAATAAAATGTATTAGGATTGAATTAGCCACATTCAAAAGCCTGGTTTATATACTTAGTATGCTTGGGGCTTGATTCTGATTTAGCTTCATTTAGAACTAATTTTGTTAACGGAGCAAAAAAAAAACACGACGCAACTGCCAACACTGTCTAAAACAAAAGTCACGCAATATTATCTTGTTTAACTGTTATATAAAAGCAATATTACACTCACAAATTGATTAACAACAACCGTACACATGCTTATGTGTTAGGTGTTATAACTAGTGCCTGATACACGGATGTGCGATAATCAGAATTAAATTCAAAATGCCTTTTCAATTCCAATTTGATTCTGGAATTGAAAGGCAAATGAGATGCTGACTTGCCATGAAGAATCGTAAGTAAGAAGAATTGAAATGAATTGAAATTAAGTTTGAAATGTTGTCAAGCCAGAACAATAGATAGAATGATTCGAATGATTGAACGATAGATAGATCAGATATATTAGATCAGTCCAACGACAGCAAAGATTAAAACCACACAAACACGACCCACACATCACTGTTTAATGCCTACAGCAGCACATATGCTCATTTCTAAAATGAACTCATGGGCTGCGTTCACAATGGAATATTAGTGTACTGCTTATGGTGCAGTATATACTAAATACAATCTGGAAAACTTGTTATTTCTGAGATGATAACCCAATGCCATTCACATGCAACATGAGTAACATACTACAAAGCATCACATACTACTGTCTGAATCATTTATTTCAATGGCTAAACTGCACAGTATTCCTTAAGCACTAAGCTATTACATTCTTAACATGCTTAAGCCCATGCATACTAAATATTTCCACAGTAGGCATACTGCATACTACAAACCCGAGCATCTGCCTTTAAAATAGGGAACCACTAGTTTAGGAAACCCAGAGAGAGTGCTAATCTTATTTTACATGACCCAGTTTATGAAAACAGTGAGAGCGGTGGAGACAGAACTGGGTCTGGACACTAATTATTTAATCAGTTGTGAGGGTGGAAAAATAAGAGAACGAGAATGATTCGGATCAGTCCTGTTATTACTGTCCATTTCAATTTGCCTCGCTCAAAAGTAGCATTAGTGATGCTAAAAACCAACATGAATTATGTAAATAGCATGCAGAATATTCCAAAATAGGCACTTTCTGTCAGGAAGAGCTGGACAAATATTACTTTGGCTCATGGAAAGTGAATGTTTAAACAGTCAGTCATTTGAATGAAGTAAATATTGGCAGGAAGGAATATAATTTTTCCAGCAAATCTTAAAGATACATACGTCAGCGTGCTCTTCCCTTCTCCTATTTACACACACACACACACACTTTTCAACTATGATTGAGACTCATATGGTTTTTAAATTGATGGTATTTTAACGAAAGTAATTTAATGATATTTTAATATGTCCTATCATATAGCCCTAACACCTTTCTGCATTTTCATGCAGACATAATTTATATGTTTATTACGATGTTTTCTCATGGGAACCGTTGTCTGCTCAACACAGTGCAGCTCATTTCAGGTTTTACTATCCTTGAGGGAATATTTGGTCACATACGATGTAAAATAAAGGCAAAGCCTGAACAACACACACAGGTTGAATATCATAGACTACTGCTGGTGTATGAGCTATAGGTTTTATTAGTAATATATATATATATATATATTACATGCCGTTCAAAAGTTTGGGATCAGTAAGACTTGAATTTTTTTTTTTAAAGATGTCTCTTATGCTCATCAAGGCTGCATTTATTTGATCAGAAATACAGAAAAAAACAGTAATCTTGCAAAATGTTATTACAATATAAAATAATGGTTTCTATTTTAATATCCTTTAAAATATAATTTATTTCTGTGATGCAAAGCTGAATTTCCATCATCATTACTCCAGAATAAAGTGTCACATGATCCTTCAAAAATCATTCTAATATGCTGATTTATTATTAGAATTATCAATGGTGGCAACAGTTGGCTGCAAAATAGTTTTTTGGAAACTGCGATACTTTTTCAGGATTCTCTTTGATGAATAAAAAGTTAAAAACGAACAGCATTTATTCAAAATATAAATATTTTCTAACAATATAAATCTTTGCTATCACTTCTTAACAATTTAACACATCCTTGCTGAATAAAAGTTTTAATTTCTTTCAACAAAAAAAAAGAATAAAAACTTACCGACCCCAAACTTGTGAACGGTAGTGTATACTGTTAGAAAATATTTCTATTTTAAATAAACACTCTTCTTTTTAAATTTTTATTCATCAAAAAATCCTGAAAAAAAGTATCAAAGGTTATAAAATAAATATTAAGCAGCACAACATTGATAATAATAATAATAAATCAGCATATTAGAATGATTTATGAAGGATCTTGTGACACTGAAGACTGGAGTAATGAAATTAAAATTCAGCTTTGTCACAGGAATAAATTACATTTTAATGCATGTTAAAATAGAAAAACTTTATTTTACATCATAATAATATTTCACAATATTACTTTTTTTTCTGTATATTTGGTCAAATGAATGCAGCTATAATGAGCAGAAGAGACTTCTGTAAAACACATTAAAAATATTACTGTGCATCGGAGGTCTATACAATTAAATATATATAAATTAAGAGAATATTATGTAATTACATATAGATATTACTCATATAATGTAAGATATATATTAAATGTTAAATTTTAAATATACAGTTATTATAATTTAAATCTAAATTCAATAAATTAATAAATGTAATAAATTTATATTATATATGAATGTACATTTTAATCTTATATATTTTTATGTTATATAGAATTGTAAATTCAAATAATTTTATTATTTAAAACGAATACATTACTTAAAGGAATACATTTAAATGATAAAGAATTTGAATTAATATTAATTACATAAAGTATACACATTTATTATTGGTTAATATTATAATAAATACATTTAAATTAAAAGTAAGATATTTAAATCAATATAAATTATTTGTGTGTGTGCACCGACTTCAGGCGTCATGACTGGTGTTATGCAACATTCACAGCGCTGTGAGCTCACACTCGTTGTGTTGATGTTTGCGGCTGCTGGCGGTGGACCTGCACATCTCCTCCAATCAATCACATGGAGCTGCAGCGCCGGGGGACAGGCTTTCCCCTCACGCTGCACAAGCTACAATACACTCTATCTGACGTCACATCATGAAAACACTGACTTACAGCATCTCAGACAGGTGTGAATTCTGTCAGGGTTTCAGCAGTCACGCAAAAAGCAAAAAAGGTTCAGACTGACATTTGAGACACACTACGGGTCAGTTTGGGTATTTTTGCACTGCCAACGAAAATAGTGAGATTTAGGAGTGGGATCAACTGACGGACCAACAGGAAGCACCTCGCATCACCCTAGCAACCACTCTGAGCATTCTAGCAACCACACAGCAAAACTGCTTTCTAGCAACCTCTGTTAGCAATGTATTACATTATTACATGATTTATCAGCAAAGTATTTATGATTTAAATTAAAGAGAACACAAAAGATGATAAATACATGGTGAAATGTAAACCGATGTTCAAATGTGACTTTTAGTTTTTCACTAACCACGCATAAACATTGTTTTCTCAAAAAGACAAACATGTACATTCATGTTGCTTACATATTATCGTTGCACAGTTTGTGCTGAATACGATGTAATCAGACTTTAGCTATTAATATGTTTTTTAAATACTGAAAAAAGCACAAATGTCAGGGCATGTCAAAACTTCTCCAGGGCCCCAAAACCCCCTCAGACCCCTGCTGCTGTTACAACATAATCACCGGTTCACTTACTGATGCGCGAGTGTGTGTGTGATTCATAGAGCCTCTAACTGCTGCAGAAAGTGTCACTTCTGATCAGGCACGGCAGAGGAGGGCAAACTGAAGAGAGGGAATTACAGAAGAAAATAGAGGGAGCTCTATGAGCTGTGGATGGAGAAACAAACACAACCCCAAAAAAGGCAGATCATGGAATAATGTAGATTAAAGGACTAACACCCGCGGGTACAGAGTCGCCTGTCAGAAATCCAGAAACTGTCCTTTTAATCTGATTTTCTTGCCCAGTGTCTTTTTCTGGTTGGTTTGCTGGCATGTTAACTTCAAACAGTCTAAGGAACATTTCTAAAGAAATAAATGAACACTCCTGACCAATCAGCGTTCAACAATGCTGTGGTATAAAAAAATAATAATGCTTGTGAGAATTCCCTGAACTTGACCAATGTTGTTATTAAAGGCTATATACTGTATATCATACACTATAAAATTACACAGCATTCAGTGTCTGCTGAATTATGGCGAATTCTAGCATTGAATGAAATACTAATATACAGCAGAGTAAATAGCTTAAAAAAAACTATATTATTCAGGTTATATTTATGCATTCACTATGAAATGGTGATTTTTTTTTAAGAAAATGCTTATTGTTGCAAAGTAGATTAAAAATATCTAAAGCAAGAAGTACATTAAATAAAGTGTGTTAAAAATTTATAATAAAGGCATGTTTTAAAGTAATGTAAATGCATGTAAATAAAGAATATATATTTGTTATATTTACACTATACCATTCAAAAGTTATGTTCGGGTTCATAAAATTTGTTAAAGTCTCTTATGCTCACCAAGGCTGCATTTATTTGTTCAAAAACATGGTAAAATTGTGAAATATTACTACAATTTAAAATAATTGTTTTTTTATGCGAATATATTGTAAACTGTAATTTATTTCTGTGATGCGCAGCTGAATTTTCAGCATCATTCCTCCAGTCTTCAGTGTCACATGATCTTCAGAAATCATTCTAATATGCTGATTTGCTGCTCAAGAAACATTTCTGATTATTATCAATGTTGAAAACAGTTGTGCTGCTTCATTTTTCTGTGGAAACCATGATACGTTTTTTTTTACTTATTTTCAGGATTCTTTGAAGAATAGAAAGTTCAAAAGAACAGTGACAGTGATTAAAAGTGCGAAAGGCATGAGTGTGTTATTGCCTGAAGCACCAGTCAAAAAAGCAGCTACTGCACATTATTCAAGTATATCAAACATGTAGCCCACCAGATTATGCTGGTCCTTCACTGCAAGGTTGGAGACGCGCGGCGTAGATGTTTTCCAGCATGTTCAGTTCCATTATGGAGACTCAAATGGCTCTGATGGGTTGAGAAGAAAACAGCACTGCCTTAAAAAAGGGACAGAATTTTTTTCATAATCAATTATTTTATGAACACACATCTGAGTATTAATGAAAACAGTTAAGCCATGAAATTGAGCCTTGTTTTATATTTTGCAATGCATTTGAAGTTGGAATGTGACGTTGGTCACATTGATTCAACAGCGCAGATAAATGCTGCGTCTGACGTGCTCCAATTTAACATGCTTATCTAAACATTTCTCTCCCGAGTCTTTAGAAACGAGTCCTGTAAGGCTGGATGAAATCTCTCTCCAACATCTGTACTGAGGCACAAAGGCTAATGGCTCAACCAGATGGCTTTACTAACGCTGGGGAAGACAGATGTACACGTCGTAATATGTCAATCGGGTGACTTGAAACTAAACAAGAGATTCGTATTCAAAGAACATACATTTTATTTTATATTTGGATACTTTGACATATGGTCGACGCTCTGAAACCTGCTGAAATGTTGCTGTCGTTCATTCATGCAATCAGTTCTGATTTTCCAGTGCAAATGTCAACCACCTCCCATTTTCTCATAGGTCACCTGACCCTGTCATGTCGCTTCAGCTTGATCAATGTCGTTATTAAAGGCGATATATATCATACACACATGACAGATGACAGTAAAATTACAACAGCATTGAGTCCCTGCTGAACTACGGCGAATTCTAGCACTGAATGAAATACTAGTGCACTTGTAAGTGCATACAGCACAGTAAAACTGTGTGATAGTTAAAACAAATTATACATATCAGTGGCGTGTGGTGGTGTTTTAAAATGAAGAGGCAGTTTGTGTGTGTATATTATATATATATATATATAATATTATATATGTACTATATATATATATATACAGTGGGTGCGGAAAGTATTCAGACACCCTTAAATATTTCACTCTTTGTTATACTGCAGCCATTCGCTAAAATCATTTAAGTAAATTTTTTATTCCTCATTAATGTACACACAGCACCCAATATTGACAGAAAACACAGAATTGTTGACATTTTTGCCGATTTATTAAAAAAGAAAAACTGAAAATATCACATGGTCCTAAGTATTCAAACACTTTGCTCAGTATTTAGTAGAAGCACACTTTTGATATAATAAAGACATGAGTCTTTTTGGGAAAGATGCAACAAGTTTTTCACAAACTGGATTTGGGGATCCTCTGCCATTCCTCCTTGCAGATCCTCTCCAGTTATGTCAGGTTGGATGGTAAACGTGGGTGGACAGCCATTTTTAGGTCTCTCCAGAGATGCTCAATTGGGTTTAAGTCAGGGTCCTGGCTGGGCCATTCAAGAACAGTCAAATAGTTGTTGTGAAGCTGTGTTATTTTAGCTGTGTGCTTAGGGTCAATGTCTTGTTGGAAGGTAAACCTTCGGGCCCAGTCTGAGGTCCTGAGCACTCGGGAGAAGGTTTTCGTCCAGGATATTTCCCTGTACTTGGCCGCATTCATCTTCCCCCTCGATTGCAACCAGTCGTCCTGCACCTGCAGCTGAAAAACACCCCCACAGAATGACGCTGCCACCACCATGCTTCACTGCTGGGACTGTATTAGACAGGTGATGAGCAGTGACTGGTTTTCTCCACACATACCGCTTAGAATTAAGGCAAAAAAGTTCTATCTTGGTCTCATCAGACCAGAGAATCTTATTTCTCACCATCTTGGAGTCCTCTATGCGGGCTTTCATGTGTCTTGCACGAGGAGAGGCTTCCGTCGGGCCACTCATAAAGCCCCGACTGGTGGAGGGCTACAGTAATGGTTGACTTTCTACAACTTTCTCCATCTCCCGACTGCATCTCTGGAGCTCAGCCACAGTGATCTTTGGGTTGTTCTTTACCTCTCTCACCAAGGCTCTTATCCCCCGATAGCTCAGTTTGGCGGACGGCCAGCTCTAGGAAGGGTTCAACGTCTTCCATTTAAGGATTATGGAGGCCATTGTGCTCTTAGGAACCTTAAGTGCAGCAGAATTTTTTTTTTAACCTTGGCCAGATGTGTGCCTTGCCACAATTATGTCTCTGAGCTCTTCAGGCAGCTCCTTTGAACCATGATTCTCATTGGCTCTGACATGCACTGTGAGCTGTAAGGTCTTCTATAGAAAGGTGTGTGGCTTTCCTAATCAAGTCCAATCAGTATAATCAAACCCAGCTGGACTCAAATGAAGGTGTAGAACCATCTAAAGGATGATCAGAAGAAATGGACAGCACCTGAGTTTAAATATATGAGTGTCACAGCAAAGGGGTCTGAATACTTAGGACCATGTGATAATTTCAGTTTTTCTTTTTAATAAATCTGCAAAAATGTCAACAATTCTGTGTTTTCTGTCAATATGGGGTGATGTGTGTAAATTAATGAGGAAAAAAAAAAAAACTTAAATTATTTTAGCAAATGGCTACAATATAACAAATAGTGAAAAATTTAAAGGGGTCTGAATAATTTCCGTACCCACTGTACATATATATGTGTGTGTGTGTGTGTGTGTGTCCTGTTTACAAATAAGTTGTCACATTTTCCTGGGGGTAAATAAATTTTACATAAAAAAGAGAACAAATTAATTCTATTTTGTATTTTATTAATATTATTTTGTATGTTATTTAATATTTTTTATACTAATTATACATTTCATAGTGTTTTATGCATTTTTATATTTATTTAAAAATAATAACTAAAGGCAGTAACAATTTGAACAATATTCTGGAAACAGTTTACAATAAGGTTCATTAGTTAACTACTTTAGTTAACATTAACTAAGAATAAACAATAGCCTACTTCGACATCATTTTTTAATCTTAGTTCATATTCATTTCAAACATTTACTAAGACATTATTAAAATCTTGTTAACATTAGTTTATGCACTGTGAACTAACATGAACTACAAATGAACAACTGTATTTTCATTAACTAACAAAGATTAATAAATACTGTAATAAATGTTCATCGTTTGTTCATGGTAGTTACTCATTAAATGACACCTTATTGTAAAATGTTATTTTTTATTTGTGAACTGATGTTCATCTGTTCTTTTTAATAGTCAACTTATTTCCGGGTCATCGTCATAAAAGCCCTGTAAACTTTGTCACAGGCACGAAAATACATCTTTAATTTCATCAAGCTGAATGCTCACTAACGTTAACTGCCATGGTCATCACATTTTCAGGGCATTTCAAGTTTTATTTTGACGTGACAAATCAGTGATATCTAAGCGGGTGAATTGTTTACTTACTTTATAATTAGTCAATAACACCATAATTTTCTTCATTCAGGAAACAATGTACCTTAAAGTACATTAAATACCGCTGTAAGAAATTGTTTAAAATCAATGTGTTTTGAGAGTAATGAATGTGTGTGTGAATAAAGAATAAATATTTGCAATATTTGCACGCCCAGTCAACCGTTTTGTTAGGATTTTAATGTTTAAAAAGACGTCTCTTAAGATGCTTATCGATAGAACAAAGGCAGGTAAAAACAGTAATTATTGTGAACTATAAGCTGAATTTTCAGCATCATTACTATCAATGTTGAAATTGGAAATGAACAGCATTTATTTAAAATAAAAAAAATTTGTAACATTATAAATATATATATGAAAACATATGTACAACCATTTTGCATTCAAAATGTACATAGTATGCATGCTGTATAAATAGCCTACTATAAATAGTGTGCTATTCGCAACATATGAACATCTGTCTATTCTAACGGCTCCACCCACTGTCATTATGACATCATGAGACTCAAAACATATCAAGGCAATGTAATTGTGCTGCGAATACCTTTGAAGGAGCCGATGAGACGAGCCAAAGCCTTTAAAGCACAGCAGGTGCTGCATAAATAAACGAATGCATATTCATGAACATTAGCATTCATTTGCATACATTGATACATCCTGCATCAAATTAAGTTCAGTTTAAAGCAGTCTAGAGGTGAAACACCTAGAGCCATAATAAGAGTTGAAAGTGCCCCTTTTATGGGTTATGAAAGGTTCATATTTTGGTTTTGGGAGTCCCCAACAACAGGTTGACATGCATGCAAGGTCAAAAAACGTTTTCATTGTCTTATAATATGCAATTTTTTTTACCTTACTTGCTCAACGACTCCCAAACAATCCGCTCAACGATTCATTTTTCTAAACCCCTCCTCTGCATGATGCTAATCTGCGGTGATTGGTTCGATTGGTCTCATTTTCATTTCATTATGCCTGTGATGCCTGATAAAGCAGCGTTTGTGAGCGCAGTGCCGCTTTGTGTACAGCGTTACCGGGGAAGCCGCTATTTTACTGCTCCAACACCGGCACCTAGTGACAAAGAATGAATTTGCATTTTCATTCAGACCAACCAAAAAGACCAACAAGTGTGCGGGCGATATGCTAATGTTTCATGTTGACGTCAACGTGAAACGGCTTGGGAATTGTTTTGAAAAGGACTCGGTTCAGTGATTCAGAGTCGACTCTTTCTTTTGAGAGACAATAACTTTATATACGGTGCACTTTTAGATTTAAAACTTTGCAAGTTGTTTTCATTCACTTAGAGCTGTGTTACACACTGCATGAAAGGTAATTTTTAAAAATCCATAATAGGGGCACTTTAACATTTCAACCAGAGTTATGCTTAAGGCTATGTTTTAATATATTCACAGTGCTGGGGAAAACACTTTGAAACTGAACCTTACTACTAGCTATGCTTAATTTATAGTAGCTAAAGCAATATAATGGTTTTTAATGTTCAAATACTTCCTTCTATCCCAGTTTAATACACATAAACAATTATAAGTAATCAATTTATAGGTCAATTCACCTGAAATAATAAAATGGAGTTTAATGCAGGATTGTCCAAGAAACTTGTTTGAACACGGTCATTAATTTTGCAATCTGTTTGGTAGGGTTGAACGAATAGTAGTTGATCAGAAAAATTTACTTTTACATTTTTGTTATTCTGTGGCAGAAATGGGCTTAGAAAACAGTTGAAAGCAGCTGCTTTCTATTTTGTTACATGATTCTTTGAAAAATAAGATTTATTTGCAAGCGTCTTTACTGTATAACTTAAATGTCTTAACTATATAATACTGTAACATACTGTAAATAGGCAACTTTGAAAAGGAAGAGAAAATTATTTCCATGTGTTTTGTGTTGATGTCAAAGGCTGGACGTCTAAACAAAATCTGCTGTATATGTGGCGCAAATTCATCTGTCACTGGGTGAAGCTCATCAAATTAGATGTCAGCATGGGAAAATGTCTGAAAACAATTCAATGCATGCTTGCTGAATACGTTTTTTTTTTTTTATCTTAAGACTCTAAACTTTTGTGTTTGATTATTGCAACATTAACAGGAAGTTGTTTATTTTGTAATAATAACCTTACACACTTTATCCTTCCTATTACACGGCTACTTAAATGAATAAATACACAGCATGAAATATTGATGTTTAGACATCTATCAAAGGTTTTAAAGTCACCATATTTTAAAATGAATACACTCATGAAGTCCTCCAAGGCCTTTATTTAATGCAGTCAGTAGATAATTGCTTCTCTATTTTGTGTATGAAAAGATCCACAGATAAAAAACAAACAGTTTAGTAGTCATTATAGAAACATATTTGACTCAATCCTGCGACTAGCCAATCAGAATCAAGTATTTTAGAGAGCAGCATAATAACTGTGAATCATGTAAACAGTGAGTGTTTGTTTAGCTGAATGTGGACTTACTGTAAAAAAAATTCCGTAAAATTTACGGTAAAAAAACGGCAGCTGTGATTGCCGGAATTTTACCGTAAAAACTATGGTAGCAACATTTTAGGTTTTACGGTTTTAACTTAAATTTACAGTAAAATACCGTAATTTCATTAACTGATATAATGTTAATATACCAACCTATTGAAGTACTGAAATCTGTTTTGTACCTTTGTAATACACTGATAACCACCAAATGCAGGTGGTGATGAGAAAGTCACATGATGAACCAAAGCCCATCACAAGCAGCTTATAAATAATAACATATATAGAAGGTTCACAGTGTCATTCACACAAACACTAAACACCATCATGGTAACACACATGAAACTGAAATCATGCAATAAACATTCATTTAACAACATTAGGTGTAACACACAACCCTAATATACAAAACTGATAAGAAAAAACTTAGAAACATTTTATTTCAACAAAAAAACATCAAATTTGAAATGTAACGCAGGGAATTCTGGGAATGTCAATTTACGGTTATTCACTGTAAATTATACAGTCTTTTTCACTTTCAAAAACGGTATACTACCGTAAAATTAATGTCCAATACATGTAATGTCCAATACAGTTTTTCACCGTATATAGTAGGGGAATTTACCGTTAACCATTTAACAGGTTTTTACTGTAGCATTTTTACAGTCTTTTACCATTAAATTCACGGTATTTTTTTACAGTGTGGATTCATCCGTCTGAGAGATATATATGACCGTGTGTCTGTCTTCAGCGGGCCGGGGTTCGGGATCTGCGGCCCTGAGGGAGGCTTTGATCTGTTCTTCACTGGCTTTCATCCCTCCGGAGGGGGAGGTGCAAGAGATCAGCGCGCACACGGAGGAGGAAAACCAGAGGAGGTCACGGGAAAAAGGATTAGTGTTGTACATGCTGATGCATTCAGAGTCTGTAGCCTACCTGTATTTAAAGCAGCTCATCTCAACTGGTGGCAAAAATGAGCCTCAGGTCTGTTCTGAAAACAATGCTAATGCCAATAATAAAATGCAAATAACTATATAATCATGCACAGTTAGAGAATAAATTAACATCTGATCTAAATCTGCTGTCTTGTGCCGCAAATTCATTCAGTCACTTGGTTGAAACTAGTTAAATTAGACGCCAGCATGGATTTGTTGTCTGACAAAAAAATCATGAACGAAACTAATTACAGTAAAACAGAATGCATGTAAATTTGATCATTTAATTATAAAATAATAACATTTAAAATGTAATTTATTGAAATGACATTATAATTAGCCTAATTTAACTTAATTAATGGACCTCTTGAGACCAGGAAAAAAAATTTTAGGAAAGAATTAGTATTTTTTTTTTAACCAAAATTTGTATAAAGATTATTCTCAACTATGTTATAACAGAATGATTTGATATACCATTTTTCTTTATCCAAAATGTGTGTAAAATGGCCATAAACAGGTTATCTATAAACTAAATCTAATTTGCATATTAATGTGTTTTTGGGGCAACATGTAATGAAGAAAGAAGTGTAATAATGGGAGTAATAATTGACAAGATTTTCATAATAATATATAATATTTCATTTAATTTCTTTCCCTATTCATTTGTTGTGTCTCCCAAAATGCGTAATAAACATGCTTTTAGTCCCGGTGTCCTCATATGAGGACCTGTATGAAATCAACATCCTGTTTCCTGATTTTGATTTGATTTGAACATCCTGATTTTGATTTGAAACCCCATAACATTTTCCTGAGATGTTGATTTATGACAAACAATTTTAAAATTAATCAGATTTAAATGATAATTACAAAATATTATCATATTTCCATAAGAGTGTCACTAAATTAATATCAGACATTTTTGAAGACCAAGGAGAGGGGGTGGTCACGGTGAAACATCCAGACATTTAGTGTCTCTGAAAAGCACTGAATGTGCTCTGTACAGGACATCCAGACTTAAAACTGTGGCATGTATAGTCTCAGAGAAATTCACTACAATATAATGTCCTCATATGAGGATGCAGGGTCTCAGGAGGTTCAATTTAATTTATTAGCCTAAATTAAACTTTAATTTAAATGTATATAATGTTCAAGGAAAGGACTGAAACCATTAACAAATAATATTCTAATCTGATAAAACATTGACTTCTTGTGTATTGTGCCTTCATGAAAAAAACAAGAAAGAAGGAATGAACAAAACAACGCAAGTTTAAAGAAAATATATTAAACCACAAACGTGTTGGAACAAATGCAAAAATTACAGTTCTAGAGCAAGACGTATTGAGAAGCAGATTTGTGCATGGAGTACAACACAAGGTTTCAACACACGGAAACTAAAATTAGAAACCTAAAATAAATAAAATATAAAAATCTATTTTTATTTCAGCTACTTGCTAAGGCAATATTTCCCATTTAATTTAGTTTAGCTTGATGTACTAAAATAAAAAATTGAAAAAACATTTATAGACAGAAAAATCACTAAAACGTCAACTAAAACGAAAATTATTCAAAATATTAATATAAACTGTAATAGTATCCCGATACTAAACACTGGAACAAAAGTCACTGTGAATAAAAATTTCTTTGTAGAACTTAAAGTTTCTCCTGCAACATCAAGCTATAAAACTTTCTGGTTATTTCTAATAATGCAGAGTGAACTGTTGCACGATCTGCATGACTCTGTACATTAAACTGCAGAAACACTTCAGATGTGCCACTGTGCACTGCAGTTTCATCCAGACGGAGGATTTATTATTGCAGTGGGCAGTCGGCCTCGTTAATGCTCTTCACAAATGTCAGCACATAAATCTTCGTTACTCTAATGATATTCACAAACTTTCTGCCATGTTGCAGTCGCCACTTTGATGCTGAGACGCCACATGCATCTAATGTTAGTCAACCTGCTGTTGCTAAGTTACCAGCACATCAGCAGTTAGCCATCGAGTGAAAGTGCAGACTCTGGCTTCCTCATGCTGATGAGCGAGCTGGAAACCCAACGGTCTGAGGATCGAACCCCAGAAAGCCTGATTCATGAAGCAAAGGCCCAGTGAGTTCAATCACTTCTAAGTTATTGCAGAAGAGTACGGCAGCTGCTTTGATTGAAACATATCTAATAAATATCTTCATTCATTCAACCTGATGTATGTTACCAGGTGATTTTATTTCAAAGAAAATGAAAAATATGAAATCATTTAATCAACATTTAATTCACTGGATTATCAAATAATATGCATTATATTGTTATTTATAATATTAAACATTTTGGGAGACTATGTTATAAAAAATATTTAGGCTGACATTTAAGATTTATGTATCTGAATTGCATACAAAGATTCCATCCATTTGGATTACAATGTTTTAACCACAAACTAATAAACTTAATATGATGCATATTTGTCAGTCATACATAAATAAAACAGGTCAGATTTCTGCACTCAAAAATGAGCATCTATTTGATTTTATCTAAATAATATTTTTATGATGCATTTATTCAGATAGTTTAGAATCACATAAATGTGTTTATTGTGAAAACAATTACGTTTGTTCAGTTAAAAATTATGAACATAGATAATATGGCAATCTGTGGGAAGTCGTGGCCTAATGGTTAGAGAGTCGGACTCATAACCCAAAGGTTGTGGGTTCAAGTCTCGTACCGGCAGGGATTGTAGGTGGGGGGAGTGAATGTACAGCGCTCTCTCCCACCTTCAATACCACGACTGAGGGGCCCTTGAGCAAGGCACCGAACCCCAACTGCTCCCCTGCCACCGCAGCATAAATGGATTGCCCACTGCTCCGGGTGTGTGTGCACGGTTTGTGTGTGTTCACTGCTGTGTGTGTGCACTTTGGATGGTAAATGCCAGAGCACTAATTCCGAGTATGGGGTCCACCATACTTGGCCACATGTCACTTCAAGTCACTATGGAACAAACAATATTAATTTAGTTGAAATGTATGCAAACTGACACCAATTGGATTTATTGATGATAAATATATAAACCTGGTAGTTGTGCATTTGAAACACGTTCAGTTTATTAGTAAACTGTACAACTGACAAATATGCATCACATTAATTTCTTATTTGGTGTCAAATCGGTTGAAGGCAAATATATAGATATCATAGTTTTTTTAGTGTTTTTTTTATGTATTTATGGTAAATGTTTTGGTGTACTTTGATTTACAATTTAATCAATATTGCAATATGAAATGTTGTCGAATGTAAATATCCGTGGCTTCCTCACTTAGTAATATCAAATAGTATTTGTGGCCCCATCTTGTATTAGTCGTCGACTGTCTGAACATGAGAAGAAAAAATACACTTTTTTTTCACTTTTTTCTTCACAAGTCTGCTGAAGAGAGAGAAACAAAGAGACTCAGCTTTTTATATGTGCAGACATTTTTTTAAAAAATACTGTGATTTTCTTATTCATTTCGTGACAGGACTATGCCAGACGCATGAGAACATCTCCATCTGTCACTCATCCCTAAGACACATTATGGGCGTCTGTTACAAACCGACTGAGCGGCCCTACATAAGAAAAAGAACAAGCATTAAGGGCATCATAAGTGTAAATGCCATAACATGCTGCCTTCTTTAAGGTTTATGCAACCTTCACAGATACTAAAGCAATCCCCAGAATGCATTCGACAATCATTAAATATACAAATAGATATAGATTAGATTATAATAAACATGGTATGTATTTTAACATTAACGGCAGTTTCTACTCGGAAAACCCTAGTGAGTTGAGCGTCTGAAGATCATGTGACACTGAAGACTGGAGTAATGATGCTGAAAATACAGCTTTAAATCACAAAAATAAATTACATTTTAAAATATATTCACAAAGAAAGCACTATTTCAACTGTAAATATTACAGTTTTACTGTATTTTTAATCAAATAAATGCAGCCTTGGTGAGCAGAAGAGACTTCAGCAGGAGATTTTATATTTTCCTGCCACATTGTTCCAAAAACATTGAGCCAAAATCCTGCTCCACATAAATGCACATAATATAAACGTTCTGACTGGTTTTCATTGTGTCACACAGCATTTTCATTTTGCACCTGGTTAGATGGGAGTCTTTCCCCTCATGCACACTAACCCACTGCACATGCATCCTAGGCTCTAATTGACCGTTAGGTGTTGGTGCATGCATGACGAGGCTCACACGCCTGCAGTGCTTGAACCCAGAGGATCTTCAGCTCAAGTTCACACGTTTACCATGTGAAGCCACATGCTGACCTGCTTTTTGACTATTTGCAAACCAAAAGCTTCATTACCAGGTACAATAAGACATGCTTTTGAATGCAAATGTAAACTAAGGCAGAATTAATTATTTAAAGGGGTCATAGGATCCCCATTTTCCACAAGTTAATATGATTCTTTAGGGTCTTAATGAAAAGCCTGTAACATAGTTTGGTTAAAATTTTTCAATGGTAGTGTAAAAAACACTTTTTTTAACCCTGTCAAAAACAGCTCTTTTCAGATCAAGACGTTTTTGTAGCATTTTCCTTTAAATGTTAATGAGCTCTGCTGACCCCGCCCCTCTCTGCCGCCATTCTCATGAGACTGTTTACTTTAGCTGCATTCATCCTGAAACTTGCTAATTAGCACATTATTAGGAAAGGCGATCTGCAAAGATTCATTACAAAACATTACACTCACTTCTTCTGTAGATGAGGCTGGATCACGAATGATTCGCGCAAACATAGACGCATTTATGTAGTTCGGGGATCAAATTTTCCCTTGTCTTCACGGCGCCGATGTCGGAGTAACTTACGCCTGCTATTTCATTATTCATCCACCCAACAGAAACACCTCCTCACTTTCTTGTCTACATCTGCTCCAGCGGTGAAACAATGTCGGACTGATGACAGCTCACTCAGAGAGGGTCTAAGGTAAGACACCAGTCCAATCTGTGCTGAAACGCTACTGTCAAACAAACTATCGTGGGAGGGGCCTGTCTTTGTGATGTCACACAGACAGGCATCTGAGATCGGCTCGATTTGAGAAAGGGGAATGATTTAACGAGATTTTTAAAAAAACACTGGTTGGATTTTTATCATTATAGGGTGGTTACACACACTGCCAACACACATTTCAGTTCAAACAACTTGTAAAAGTGCATGTAGCATTATATGACCCCTTTAAAGGAGACAGTACACCAAAATGAAAATGTCCTCACCCTCAAGCTATCCTAGATGAGATTGTTTCTTCATCAGAACAGATTTGGAGAAATGTAGCACTGCATCTCTTGCTCAGCAATGAATGCTCTACAGTGAAGGTGCCGTCAGAATGAGAAGGCCAAACAGTTGATAAAAACAGCAAATAATCCCAGTAAATCCCACACCACTCCAGTCCACAGTTATTCTTTAAAGACACTAATCTGTGTGTTTGTAAGAAACAAATCCATCAATAAGGTGTTTTTAAATTCAAACTGTTGCTTATAAAAGTCCATAATCCATAATAATGATTCCTCCAGTGATAAAGTCCATCCCCTGTTGTTCTCTCGTATCAAAATCCACCCACATATTTGTTTAGAGCTGTTGTGGACTTTTTACTTAGAAATGGTTCTTCATTTGTGCAGATTTCTCTCCTGATTCAAATGAGATGATTTTTTCACTGGAGAAAGAAATATTATGGACTCGTATTTCGTATTTTAGCCGGAAACAATGTTTTGAAGCTAAAATGCCTTAATGATGGATTTGTTTCACAAATATGCATTTAAAGAGACACTTTTATCCAAAATGGCTTCCACTGCATTCAAAGTACAGCTTCCATTAATAAAAGGATGAGCTCTTCCATATGTCCCATGTCAATAGGGAAAAAAATGACAACTGGGGAAAGTAAAACTGCACTTGTTTGGTCTCTGCATCTCGTGGGACATCTGCTCCTGTGAGACTCTCAGCGTCTCTCTGTGTTTCACACAGCTGTTCTGTCAAATAAAGCTGTAGGGAAACTATCAGAGCTCACAAACACACACACATCTGACACATTTTACATCTTCGCCATCTATAATTTGACATATGATCAGCATGGCTCAAGAATCTAATTCCAGACAGTCTGTTTAGCCAGAAAGTGAAGCTGAAGAGGCAAACAAACGCCATTGTGAGGACGAAGAGTTCATGATCTGATACTTCAAGTCAAAAATATCAGAGTATGCATACTAGATTCAAGCAACCTTACGTTTGACACACCAATGATAGTTTATGACTTGCTCCTTGCAAAATTGGAATCTAAGCCTAATGAGCTGAATTCAAAACTAGTTTTATTTGCACAATATACATAAATCAAAACTCGACAAGATATCAGGGTGGGATTTTTCTGCAGTTTCTTTCTCTATAGATACACCTCCTGTGTGATATAATCAATTAAGGCCCCAGGGAGTCTAATTTTCAACACATTTGTCATTGAGCCTGACTTCATTTGCATATTTCATAATTAGTGATAAAGCTTTGCATCCCATTTGGGAAAATAAGATGCTGCTGGTCGTAATGGAAAAAGATTGATTTGATAAGCAAAAACAAAGACGAATGAAGTACAGTAACCCAAATCCACTCCTAATGTGCATATTCATCTTGTGAAATGCTATAATAATGTGATACCTTCTCAGTCACCACTGATAAAGCCCCCTCAGGTGCAGATGGAGAACACGCCCATCTGTAGAGCTCTAATGAAGCGCAGCCGCGACCTCTACCGGACACACATGATATTACAACACACTGATCTATAAGAAAAGTCATTTTTATTTATTTCTATCTCTTGTTATCATTATTTCTTAAAAGTACTTTATCTTTGACTTATCCTCATCATATGTTTGAAGACACTCACAAAAAGTGAATTATTAATCAGACAGCTCATTTAATTTGCATTCAATAACTCCAATTTAAATACAGTAAAAATTTTTTTTTTTTGGTGTATTGATTACCACTTTTATTGCACAGTTTTACTACAGATACCATGGTTAAACTATGGTTAGTTGTGTATATAAATGTATAAACTATACATTTATATACAAAAAAACATATGCAGAAATAATGACTTACACTTGGGTGTTTCTTCAATTAAAGACTCTAATGAAGAATTTAAGATTTCAAACATCTGAAAAATATTTGAATGAACAGTGAATCAATGAAATCAATGTCCTGGAATAAAGATGTGATCCGCCTAAAACTGGTATAACGCGCTGATGTGGATCTTTGGTATTGTGTGGTGGTTTTATCACTTTTGAATGTTAAATTATAGCATAGTTATAGCAGTCAGTTAACATGGAACTTATAAATGAATTAATGCATTTTAAGTTTTTAGAAAAAAAAATCGGACTAATTTCAACCAATATGGTCAATAAATTTGTTTATAGAGGGGGGAAAAAACGAAACAAGACCTTTTGTAATATATTTTTCTACCACTTTAAAGACTTCCCTTTTTAAGTCTTTAAAAAAAGCTTAGTGCATATTTTTAAGTACTTATAAAAAATGAAAATACATCAAATGTTACCTCTCAACACTCTTACAAATCAGCTCGAAAGTAATTAAAAAAGGATAATAAAAATGTCAACGCTTCTGTAGTTTCTGTTTTTATTAACTTGCATGAAACTCACATCCACAAACCAACAAAGGTCGTCTGAACCATAAAAGAATGAAACTTGACCTCTCTGTAAGAAATACACCTCAGTATTAAATAACAGTTACCCTTTGCCCTTAGAAAACCGTAGAAAAGGTAGAAAGACTGTTCTCCTGAATATATTCAGCCCTTTAGCTGCTGGAAATGAAAACTTAGTGCATGTTAATATCACAAACTTGTTTTTAAAAGCACAATTACCATTTACCAAAGCTCAATGCAGATTGTTGAAAACAATGGTTGTTTCCTCTAATATAGGAAACTCCCAGAGAATCCCTCTGCAGCCCATTCAGATGAATTTCCTATTCTAGATTTCCAAACGTGAACAAAAATCATGTTCACTTTCACACACGTCTCCCTCTGCTGGACAGTGAGTGTTACTCTTCTCCACAGAGACGAACAAAACACCTGTTCAGTGACAAACCCATCAAAACACTGATCTGTCACTCGAAAAAGACTTGAAGGCCTTGAATAATGAGAAACACATGGACAAAAAAGCAAGAAAAACATTTGCTTCTTTGCAGAAAAAAAAGGTCCAACAATCAGAAGTACAGAAGCTAGTCAATAACAATTAAACCGTTTTCAAATAAAATGAGCTGAAGATAAAATACAGATTTGTGTTTAAATTACTGCATGAGAGGAAAGAGACTGAAACGTGAGATAAGGAAAACTAGCACATTTGCCTGTGACCGCGGTCAAAATGTGCTACTGTACATATAGTAAAATATACTAGACCTGCAGAATCTCAAAACAACGATAAAAACCTGTAAAATGAGACACTGTTGCATCCAAATCCAATCGCAAGAGTCCAAATAAACGAAACCACTGCGGAAATGGGAAACTTTTTATTAATGTATTTCACAAATATTCAGACCATCTATTTTTCCAACATAAAAATTTACAGCAAATGTTTTGCAGGGAAAAGTGTTCAAAAACAAACCGCTAATGTTCGGGCAAATGTTGGGGTTGTCTGAAAGCGCACAGTAGGTCCTCTGTTTCAGGCGGACCGTGGTTCATACTTGTAAACGTATGGAATGTATTTATTTACTGTACAGACACGCAGAGACAAACCCTGCAGAAGAAACTACATGATCTGTGCTGGGGAAATAATAACCCTAGTCAAAGAATTGATTTTATAGAGAAAACAAAAAACAAACATACTAAAGATCTCTATACAGAACCTTTCGTTATATATTTTTTAATACCGCTTTTAACTCCCCTTTTAAAGTCTCTAAAAAAGCAAGTAACTTAAATGATTTCCGTTTTCTACACTCTTCCTCTCAATATGTTCTTTTATCAGTCATATTAAAGATGATGAGGAGTTTTGTAAATGCTGCATTATTATCTTTGAAATCCACATAAATAATGCAGCATGTTCATGACCCTATGAGTGAATCTCATGAAAACATGTTCAGGTCACATTTAAAAAAAAATTTAAATAAAAATATCGAAAGATTATTTTTGCATGAAGAAAATGTAGCCTATTGTCAAGCTTTTTAGTTAGTTTTTTTGTCTGTGTTATATTATTTTCATAATAAATAAGCACATTTTTGCACCAAATGTTTATTTCTTTAATTAAAATGTTTTTTTTTTTATAATTCTTGTCAGCAAAGTGGTTTACTTTATTGTAATTCAAACGATTCATTGGGGAGTCTCATTTCGATTAAATTTTGAAATTTATATAACAGAATAATATTTTAAGACTTACTATTTAATAATATTTTTAATTTAAATAATCATAATTAATCAAAATTGTATTTCTTTGATTATAATGCAGTGAAAAAGTATGTTTTTTCACTGCATTATAATGAAGGATGAAGGCATAATAGTGGAGAAAAAAAACATTTTAAAAGTTTTTTTTACTGAATTATAATACTAAGAAAAATCATTTAAATTAAAGTTTATAAAAGCTTTTATTTAATAATATTTTTTCTCCGCATTATAATGCAGTAAAACAGGTTTTTAAAATGTTCTTTCTCCCCCACACCACCGCATTATACTGTATATTATTTGAATGGGAAAAAACATTTTTTTTTTTAAATAAATAATTATTTTTGCATTATAATGCAGTGGAAATAAATCTTGTTTTAAATTTTCTTTCCCACCACATTATAATGCAGAGACAATTAAGTCTACAAAGCATTGTTTAATTTAAAAAAAAAGATTGTTTTAAAACATTCTCACCGCATTATTGTGCATTACTTAAAAACTTGTTTTTAAGCATGCAGTAAAAATGTGCTTAATTGTCATGAAAAATAAGTCAATATACTTGATTTCTTTTGACTTTGGGGTGAAATGACCTGGTCATGCTCTTGCTCGTGTTTGTGAGCTTCACCCTCGTACGCTTGGCCCAGGTTTGAGCGTGGAAACCAGCACTGCTGGGAGTTCAGGACTCACTCCAGTCACTCTGGCGAGATGCAGCAGATCCGCATGGGAAGTAACAGCGTGTGGCACCGCCTCTGCAAAGACAACAGCCTAAACGAGTGAACAACATCTGTGCTTTTCAGGCACACACACAGAGCTCTGGGCCACGGATGAGATGTGTGTTGTGTTGGCAGACAATTCATAAGCAAAGCCATGCAACGGTGGCAATGTAACAATCTGAATAAAAAGGAAATAACATAAAAACAGCTTTTATACTGCCGTCCCATTTCAGTCCAACTCCCACTCCCAACACCCAGAATCCCACGCATGCAAAACCAGTTACATATAAACACACAACAGCAATAGAAATCAGCCCTCGTCGCTCTATCAGCTCGACACGACCAAGGCTATAAAAATATAACAAGTGTTTTATTCATTTACTGTGTTTCAAACGTCTTTACATATATTTGTGCCCATCATGCTAAACATTGCTATAGCACTTTAATATGCCTCTCAATTTGACAAGGTCAATAAAGTCTGTGAGCTCTTTAAGTTTTAATAGTTTTCTTCTCGTGCCATTGTAGTACTAAAAGTAGCACTAAAAGTTGTCATTAGAAAAAAACCCTGTGGCTACACACTAAAACTCTTGACAGAAACTCTCAGCAGATCAGATCTCAGTCTGGACCCCTCATGTGTTAATCTAGGACCGCAGTGAATTAGTGTCATTCAGCATTACATGCTGGTCTGGATTGTTTTTCTGCTATTTAAACGCTCACAGTTGAATCTCACGGAAACACGCCACACTTCACCTAAAATAAATAAGAAAAAAGCCTATGTCAAGGTTTTATTTATATGTTTTGCATTATGACATTACTTTAAATTCTCATTGCCATGATGCATTTGGACGGTTTTTTTTTTAATGGGTAAAATAAAGTTATTTTCATTAAAATTATTTAAATCCTCATGAATTAAAGGTATAAAGTTAATTATCAATTAAATGTATAAAGTTATTTTATGACATTAAGTAATTTAATTTAATAAATTCAAATGCTTTACAATTTAAATACATCATTATATCATAATAACAATAATACACCATGAGAATTTGTGAAAAAATATTTTTTTCACTGCAGTATAATGCAAAGTAAAGAATAATGCAAAGTAAAATGTATTTAAATTCCATTTTAAATTTATAATGCAAAGTTTATCTAAATGAAAACCAGCTTTTTCAAAAAAATATTTTAAGTTTATTTAAAAACTATTTTCTTTGCATTATAATGCAGTCAAAAGACTATTGAACATTTTTCAATGTATTATGCAAAACATTATTCAAATAAATTTTTTTTAAATGTTTTATTTAAATAATACATGATTTCCTTTGCATTACATTTTTGCATTGTGATAATGAGAACTTGTTTTGTACGCCATGAAAATAATAACATTTCCTAAAAAATGTGTTTCAATTTCTGTAAGTATAATATCTTATTTTATTTAATGTGAAATGTGACCTGCACAGGTTTTGTGAGATTAAACCACCAGCCAAAGTAACTCTCAGATACATGAACTCTCATTCTTCACATAACTTGAGAGTCAATAATAATAATACAAAATAAAAATAAACACCACCCATAATAGTTAAGAGATATTAAAGTGTAAAACTAACTGTTAAAACGAAATAGAAATATAGCTTCAAAGAAGTCTCTGGACATGTTTGTCGGTCCCGTCAGTCATCTCTTCTCTTCTCCCCTGTGTTGTCTGAGGGCTGGCTGGGGTTTGAAGAGCGTGTGTGTTCACAGAGCAGGTAGTGTGTGAGTGTGTTACCGTTACAGAACCATTCGTGTGTCACTCAAGAACAGAACAGAAAGGAGTCTTAAAGATCTTTGGGCCTGATGGGAGGAGACTCCTTTAGCTCTCGGTCCTACAGGGCGAGGGGGGAGGCAGTGCTGGGCCCGGTCCGGGTCGTGCTGGGGGAGGGCGTGTGTTTCGGAGGGGCCAGATCCAGGAGGGCACGAACCGTCCCGGCCACCTGAGGCAAACCTCTCTCTTCCAGGATGTGCAGAGGGAGACACAGCTGGCTCTGCGGCCGTAAACACACACACACACACACACACCCACACACCACACAGCAGGGGCGAACAAAATAGGAACGAAAAGGTTGTGTCAATGGAGAAACAAAATTATAAAATCAACATAATTAAAAAAATTAAATGATCAAAGGAATAGTTCTTCACCCAAAAATGAAGGTTTCAGCCAAATTCAACATTGTTTCTTCATTAGAATAGATTTGGAGAAATGTAGCATTGCATCAGTGTGTCAGCAATGGATGCTCTGCAGTGAATGGGTGCCGTCAGAATGAGAGTCCAAACAGTTGATAAAAACATCCTAAGAATCCAACCACTCCAGTCCATCAGTTAATGTCCTGAGAAGCCAAAAGCTGCATGTTTGTAACAAACACATGCACATTAACGCGTTTTAACAACGCTTTTGGCTAAAATATGAGCCCATAATCCATAATAATGCTTCCTCCATTGAAAAAGTCCATCTCTTGTTGTCTCTCACATCAAAATCTAGCCACATATTTGTTTAGAGCTGATTTGGCTTGATCTGTGCAGATTTCTCTCCTGATTCAGACCAGACCACTTTCTTACTGGAGGAAGCGTTATTATGGATATAATGGACTTGTATTTGAGCTGAAAGCAACAATTTAAAGTTAAAACATCTTAATGATGGACTTGTTTCTTACAAACACACAGTTTTCACTTCACCAGATGTTAACTGCTGGACTGGAGTGGTGTGGATTATTGTGATGTTTTTATTAGGTGTTTGGACGCTCATTCTGACGGCACCCATTCACTGCAGAGCATCCATTGCTGAGACAGTGATGCAATGCTACATTTCTCCAAATCTGATGAAGAAACAAACTCATCTACAGCTTGGATGGCCTGAGGGTAAGTCATTTTCAGCAAATTTTTATTTCTGAGTGAACTATTCCTTAAAAAATGAAGGAACTCCAATTAAACAACGAATGTGCAACTAATGAAGGACTTCAATCAAGATGAAAGTAAAGTCATGACCTTTGGAAACTTTGAAGAAAAAAAGAAAAAAAAAAAAAAGATGGAAGAGGAGGAGATGGAAAAATCATTCAAAACCAGTTCACAAACTAGAAATTCAACGTCAACTAGTCTGGCACTGTGAGTGAACTGAAGTATTAGTAGTGGCTGTTATTGCACATGCTTTGTGTTATTGTGATCTGAACGAACCCCTATAAATTGTCCTGTACTGTTTGTGCTAAAAATATGAATGATAAATCCAATTGAGGTGCCATCTATCAACCCAATAAAAAGCTGTGACTCTGAGACTCAAACACACACCTAAACTAGCGATAAAACACACGTCTACAGCCGATACATGAGTTTAGATTTTATTGTAGAAAAGCAGAGGAGGACAACAGTCAGACTGTAGGAAAATCAGGCAATATGGCACACAAATCTGACAAAAACGCTGCTCACACACTCGACCAGTGTTGCGTTTCCTACATGTGTTAGGAATATATTACACTGTATATTTATTAACAACAGGCATGTACTGGTTGACGAGGGCTGTTATTTCAGTAGAGTAAACTGTGTTCTGGTGCACGACTGACAACATGCTTGATAACTGCAGGGTTAAAAGTGGTTTTCTAACTATTTAAAGGTTTAGTTCAGCCAAAAATGACCATTCTGATGTTATTTACACACCCGAAGTCATTTAAAACATGTATGCTTTACTTTCTGGACAAAAGGAGACATTTAGCTTAAAGTCCTGGCTGCTTTTTTCCACATAATGGACCTCATTTAATGAAACACAAGCAGAATTTTGTGTGTAAATTATGCGTTCTGATGTTTTTGGATGCATAAAAGTTCATATTTGCATGAAATAACGTATAAAAAAAAAAAAATTGTGAGCAAACTGATGACACTGCATTTTGATAACACTATTTACCATAATAACATTTAAAATTGCAACAACATTATCATAAAAAATAATATAAAATTAATATAAAAAGTCACTTTGGATAAAAGCACAAAAGCATGTAAATATTGTGTTGTACAGTGTTATAACAATTATAAGAAAATTAATTCGTTTTAAATAATCAATCAATTAGTTAAATGTAAAAATAAATTTAATTGATAACCAAAAATGATTAAAAACAGTTTTGTAGTAATTTTTTTTCTTTTTATTATGGATTACAATTGTTCTGAGCTCAAGCAGTGTTTGTCTATATCTTAATGAATAATTTCAGAATTTTTTTATTAATTTCTTTAGAATTTATGCAATATACTGAAGCAAAACCAGAGGACAATCAGCGTCCCTGAACACATAATTCACGTTAATGTAATTTGTGGGCGGGATTATGCTAATTATGAATGACCGCACATGTACCCTAAATACAAACAACTGGAATTCATTCAAATCTGTTTAACTATCAAATCTGAGGTTTATGAAGTGTTTGGTCCATTTTACAGACAAATGGCTTCAAATGTCCTCATATCTTCATGAATGAGGCCCAATGAAAGTAAATGAGTTCATATGACTTTTGCATGTTACAAGCGTTTTGAAGCCATATGATAATTCTGTGTGAGAAAACAGACTTAAAACGTAAGCTGCTCAAGATACTCACTTTAACTGTATGGAAGAGCAGCTCAGATGGTATGCCCAAATTTCTCCTTTTGTGTTTCATGGAAGAAAGCAACTCGTACAGGTTTGGAATGCCAGAAGGGTGAGTAAGTTTTATTTTTGGGTGAACTGTTGTGCTAACCGTGAGGTGGAAGACATTGGCATACACACAGTAAGGCACAAAGGGGGAGTTTATGGTTTGGCATCCACCACTCTGTCTCACTTCCTTCTTTCAAGAACATCTGGGAGAGTTTAATTCATGCAAACCCTCCGAAACTCAAAGCTTCACATAGTACTCAAACACCTCGGCAAACATTGGGAAAGTGTGCAGCAGTACTAACGCACAATAAAGGGCTCACTCACGGAGCAGGCAGCTTGTTCTGTCATCTTATTTAAGGCTGAATGGGTGAATCCAGCCATCTTTGTGCTTTTCGATGGAGCTTTCCATTTTTGCTATGGAAATGTGTTCTCTACACACACACAAACACGCATATAAACACTCTCGATTGATTGTTCACTAAGCCCCGCCTTACCAATCCCACCTAAGCAACTGTTACGGTTTATCAACCATCAAAGGAGACTTTTGTCTTTTCAGTTGACTTTGATAATGAAAGATGTTGTTATTTTTCAGCAAGCATGCATTATATTGATCAAAAATGACATTAGAGACATTTATAATGTTACAAAAGATTTCGGTTTTTAAAAATACTGTTCTTTTGAACGTTCTATTCATCAGAGAATCCTGAAAAATAAAATGTTTCCACAAAATAAAGAAAAGTTTAAATAAAATGGTTTCCACAAAAATATTCGGCAGCACAACTGTTTTCAGCATTGATAATAATCAGAAATGTTTCTTGAACAGCAAATCAGCATATTAGAATGATTTCTGAAGATCATGTGACACTGAAGACTGGAGTAATGATGCTGAAAATTCAGTTTTGATCACAGGAATAAATTACAGTTTAACATAGAAAACAGCTATTTTACACTGTAATAATATTTCACAATATTACTGTATTTTTGATCAAATAAATGCAGCCTTGGTGAGCAAAAAAGTCTTCCTTCAAAAATATAAAAAAAGTAATCTTCTTTTACCTCAAACTGAACAGTAGTGCAATTTAATTACCTTTAAAGAAATGGCACATTCTTTCATCATAATTCTTTCCAGTCTATGCAATAATACCATTCAATCAATTTGTCCCATTTTAGCAGCACACTTTACTGAAATTTGCATGAATGCAATTATATAAAGCTTGTCAAAAGTGGGCAACATTACACAAAGGGGGCGGAGCTTAGCAAAGTATCACTAGAAAACACTATAAATGTAATATCTGTGCGCATAAACACCACCTATTGTGTAATTCTGCTCAAACACACAAACAATTGGCTATTTTAATGCAGTGATCAATATGGAAAAGCGATTTAATGGGTTGGCACCAGGTGGCAGTAGAGAGCACATAGCAGCGACATGATTGACAGGTAGAAAAGGGCAAATCCAGCCAGCTGGGTAGAAGGGGCGGAGTGAAGGGGAGGCGGTGCCAGGGAGAGCAAGGCCTGGACCAGCCTGAACACACAGACCACCTCCCCTTTCAGCACGTCACCCGCTGAACACAAGCTATCCTGCCAGCAGGGCCGAGACAAGGAGCAAGAGGAACATGAGTGTTCAAATAAAACACAACGAGGGGTTGATGGGATGTGAGATGGTTTAAATCGGAAGGGAATAGAGGGAGAGAGAGAAAGAGTTAGTAGTATTAGAGGCACTAGAGGAAACAGCAAGAGATGTTATGTTTGAAGCAAGCATGCAACAGAGAAGTTACTTCTAATTTAGTTTTAAAGATAAAGACTGAAGTGCAGGAGACCAAACATACCTGAGGAACTCCAATTCTGCGGCACGCCTCTAGGAAGTTCTCCACATTTCGTCGACACTTGGCCATCGTCAGTTTGGGCTGGAAAGAGAGAAAACATGACACCAATGTACTCCTCTATGCACAGACTCACACACACACAAAAACTTAAGAAATGTAGTAATGGCTAAAATAAACCCAAAAAGGTCACCCACCACTGCTGGTGAGGGTACATGGATGCTCGGTATGGATCGGGGACGCACGTGGTTGGCCAGATGGCACAACACGACCCCGTCAGTCAAAGCTGCCCCAAGATCACTGGGTAAGGACACCTTGAGTCGACACTCGATATTCTACAGGAGGGATGCAAAATAAGACTTAAATAAGACAAAAAAGGCAATTATTTGAATAAAAACTAAAACTGCAACAAATATCAATTAAAGCTAAATATTTAAATAGTAATAATAATAATAATAAAAAGTACACTTAAAATGACAAAAAAGTATATATATGTATAATATAATAGACACATAATGTTGGATAACAGGAAAGGGAGAGGGTAATAAGGAGTTTGACGCACCTTCTCAGCTGCTCTATAAGGACAGCCTATCTCCGGTTGGGGGGGACTCGGTGTGAGTGGCTTCATGGCTCCCAGGGGGGCCCTTTTCTGTGTGCATGGATTCTCGCTGCCAAAACAGTCACGAATGCCATTAGAGAGCATGTCACAAAGTAGCACTATTGCAATATTTATTATATTTGAATGGCTATATATATAATATATATATATTTATTTTATTTTTTTTTTTTTATTTTATTTAATTATTTTATTATTTTTTTTTATATTTGTTTAGCTTTTAATTCATATTTATTTCAGTTTGTTTTAGAAATTTTTAGCAATTTTAACTTTATTTCAAGTTTTCAAGTCTACGTTTTTATCTATATTTCTGCTTTATTTCAATGAGCACTTCGATTATCAATCTCAATTATTTAGTTAACAATAACAACACTGCACTTTTTCAGAGACTTTGGTTCCTGTGGCATTTCTCACATTTTCTCCATAAGGATTTTAGAAAATTCTTCAATTAGAATTTTTTTCAAAAGACAAACCAACGTGATGACATAATCCACCAACATGAGATTCAAAGCAAAGTCTATGAAAATAATTATAAACAAAGGAGGCAACGGTAGAACACCTTGTACCTTAATTCTTTCCTGAGGGTTAGGAAACAGCTATAAAAAATGATTAAACATTAAAATGCAAAACTACTGACTACAAGTAACTGATAAAACACAATACTTCAGGAGTTTATTACAAAATATTCAAATATACACACCAACATTGATTTCTGCCATTTATTTATAACACTTCATTGTGGGAGTGGGCAGTCAAATAATATAACAATAACTTTTTTGATTTCTGCTGTAATTTTATATGTAATACAATCCACAAACACACATTAATAGTGCATTCTGCACAGTGCACATATGTTTAATATGTGCATCATATGATTATTCATAAAGCATCATATGCTTAATCATGACATCCCAAATGTCGCACAAAGCAGCAATCGGCTGCGTCAGGTGAACAAACCTTTTTTCTTCTCCTCTCGCTGACTCAGGCGAAACAGGTAACTCTCAGGTCTCTGGTTGGGGCCGCGGGAAGGGGACGGGGCAGCGGGGCTGGGGTACGTGGGGGATTGGAGGGCTGCCGGACAAGCAAAAAGTCACAATGTGATGTGGGGCAAAGAGATTAATGATAACACAGCAGGAAAGAGGATGAAAAGTCTGATTTAAACAAACACATACCGGAGGGTGACAGCGAGGCATAATCTTCACCTTGCTACCGAAGGAAGAAGAAAAATAAAACTTTAGTGTGTGGGAGGGCAAATCAGTGGAAATAACACAAATGTGACCCTGGACCGCAAAACCAGTCTTAAGTCACTGGGGTATATTTGTAGCAATAGCCAAAAATACATCGTATGGGTCAAAATTATTGATTTTTCTTTAATGCCAAAAATCATTAGGATATTAAGTAAAGATCATGTTCCATGAAGACATTGTACAGTAAATATTTCCTACTGTAAATATATTAAAACTTAATTTTTGATTAGTAACATGCATTGCTAAGAACTTCATTTGGACAACTTTAAGAGGCAGTTTTCTCAATATTTAGATTTTTTTTGCACCCTCAGATTCCAGCTTTTCCAGAAATCGGTATATCTCGGCCAAATATTGTCCTATCCTAACAAACCATACATCAATGGAAAGCTTATTTATTCAGATTTCAGACGGTGTATAAATCTTAATTTAGAAATGTTGACCCTTATGACTGGATTTGTTGTCCAGGGTCACAAATAATGAACAGTGTATCTTACAAAGATGTCCATCACAGATTTTTCTTGACAGTTTAATTTAGGTTTTTGACAACTTCCAAACCCGAAACAAACATGCACATGCATCAGCTGAAATCTTACACCGTGTCCTAAACAGGAAAGACGTGACAGCTTTTCAGCATCATTTCCTCAATTAAACGCAAATATTACTCGAAGTCACAAAATCGCAGTCAATCATAACATATTTCATGTTTATTAGTGAAACGGTTCCAACAGAAACCAAGTGGCCAAAAACAAATATTTTGTTATGTGATGCTTGTCGAAGTTGTGGCCGGTAAGGATTAAACTCAAATTAACAGATTTATCAAATGATGCTGCACTCTGCCTAGTTATGATAGCATGTAAGATCTTAGCGCATATATTTGTGTAGTGAATTTTTGAAAGTAAAATCACCCACATTAAGCTTATTTGCATCTACAGAAATAAAGTGACATCTACAGGCTCTTGCGGTTTAGTACCTGCGGCATACAGGAGACGGCGACGGATAAAGTGGGAGACACACACCCATCCAGCGGCACAGCAGAGAGAGACTAGCCAGCCAGAGCAATGAGGAGAGGGTAACGGAAACGAAGAGAAATAAAGGAACGAAATTAGGAAATAAATAGAGGGTTTAAGAAAGTTTAAGTCTTTGTTCTGGAATAGTCAAAGAGTAAAAGATTTCATGAGTTTATTACTGAAAATACTGCAGGAAACATATCATGAAGAGAAAATGTTACTGCAGTAATGCATTAAATTACGTTTTCATTTATTCCAAAATTCCTAAATGCTTTCTTTTAGGGGTCATAATCAGCTTTGTTTAAAAATAAAACCATAATAAATTACAATTTTATATTATTATTATTATTGTTACTACTACTACTAAAATGTAATTAAATCAAGAAACATATTAAGATTATTTGCATTTACAGAAATAAAGTGATGGAGGCGGATTATCTCCATGCTCTAAATAAATATTATTAAAATTGACAAGTTTAAAACAATTTTTGAGAGTAAAATCATAAATAAAATCATATAAGGTATTTACTTACAGAAATTAACTGGAGGCAGATATCTCCAGCACAAAAAATAAATAAATAAATGATATTATATTATTTAAATTGACAGTTTTAAACAATTTTGAGAGAAAAATAATAAAACAAATATAATAAAAACCATTATTTGCATCTATGTTAAAAACTGATAGAGGGTGGAGATCATCTCCAGGCTCCAAAAAAATAAATATATAAATAAAATTATAACTGAAAATCTGTGAGCAGTGTTGCACCATATCAAATTTCAATGCAAAGGTTTGGGGATTTATTCATATCCCTATGAATAAACCTCAGGTCTTTACACTGGCTTTCAGTTACATTTAGGATTGATTTTAAAGTATCATTACTTGTTTATAAATCACTAAATGGCCTTAATCATGAGCAACACTACTAATTGTGAAACACCATTAATCAATAGTAGTCTATGGCAAGTCCCCATTTAGACAGCTGGCTAAACATGTCTGTGTGTCTTTCACCTGTTTGTGAGGGTCTGGCCTCTTCTTTATAGTGTTGGTATCTGTGTCTATCTCAAATATCAGTAGGGGCTCAAACTCACTCTGACAGAGAACCAACATGACAGAGAGAAAGAGAAAGACAGGAAGAGAAGATGAAGAGAACAGACAGGGAAGCAAAAAGAAGCCGGGCAGGCGTGTTAAAGATGCTCGCTGGGAAAAGCCGATCTAATATTAAAGGTGCACACAGCAAGTTTTAATAGTAAACAGTAAGATAAGGCTGGTCATAATATAATAAAACAGTCTAGCCACTAGAAGACATTATTTGAATCATACGAGAACAATTACATTATTTGAGTAAAATTTTTCATTACTGAGTGCAACTTTAAAAGGATGCCAGCAGTTCAAACAGATCAGAAAAGCAGTTTCCAATAGAAATAACCTTAAATCATGTTAATACATTATGCAAAGATTAATAGTGAAATCTGTTCAGGGAAGTGAACACAAGTGAAATGAGATGGGGCAGAGGGTGACGCATGATCCGAGCTGATTGGCTCTTACCATGAAGAGGGCGGAGTCATCTGTGTGAGTGGACCGTCTGGAGGGGTACAGATTCTGGGGTGGGACAGTATGCATATGACTACAGAGCCACACACTCACATTCACACACACAGCAGGATGAAGTGATGGATAGGGAGGAGGTGATTGTGCAAATCTGAAGAAGAGACTCACCTCACTGTCTGTTGGACTGAGCTTCGTAGGGCTCTGAGACGACTTGTGCTGAAAATACAAAGACAGAAAATTGATTTCCCATCTCAAGAAACATCACCAGGCAAATCTGGGGAGAGTTTTTGATCAGGATTTGGATGCTAAAGATCAAATTTCACCCTTCAGAGCATCTTGATGTATTTTGCTGTAACTTGAATTACACTAAACGGCATTAAATTGTTAACTATTGGCAAACTTTTCGTAGCCTAAAGCAAGATTTAAAGGGATAGTTCACCCAAAAATGAAAACTGTCATCATTT
Organism: Sinocyclocheilus anophthalmus; assembly: GCA_018155175.1. Classification (NCBI taxonomy): domain Eukaryota; kingdom Metazoa; phylum Chordata; class Actinopteri; order Cypriniformes; family Cyprinidae; genus Sinocyclocheilus; species Sinocyclocheilus anophthalmus. The sequence goes on from JADLZN010003794.1 coordinate 266,863, forward strand.
ACTCACCCTCAAGTTGTACCAAACCAATGAGTGTCTTTCTTCTGTTGAGCACAAAAGAGGATATTCTGAATAATGTTGGTAACCAAACAGTTGACGGTAGCCATTGACTTCCATAGTCATTTTTTCCATACTATGGAAGTCAATGGCTGGTTATCAAATGTTTGGTTATCAACATTATCTAAAACATCTTCTTTTGTGTTCAACAGAAGAAAAAAATCATGCAGATTTGGAATGATTTGAGGGTGAGTAAATGATGACAGAATCTTCATTATTGGATGAACTATCCCTTATTAGCTTTACAGTGCTGCAGGGATGATGCACTTACTGTTGCTTTCTAAGGTTTTTACCTAAGCGGTTGCTAACAAGTGTCTAAATGGGACTACAGAGGTTATCAGGGACATTAAACATCATCACACCGAACAGGTAAACTCATTTACTTCCTAGTCTGCTTTTACAGCCTTGTTGTGTTTATAATAACACTCTTGCAAACTATTCTAACGCAAACTTTAAAGAAAATGGCTTTTAAATAAGTACCGAAAGAGTTGTCGGATGCTTAGGGATGGTGACGCAAAAGTAATGTGACTGTGGTATAATTCGTTTATAGCCTACGCTTAGCTTTTTACCTCTGGTAATTGTATTTAGGCTTCAAAATTCATAAAGGTTGTGTTAATTTGTGAAGATTATCATGATGAATGAAGCATATAAGAATCATAAACTTTTCTTGGTCACAGAGCCTATTTTATGCAATAGCTCAAAAGCCACTGGAAAAATCCTATTGGGTTTTAGTCGAGGGAACCAGTGTGATGCTAATTTCTGGGCTGACCTACAAAAATACATCAGCACTGCAGCACTCTATTTGGCTAATGCATTTTTAATAAATTGTGTGTGTGTCAGTACCTTGACGTAATTCATAACAGCGTCTCTTTGCACTGGTCTTGTTTTCTGTCTCTCTTCCTCGTACCGCAGTGCCGCCCGCTGAGCTTCTCTTCTCACTCTCTCCACACCGCCACCAGAACCTGACGCCACACCAGCGGACCGCTGACACACACAACCAGAGTAAATCCACAGGCTTTCGATTTCATTGACTGCATAATGAGGTGTGTATGTACAGAGACTCTCACCTGGTTATGAGTGTATGAAGATGTGACCGCTGTATCTGACCCACCACTAAAGAGAATACAACAACTTTCAGTGAAAACACAGACGACATTTGACTTCTCTGTTAAGACTTAATTCTGTTTGTTTTTAATTCTCAGTTCTTTTAACTGAATTTTCTATTTTATGTGTATATATATATATATATATATACACCGTATATATACACAAAGATATATATTTATTTATTATTATTGATATAGACGACATTTTATATATATATATATATATATATATATATACTATAGGTATTTTATGTATAATATTTCAATAAATATATTTACATAAAAACATCTACATATATTTATATTACCACACAGTATATATGTATTTATATATAAACATATTTAAATAAATAAAAAAATATCAAAGCAGGTGGGAAACAAGCGTGAAAAACATGTTTATGATAGTGTGGAGAGAGTACATTATACACTGTAATTGTCATGAAAGTTTAATTAGCTCAGTACCGGTTATGTAAGGCGGTTTGGTGTCTCGGATCATCGGTTCTTAATTCTCTGGATGGGCTGGTCTTCACAGGTGAACCCTAGAAACATAGTAAAGCTATCATTAGCCCTGTGTTAACAACAAAATCTGACTAGAAGTGATGTGATCAACCATTAAGCAGTATTGCGCACCTCTCTGGTGATTCGTCTTTCAATGTAGGCCATAAACTGTGAGCTGAGGCTGACAGGCTCCGCCCCTCTACGGCTCCGCCTATCCTCCCCCTCATCATCCCCCGTACAGCTGTCAATGAAGTCTATCTGTTCAAGCTCTGCTTCCACTTTAGAAAGACAACGAAAAATGTAAATTCCTGTAGTGGACAGCTTCTCGTGGCTTATCACTAGAGTCTGAACTGTAGTGTTTCATAAGCCTCTCACATGTGCCATTGGTCACGTGAGACCCCGTCCGATGATCCTCACGCTCTCTTTCTCGATCTCGTCTCTGTCTTTGCTCTTTGGTGATCTCCGCCACTCTCAACGGCAAGTCTGACAACTCGTCTGAAGGCTTTAAGAAGGGATAGATGGGAAAAAGGAAGAACAGAACAATAAAATAAGCGATAATGGAGAATAACAGATGGATAGAGTGGATTCTTGATAGAGTGATCTGAATAGCACTTGCCTCATTTCCCGACCACCTCTTGTCTCCACTGTCCACACTGTTAAAGCCAGAGTCCAGAGCTCCGTATGGCCGGCCGGAATACAAATCCTCCGCACTGAGAAACAGACAGACCAGAGAGAACAACATCACATCATCTGAGGTTTCATGAGGACCAAACACATTCAAATAGTCTGCAAAAAATTATTTTCTAACACCAACATCAATTTTAACAAGAGTTTCTGTATAAAATGTGAGTGGTTCGCCTGTGCGAAACCCCCACAATGCCAGGGTGTTGCTATGCAGTTGCTGAAGAGTTTTGAGGGATTTTTTTCCAACACGTTGCTATGTGGCTGCTAGGGAGTTGTGGGTGTTTTTTTACTGGTCAAAATCAAAACAGCCCACACTCAAGTCTATTGGATTTTTCTGGTCCTTCCCTCAATGTAAGTCTGCGGTATATTTTCATTTTATTTACTATTATTTTATACTTTATTCTAGTTTATTTATTTATTTTTTATTATTTTATTTTAGTGGATATGAAGATTTTTGATTTTGGTCTCTAGATTGGCTTGGATCACTCCTTCAATGCAAATCTGTGGTATTTTCTCACTTATTTTATGATTTGTCAATTTATTCAAATGTTATTGATTATATTCTATATTTTATATTTATCTATTTTTTGGTCTCTTGATATGGCTTGGGTCCCTCCTTCAATGCAAGTCTGTTGCATTTTCTCACCCATTTAATTAATTTTTAATTTTATTAAATTTTTTATTTAATTAAATTGTATTATTTTGAATTTAATTAATTAACATATTATTGTATTTATATTCTATATTTTATTTTACTTTATCTTAAGTCTTTTTGATTTTCTGGCCTATACATATGGCTTGGGCCCCTTCGTAAATTTATTTTATTTTATTAACATTTTAATGTTTTGTTTTATATTTTATTTTATTCGCTACCACAAAAAATAACCTGATTACTCAGAAAAGTAATAGCAACCTCTCCTCAAGATTTCGTATTGTAATTTGTACACACTGCTTGTCTTCAAGTTCTATATATCATCTGTCAAATCTCGAGAAGTTTGATCTCTATATCATCTGATCTACTGTCATCCGGTTTTGCTGCAATCTCTCCTGTCTTCATACCTTCCTTCCAATCAATCCAAGCTTTCATTCTGTCTGTGTTTTTTCCTTTCCCTCCCTTCTTATCTGCAGAATCGCCCTGCTCTGCGTGTCCTCTGAGAGACACGGCCGTTGCTTTATTATTATGCAACACATTATGCTCACAAAACCCAGTGAACTGAAGTGAGTTCTTACTAGGATCCGTAGGGCAGTGGTCTTCTGTCGTAGTCTGGAAGGTCTGATGCTGCTTTACACGCCTCCATGTTGAGATATTTAAATATATGGATCTTTCCCTTTATACAGATCTAGAAGAAGATGCAGAAACACGTCAATAAAGATGGTCCTCAGAATGTGTAACCTCACAGAGATGCTCCTAACTTTTAAACAAGCACTGAAATACAATTCGAAAATCTTTTTACTTTCATAAAATGACCTATTTCTTCAGTGTAGATCAAAACAGGAACGTGTGTTACCTGTGCAGGTGGGCTCTGGAGAGGATTGTTGTCCAGAATGATGCTCTGGAGGTGTCGGAGATTGCGGTAGCATACTGGGATTGTCGTTACCTTATTACAGGAAAAATCGAGCCGGACCAACGGCAGCTCGGCCAACTCTGCAAACCGATCAACACAGAAATGACACAAGCACATCTACAAAGAAAAGGTCACTCATTTCATACAGGTGCAGGTGTGTGCGGTTCTGACCAGGAGGCAGACGAACGAGGTGGTTTCTGCGGATGTTGAGGTCACGCAGAGCTTCCAGCTGACCGATCTGTGGAGGAAGCGTCTGGATCTCATTACAGCTGACATCCTTGAAGACAGAGACAGAGAGAATTGATGAGTAAAGTGCACTAGTGAGAGAAAACTAGTGAGACTAGCGCTGGTCCACACACCAGTTCAGTGAGCTGTCTGAGTTTGCCCAGATCCTCCGGCAGCGACACCAGCTTGTTATTGCAGGCGATCAGAACTTTGAGCGGCAGTCGGCACAGATGAGCGGGGAGAGTGGACAACTGGTTCCGACTGCGGAGAGAAAATGACAACCAAGGGAATAAGAAACCGCAGAGTCCAATGACTACATTTAAATAAATGTGAGTGGTACTTTCACTTGAATGATTAATAATAAAGGTGGTTGCAAAGGGCAAAGCAGTTACTAGAGAGTTCTGAATGGTTTTATGTTGCTAACGGTGTTGTTATTGTTAACTAGCACTATTCTAGCACTCACTATTCTAATTCTATTCTTTAAAAAAAAACTTGTCCCTTTTAGACATGCACTCTATTCATTTACTGCTTGTTTTCTTTAAAAAAAAAAAAACTTTTCTAATCTTTTCGTATTCTATCTATTTGTTTTCTTTTTATTTATTATACAATTAACAAAAGCAAAAAAGGCCTCTAACACTAGCTTGCTCTATTCTGTTTTCTTTTTTATTTACTATATCATTTTTTTTAAATCCTTGCTACGTGTACTGAGTAAGCTAACGAGACTGTTATAGCACTTGATTCATTGCTCTTTTGTTGATTCCGTTGCTTCCATGTTCTCACTGTAATCGCATGATAAAAGTGTCTGGTAAATGAATAAATGTAAATGTAATGAAAATGTAAACTAAAACTAAAATTAATTGAAAAAAAAATATAAATATTAGATGAAAAATTATTTTATGTTATTGGATTTTTATATATTGTATTTTTATTTAATAGTTTGGATTTTAATTTGTAAATTTTAGAGATTTTCACATTATCCTTTATGTGTTGCTAACAGTGTTGTTATTGTTAAGTAAACTATTAAAAATGAGCTAAAGAAAAAATTTAAATCTAAGAAATATTAACATAATCAGATGGAAAAACAAATGCAAAAACTAACTTAAAAGGAAATGAGAAGAAATGTGCTTGTAAACAAACTGAAATCAAAAGTATTAAAATGACTAAAAGCTAAATAGAGATATTAAAACAAAAACTAATAAAAATGACAAAAACCTTGAATTTAAAATGAAAATTGGAAATTTAAAAATAACAGCGCAAAAGTTTAAAATATTAATTAATGCTAGAATAATAATAAATAATACTAAAATACAATAAAATAACACTAAGTGGCTTCTTACTTGACTAAGCCAAAGATGCCCACATCTCTAAATCTCAATTAGATTCTCTTCTCTAGATATGGCCTTCAATGTAAGGCTGTGTGATTTTTTTGCTCGTTTTTTGTTCGTCATCTTCCAGGCGAATTTCGTGAGTCAGATCACTTACAGTAATAACACACCTCATGCACGTCTAAAAAGCCAAACAATATGAGGTGTCATTATGGCTGAAACACAAACAGTGCAAGACAGTGCAAATACCTAACCTTAAGCCTAAGCAACAGCACTAGTGATGCTTGCTTTAGTAAACACCACTAATTAACACTTGCTGCACAGCAACTGAGTCAAATATGGTTTTGGTGAGTTACTAAGTCATCTACAATGAGTTAATTGTCAGACGGTTGGAATCTTTTTTGGAAATGCATAATAATAGATGGTTTGAATCTCAAAATCAAATCATGAATTATAAGAACAAATGGATTGTCAATTGAAATTTTTTTTAACCGAACAAATCCAATCAATGTTTTTCATATCTCCAGAACTGTCGTTTATCTGTGGTAACAATTAAATGGTTCAATACCAATATTTTACACAATGTATTTGCACGTTATGTTATGAATGCTGTGTCTGTGGATGTGACCTGATGTTTAGGTAGGTGAGGGACTGTAGGTTGATCAGACTCTCTGGTAGTGAACGCAGGCAGTTCTGGTACAGGTTCAAATTCTCCAGCGACACAAACATGCACACCTCCACCGGCAGCTCCGTCAACCTGTTTCGTGATAGATCTGAGAGGACAGATAACAGAGAGAAAGAGACAATGAGAAACGCATGTCTGGCATCCAGGACTGCTCCACACCTGTCTTTGGTTTTGCTCATGTAAAAGTGTGTTTGGACCAATGTGCTGGAAACACAGTCTCTGAAAACCCTCTAAACATTTGTTCAACTTTCCTGCAGGTCAAGGAAATTATACAAATATAACAGCATCAGCCAAAATGTTTATTATATATATTAAAAAAAACATTTTTTTATTTTTTTGCTGTTATTGATCTGAATTGGCTGATATTGGAAGCAGGAAATATTAAGGCTCATCAAACTGGCTAATCACAACACCTGTGACCTAAAGTACATCAATTTATAAGCCTATTTCTACCTTTTTGTGTAATACTTCATACGACACAAATAAATAAAAAAAATAATGAAGGACAGCGATCTGAAGTATGTGATCTTTCAGAAGTTGCTGATCATCATGAACTCATCATCTGCTACAGATGGTAAAATGGGGATCTGATTCAAGTCTGCATGGAGAAAAAAAAGAGAAATACATTTCTATTGCACGCATATTATCCAGGTTTGTCCAGTCATCTACTGACAGCCAGGAAGAACAAGTGACTGATCCCTTTTGAGGGTTCACACAGCACTGTGTATGCAGAAGTCAAGTGTACTTGTCTTATGTACATGGTTGTGGTTGTATTATAATCTATGATTGCTTTCAAAACAGTCAATGAAATATCATATATGCATGATTAGTTATTACAGTTGTCACATTTTAATTTGAAATACAAAATGCATGCTCAAATGACAATGCATAAATCCAAGTAACGCTCGCTGTATTTGCATGCACACGTGCACATACACAAACTCTTTACATTTTAATTTGAAATAGAAAATGCATGCCCAGATTATACAAAAAACATTAATTTATAGGGTCTTATGAGAAAACATGGAATCCAGTCATAAAAACTGAATTTACTGTATAAGACAGAATGTCATGGAATTTGACAAATTTTGGATGAATTAATCAAAATTACAAAGTGTGAATGAATGGCGCAAATAAATCTACTTCACACATACAAGCACTTGTGACGCAGTGTTTTCACTACTACTAGTCTACTACCACTAATACAATTATTAAAACTTTATTTTTTTAAGGAATAATCGCACAATTTTGTCTAGCAAGTTTTAATTTTAATAGTAAACCTCTGTTGTGCAGCACTTTGTTTGCAAAGGAAAAGTGTTTGGTTAATTTTCATTTGATTAAAGGATTAATTAAATTAATGTTTTATGCCTTCATTTGATAACAAGAAAAATTTTAATACACAACACAGAAGTAAAAAAACATTTCATAGGACCATATTATTGTATAAAAAACTATCATAAATAAATAAATAAATGAACTAGTTAATAAACAATTTAACTGTTTAAAAATTAAGTGCATTTTACAGCTTAAACAGAATTTAGTAAAAATGAAACGGAATGTGAGAAAAAAATAAAGCTGCATCTGAAATCTGAATTCGATCTAGAAACAGCACTATTGGTGCATATATACACACAGTGTCCGGCTGCTGCCTTTTTGAGACATTTCTCACTTGTTCCAGACTACTTTCAATCCCACAATACTCCAAGTTAAACCGTTTAACCATTTAGTACATGTGTAGGGGTAAATAAAGTCCCTCATGCATCAAGATTAAGGATCTTTTTCAGAACTAATCCAGAAATCTTGCTTTGATTTTAGCACAGGGTTCCTACACATTTTTCATTTCAAAATTCCATGCTTTTCCAGACTCAAATTTCCAAACCTCTCTGTAGCTTTTGACCATGTTTAATGTAAATGGTTCATAAAGTATTATTTTTATTTATATTAGCTTTATATTTGGTATATACTGTAGTGACAACACAGAGCCCGTAAAAAATAAAAAATGCAGACTTTTGCATGCACACAAATAACTTTTTTGTGCTCTCGAGAAACTATTAAATAAAAAAAGAGAGCAAATCTCACAAGCATGGATCAAAGTTCTGCTACACAAAGTAATCATGCCCGTAAAAAAAAAAAGCAGACTTTTGTATGCACACAAGGAACTTTTTTGTGCCCTCGAGAAACTATTCACAAGCACACTGGAATTTTTAGCATGCTTACACATTAAAATTTCTAGTTTTATATATACTATAGCCTATTTTGTTTGTGTGTCACTGCCACAACCTTACTATGAAGAAAATGAAAGCATGGATGCACATGAATTAATAGAGATCTACTTGGTCAAAATTGGGCTTTTCTTAGGGTAATACCTCTAATATGTCCAATTTAACACATCCTCTGTGGCTGTTGGCCATTTCAGTTGTCACATGAAAAAGTGCACCTTGAATTCATTCAAGTCATGTTTGACAATCACTGAAAAATCACTAAACAGCCGCCATGAAAACACACTTCTTGTATGATACATTTATTTTCATTAAATTCTTAATTAGAATAAAACTAAATTGGGGCAAAAGTCTGGAAATGCAAATATTTTTCCATACTTTGCTTTCTTTTTTTCATACTTTTCAAGACCTGGAAATTACTCAAATTCTATACTTTTCCAAACCAGTGACTCTTCATGTATTAGCATGCACAAACATTCTCAGCCTTCAAACCCAGAGGACAAACCCTCACACACACTTTCGAGCAGGACCCCATGACCACCAAAAATAGCTGCCGTACTAGGAGCGAGATAAGTGCCCATTTTTCTGTTCTGGCTTATATGAATGAGGCCAGTATATCCTCACTGCTGCTCTAACACTCATTTCTACATCAGACCAGATTCTGGCTCTAATAATAGAGAGACATCAGACAATCGTCACGCAGGAGATGATGAAGATTTTACAGCCGTTTCACACAACACATGGCAGCTGTGATGGTGTGCGAGCGAGTGTGGTTGTATTTTAGCTGTGTGCGGTTTGCATTACATAGGACAGGACTGCTCTAACCTGATGAAGAGACAAAGTTTGTTTTGTGAATGATCTGATCTTAAAATTCATCACTGGTTTAGTTATTACTCAAATATAATTATTATTAAATATTCAGATTTGGTTTGTTTTAGACTTAGTCTCATTAACGTAGTGTGTGTTATATATATAGCTATATCTATATATATTCTAGTTGAAACTATTTAAAATACTTGTCTGTATTTTCTGATACCTTTAAATCGAAAAACGAATTTGAACTTTAAAAAGATAAAAAAAGATATTTCGGTGGTATTTCTGAATATATGACATTTTCTGAATATACTAATAGCAAAACAACAATTTAAGAACTTTGAAAATGGGTTTTTACTTTTTGAAAAAGATTTGTCATAAAAAATCTTTTTATAAATGCATAACATCAAGATATTTTTTTAAATTGTTTAAAAAAAAATATTATAATATATATATATATACTATATATATATATAATGATATATATGTATTTATGAACAATTTACACGGTCCTATATAGTAATAAGCAAAAAAAAAAAAAAACTATTTTTTATATGATCTATTTTTCCTAAATACATTTAAGAAATATTTTGTCTGTATTTTCTGAATACATTTACATTTTATTTATTTATTTTACTAAATAAAAAAAGAGAGCAAATCTCACAAGCCTGGATCTGTGTTTTACATAAATCAAAGTAATCATGGCTTCACAGCCAGTGTGTCGATCTGCCTGCATATGTTGTTTGTGGAGGTGTGTGGTTGGACTAATGGCTTTCCAATCCACACTGGATCTATATTTGTAACTGTGCAGCTGTGCAGAGATCCGGGATGGGGAAGACAGGAAGTGCTGCTGACTGTAACGTCTGCTTCCTACACGGACTGCTACCTAAAACCAGCACACATACGGATCCATTACGGAGAACTCAGAACAGAATTTGGTAAAAATGAAACGGAATGTGAGAGAAAAAAAACATTTCAGGTGCCCAAATGTAGTTTGTTTAACTTTTAAACTGATGTTAAATTGTACAAGTTTCATGATTTCATGACACACACACACTTTTACAATAACGTGAGCAGATGTTAAAAAACCTGAGGGTGATGCCAGGTCATATTTCACAGAAAATAAGAAATTATAATATGCATGAATACAATAAAGTTTATTTATTTTTTATTTATTTTTTTAGGAGCAAGGAGTTTTGGGATTCACCCTTGGTTTTAGATGCTCATGCAAACCTTACAAACACACACTGTTATAGGAAACACCCACTAATCAAGCAAAGTTGGATCAAGATTGTATCAGGCCTAGACAGGATCCAAAACACTTGTGCTTAACAGTCCCTGATCCCTGTGACGATCTGTTTACAAACCATACTGGAATTCTGAGAACCACCAACATTATGCAACATCAGAACCAAGGTGAGCAAAGACTGAGTAATGTGCATCAACTCTTCTCGTTTTTCGTTTATGTTTTCTGAGTGTCAAGCACCGGACAGCATTTCAGCCTGACCAAGTAATATCCAGCTGACTTCACTTCCTCCATGCTTGTGCACAACAGTCATCAGTTCTGGCCTCGAGGCGAGACAACAGCAGACAGACTCGCTGCAGAAATGTTCAATCCTGCATCTCCCTCAAAGGATTCCTTCTAGATCAAATATCTCTTTCATAAGTCATTCCAATAAAACACACTGCAAAATAATACACTATTTATCCTATTCATATATGAGATGTATGACAAGATGCGCGTTAAATATCGCATGCGATTTATCATATGTGTGCTTAACACAACATAACAATAAGAAGCCCAAAGATTTTCAAGGAACAATCCTGTTCTTATGCCGAACACAATTTCTTGCTTTTGTAGTTGCTCTTTTCTGTCATGGACACATCAATGCGACACAACAGACAACTGCAAAATGAAGACAAACACTTCTTTCTTTGTCCATGTCTGATGTGTGTTTGAGAGCAGAACACAGGAGACATGCCAGCGTATGTTTAAGTGCTCATCATGTTGCAACCCAGAGGTCCTCTGCGGTGAACTTCACACGCCTGCTTATAAGGCCAAGAGCTTCAGTTCAAAACAAAGCATGGCGTGGGAAAGTGTGTAACTGCAATGTCTCCAACATTTACAATGCAAGTAAACTGACATGACCAGTCCACAGCGCTTTGAGACAGGTAGCATTCCTCAAAACACTCATGCACAGCTACAACATATCAGTCCAGATACATTACATTTCACACCAAAAGCCAACAAAAAAAATTTACTTTTACATTTCTTTTACAATTTTAATACCACACTGTCATTACAGTAACACACAAAAACAGTATGGTATGGTACTGGTAATAGTGACTCTTCTTTTTTATAGATTTTTTTTCCTCTTTGACAATATTGAGAATTACAATGGAACATTTGCATGCAATATTTTTGATGTTACTTAGGGAATAATTCACAATGCAAAAAATAAAACCTTAAATGGCCCTAAAACAGGCAATGCAAAACATAAATCCTTATCTTATTACTATTACATTTTAAGAGGACCCAAACTGAGAAGTTTCTTGAGATTCAGTCTTAAAAGGATTATTAAATCTAAACAAAAAAGCAACATTTACAAAAGGTTTTTAAAGTTAATCTTAGATTTACAAAAAAAATAGTCTAAAACTCAATGTGGTTTCAATTAAATATCTTTTCATAATCAAAGAAATTTATCAAAAGAAAAAGAAAAAGAAATAACCAATAGATAAATACCCAACAAAGATAAAATATATAGCCAATAATTAAATAACCAACAAATAACTACAAAATAAATATCCAATAAATTAATAACCAACAAATAAATAACTAAATAAACATATATATCCTACAAGAGTCCTTTAGGAGTTGAAACCAACACAATAAAATAATCAAGAAAATATCTTCACCAGTTAACAAAACCTTGAGAGTGCAAATTAACCAGAACGATCATATAACTCTATTAACTGTGAGCCTAAAATTCACAACCAAACCTCCATCTATCGGCCAACACTGCAAGACCAAAATATTTACTTCCATAATCTTGAAGAAAACTTAATCGACTGACTGACAACACAACCGCAACTAGAAATAAATACAGCACACATTTCTAAATGGGCGTCTGAAGTTAATTAAACAGTCAGCGGGGACAATGGTGCTGTCCGCACTGCTGGTGACGCTGAATTGACAGTGGTCCAGAAGGCCTTGTAATCGCTCTCCGAGGGAGGACACCTGTTCTGAGTCTTCTGCGCTGAGGGAAGACAGCGTTCCTTAGCAGGAGACCAGTACATTTGGCACAGTTCACAGGACAACACAGCCAAAGCAATCAGACGAGGAAATATCTGAGGTCAAATATCACGTCAAGTCAGCAGAGACTTACAAACACTCTCAACAATAGCTGCTTGACTATGAATTATTCAAGACGAACAGCCAACAGAACATTTCAATGACGCATTTTTAGATTACACCACAGGTGGAGCATTCAGATCTGTGACTGATTAAAATGACTTCACACACTGTAAGAAATGTTAGTACTTTTAACTGAAAAAGAAGTTAAAATGCTTCCTGAAAAACCTGTTATTGCTCAGCTGTAAGTTATTTACCATGTAACGCTGTTGTGCCTCATTTACATTGCAAAGGTGGCACAGAAGCGCTTCTAAAGCGGCATTCAGGTGTCTTTCCACAGACTGTTTAATGCTGCTCAGAGGTGGCATAAATGCATGTTCGCAGCATTCACAACTGTATACTATAATACTAGGGGCGGACGTGGGTCAGAGCTGGCATAATTTAGTCTGGATTTTATATGACATTGCATCTTTAAACTAGCTTTTAAGCAGGCACAGAGCAGCCTTAACTCAGCTGTGTAAAGATGCCTACACTGGAAAAAGTCACCATTAAAAAAAAGTGTTAATTATTTCTCTGTAGGTTACTTAAAATGAAAAATTATATTAGATTTTTACAGGGCAATTTGTTAAATTTTACTGTTTTGTATTGTAAAGATTTAAAGGGATAGTTCACCATTTTTGTTTTGTTTTCATTGAGCGAAAAAAGTATTCTCGTAGCTTCATGACATTACGGTTGAACCACTGATGGCACATGGACTATTTTAACGATGTCGTTACTACGTTTCTGGGCCTTGAACGTTTAAGTTGTGTTGCTGTCTATGCAGGGTCAGAAAGCTCTTGGATTTCATCAAAAATATCTTAATTTATGTTCCGAAGATGAACAAAGGTCTTACGGGTTTGGAACGACATGAGGGTGAGTAATTAATGACAGAATTTTCATTTTTGGGTGAACTAACCCTTTAAGTTAAGTTCTCTGGAAGAAAAAAAGTATGAAATACATTATTGCAAATATCTACATAGTTGTATTATTATGCTGGTATATCAGTATTGTACAATTCAACTATAACTAGCATAGTTTATATATATATATACTGTATATATATTATATATATATATATAATATAAATGCTCTTGTAATGCATAAACTTGGTTACCCCCTCAATTTAGCCAATCACAGCTGTCACTTTTTCTCATAAATGTAACAAGAGGCCTTCACAGAAAAACAAAACAAAAAAAAAAGCAAAATGTCATTATTGATAAACCTCTCCGTCAGAATCAAGAGGCAATGTTAAACTGCTATTATCACCCGAAAATGACCTCGCTAAAAAAAGACCCATAAACTCTCTGGCAGAAACAAAGCTATGGCACTCACAATCTGTCATTAGCAAACCATAACAAACTCACAGCAAAGCAATAGAACTATTTTGGGGGTTGAAAAGCATCGAAAGCTTTCCTTTATTTTTTTCCCGTTCATTCCTACAGTCTGCATTTTTGTGAACCGGCTTTGGATGAGAACGAAATCAAGAGATTTTTCTGTGTGGATCCCAGCATGCACTTCACAGACGATCAATATTGACACAGACTCAAGACACCAAGCATGCTCAGGATCAGAGCTGTAGTCCTGAGCTACGATGACCATTTCCTATCTTCAGACCGTGCAACACAATACAAGGCGGCTAACCGGGGTAACACTTACTAGACCTAGGCTTTGTTAAATAAGAGCAGTAACAGTGAAACTTTCATTAAGAAACACCACTTTATTCCCTACAACATTAAATATAAAATGCTATTGTGAGTTATGCATCTAAATTTCCACGCAATGCTCCTTGTGTTATATAGCTGATATCTACAATAAAAACTGTTTTCTGCATCTATCTTCCCTTTGCAATGGTAATTTGAGACATTATGCATCATATACTTTGTGCAAATAAAACTAAATTAAATTTAAATTTTCTCAAACATCAGCAATTTGTCCATAACACTTACACTGAACTGAAAACCACAAAGCAACTGTACACACAAAGATGTCACTGTGACATTTTCATAACTTTTAAGAAAAGTAATGAACCTGACTATCTGCATGTCGATCAATTGGGTAGGGATTTACCATTCATGCAAACACTTAAAAGATACAGCAGTCCGTAAAAACCTTCAGACAGATGTTTATATAGCCTGGACTGGTTTTACTGTACACACGACTCATTAAAAGAGGTTTTATGCAACGTAAAATATAACTCTTTGTATTAATATATGTGACCCTGGAGTCTGGACCACAAAACCAGTCATAAGGGTAAATTTTTCTAAATTGAGATTTATACATCATCTGAAAGCTGAATAAATAAGCTTTCCAATGATATATTTGGTCAAGAAACAACTATTTGAAAATCTGGAATCTGAGGGTCCAAAAAAAATCTAAATATTGAGAAAATCGCCTTTAAAGTTGTCCAAATGAAGTTCTTAGCAACGCATATTACTAATCAAAATTAAGTTTTAATATATTTATGGTAGGTAATGTATAAAATATCTTCATGGAACATGATCTTTACTTAATATCCTAATGATTTTTTGCATTAAAAAAAAAATCTATAATTTTGACCCATACAATGTATTTTTGGCTATTGCTACAAATATCCCCCAGCGACTTAACACTGCTTCTGTGCTCCAGGGTCACATATGGGGTCTTATACAGCTCTCATGCAGAACACACTGCTTTTCTGATTGTCATTCGTGAGATGAAATGAAAATCACATGTCCGAACACGTCTAGAAACTCCTAAACCATAACGCCTGCACCTGTACGTGTCAGACAAGCAAGCTACATTACTAGTTTCGCTTGATTACAGTAGGTCCTGTTTTGATGTGCGTAAGAGGCAGGTATTTCTTTTTTTTTTAATGAATAGTGATTATCTTAACCAATCATATCTTCTCAGTCACTAAACACAGCCATGCGCTTTAAAAAGCAATATTTGATTGAATAATCAGTGAAGCGTCGGTTTCATCTCTATAATACAATACAGCACGTGTATAGTATGTGTGGGTGTATAATATATCTTATAGATATATATAATTAAATTAAACAAAATGACATCTCACAGTACTAGTTTACCAGTCACATAATAGAAAACGAAATATTTATACACATTTATATTTTAATTTTTCAACAGAATAAATTGTGGTCTTTTAACATAGAAAAATAACAGAAGCCCTTTTAAATTTTTAGGATAGGTGTCCCCTTGTAATGAGGATTGATTCTGTTTGGGGTCCATGCATCTAAAATTTAAACCCCCGATTCATATCCAGCAACCCTCTGGCTGTCATCCAGATGTTCTAGTCTTCTTTCTTCATCTCGCAAGAATTTTAGTTTTTGAGGAAAACTCATTTTTTTTCTCCAGATAATGGAGCTTACAAGCGTAAATGTTCCGCTAGTGCAAGACATACAATACTTTTTTATTTTTTAAGTAAAAGACAGATGTTCGCCAAATAAGACTCGATTCCAGGGATCGTGCAGAGCCCTTTGAAGCTGCACTTCGGACCTTCAGCCGTTGGTCCCCATTGAAGTCCATTATATGGAGACAAATCCTGGAATGTTTTGAAGTGAAGTGACATGTGGCCAAGTATGGTGACCCATACTCGGAATTATTGCTCTGCATTTGTCCCATCCAAAGTGCACACACACAGCAGTGAACACACACACACCGTGAACACACACACACCGTGAACTCACACACACGCGCGCACGCACACACACGGAGCAGTGGGCAGCCATTTTTGCTGCGGCGCCCGGGGAGCAGTTGGGGTTCGGTGCCTTGCTCAAGGGCACCTCAGTCGTGGTATTGAAGGTGGAAGAGAGCGCTGTACATTCACTACCCCCACCTACAATCCCTGCCGGTACGAGACTCAAACCCTCAACCTTTGGGTTATGAGTCCGACTCTCTAACCATTAGGCCACGACTTCCCCTAAAAAAACCTTTGCTCAAAAACCTTATTTCTCTGCGACTGAAGAAAGACATCGAACATCTTGGATGGCATGGGGGTGAGTACCTGAAATTAAATTACCAGGAAATTGTTATTTTGGAAGTGAACTAGCCCTTTAAAGATGAAACCCTTTAATATGACTGCATACCTCAAAACCTCATAAACAGACCTTATGAAGTCAACAAGACGATCAAAACATGTCAAACAAAACAGCTCATAAACTAACGTAGCTGAATTTGACAGATATCTGACGCATGCTCCTCAAGTGTCCCATTAACATCAACCGTGACCTGAAAGTTAATCTCAACTTTAGACAAAACGTTCACATTTATTGGACACAAGTGACTGATCATGAGTTCAGACGGGCTTCCAGCCCAGCACACACCCGCGTGTTTACACCATCAAACACAGTGTAAACTAGTGTAAAACTCGCCCGCTGCGGCTTTAATGTAGCTTGCGGGTGAGTTAACGGTTGAAGGGGAACAGAATGTAAAGATTTGGCTCGGTACCGGCCCGGGTGGTGTCGGTCAGGTCGTGTCCGGCGGCGCTCCTCGGTAACTCCTTCAGCTTCCTGCCGCTGAGGGTGAGCGCTCCGGTGGCCGCCGCCTCGTCCAGCGCCCGGTCCAGCGAGCGGTTCCAGGACGCGGGTCCGGGAGCATTGGATAATCCGTGATGAGTGGTTCCCGCCGCAGCCGGTGCGGAGGGATGGCCGACGGTAAAAGAGGGCACGGCGCTTTCCGCGGAGAGCAACACCGAGGCCGCCATTACACAGCTAACACTCCCGCTGGATCCTCACGGGCCCCACACGAGCGCCGACAGCGGCAGTGCGCATGCGCAGAGGGCAGACCGGGACGTAACGGAGCCCGAGCAACCAGAGTCAACATAAAAAATGTTAAATTTTTTTTTTTTTTTAGTCATTTAGCAGACGCTTTCATACAAATGAGGACAACAGAAGCAATCAGTTGTAGTATTAAAACAACTAAAAACTGATCCAAAACTAAAAGCTAAAACTTAATAAATACTACCTATACACATTTTTAAAATAAAGAACTTAATTAAAAATGACAAATGCATACAACAAAATTTCCAAACTTAACATTTAAATGAAAAACAAAAACTAAAGCTAAAAACAATTCAAAATATTAAAAAAACAAAAGGTATGAGAATAATAATGATTCTAACATATCAAAAACAACTACATGTGTGAATGATACAAGCCACACACAACTGCATATTTCTGTATATTTAACACACATTATAAATTCTAATACATATTAGTTATTTCAGTTCCATTATTTGTTGAAGTCTTTCAAATACCTCAAATTAAATTAAAACTAAAACTTAATAAGAAAGACTACCAGACATAATTTTTTTTAACTCAAATTAAAATACCTAACTATACAAATCAAACGACGTATTCTCATCTTTCAGTACACACGGGTAATATAACACTGGCCAAAACACACATAGCTAAAAAACCAGCAACTCTACTTACAACATGAACGTCCCTAATGAATGTTATTAAACTGAAACAGAATGAAACAGTAAATAGGAATTGGGGTTAATTTACTTTCCCTCTGCGTATTAATCTTCCGTGTATTTATTATTAGGCATTTATTACTTTTTTTTTTATTATAGCTATATTTTTTAATTGTTTTTACACCAACACAATGGAAAAAATATAGCCATGAATAAATCACAACATCAAACAAACTTATCTAAAAATGCCAGCAGCATTTGCCTTGCATTAAATTCTAAATGATGCATATGGGTATCTGCCAATATGTATATTTTTTGTTAAAAAAAAGATTTAAATTGAATAAATAAATGTATTTATTTATTTAATACATTTAATATTAATAAATAAGGTTTCATAATTTTTTTTTATGTATGAAATGGCATGGTAAATAATGTCAACGCTTTAGCTGAGATACAACTCGGCATAAGTGCATCCAATCTTATTTAAAGTTGTGTGTATATGATTCAAATGTTGAATCATGATTCAAAGTGTTTTTTATATGCACTCAAATAACAGGAATCAAGAAAAAATATGGTTGCAGTTATAATGATCAACTCTTGCAGAAGGGAGTGATTACATATAAAAGAAAATGCATGAAAAAGGCATTACCTAGCATGTAATTTTAAATCTATAATATGCAATGCCCCCTTCTGTTCATTTATAAACTGGATTGGGTTGTCACTCAAAAACCCCTACCTATTATTTTTAATTAAAAAATTGAACTATTCATAATTGTATTATTTTCACTGTATTATTTTAATTAAAAAAACATTATTATAAACAACCATTACCACATTATAGAGATTTACATTTGTTTAATGATGGGTTTTATATCAGTCCATGGACCAACAGATGAAAACTGGCTTTATTTTTACAAAGACAAAAAAGAGACATTTTAGACAAGTCTTTTTATTATTTTTCATGTTCTCTACACATACAACTGAATATGTGGACCTTCATTTCCTTGAGCGAACAGTCAGAGAACACACATTCAGCTCTAAATGTAGAGGAAAATCCAATAAAGGTGCATAGTACCAAATAATGATAACAATTAAAGTGCCCCTATTATGGGTAATAAAAGTTCATATTTTGGTTTTGGGAGTCCCCAAAAAACAGGTTGGCATGCATGCAAGGTCAAAAAACTATTTCGTGGTCTTATAATATGCATTTGTTTTTACCTTACTTGCTCAACGACTCATTTTTCTAAACCCCTCCTCTGCATGATGCTAATCTGCGGTGATTGGTTCGATTGGTCTCATTTTCATTTCATTATGCCTGTGATGCCTGATAAAGCAGCGTTTGTGAGCGCAGTGCCGCTTTGTGTACAGCGTTACCGGGGAAGCCGCTGTTTTTACTGCTTCAACAGCGGCACCTAGTGACAAAGAATGAATTTGCATTTTCATTCAGACCAACCAAAAAGACCAACAAGTGGGCGGGCAATATGCTAATGTTTCATGTTGCCGTCAACGTGAAACGGCTTGGGAATTGCTTTAAAAACGACTCGTTTCAGTGATTCAGAGTCGACTCTTTGCACGGTGCACTTTTAGATTTAAAACTTTGCGAGTTGTTTTCATTCACTTAGAGCTGTGTTACACACTGCATGAAAGGTAATTTTCAAAAATCCATAATAGGGGCACTTTAACATGAACTGGTCCAAAATCTAGAACATAGAAAAATTCAATGCGTGCATTTTCACTAACAACCGTTTTTTTTTTTCTTTCCACAGAAAAAATTCAAAGAGTCATTTGTATTTTATTGCCTAGGATTCAGCAGCAATATTGACAGAATTCCCCAAAGATAATGTTCCTCCAGCTTTTGAGTAAGGCACAAGAGAATGTGGTGTTGTGGTGAAAAAGACAGATTAAATAAGAAAAGAGGATTGATCAAGCGATCTTCAGGAGCAAAGAGCAAACTGATGTACAACGCAGATGACCGTTCATTTCACATTCCCATCCTGATGCTCTGAATGATCTGGAATATCGCTGTCGTGAGAGGACAGAAAAACAACATTAGAACAAAATATATCATATTAATGGTAAAGAATTCCTATTATCTGCTCATATTTTATTTGTTTTTTGAGGTTGCTCAGTTTCCGTGCACGTTCATCAGAAGAAAACAAAAGAACAAACTGCATGTGCATGAGATTTTACGCCGTCTTAAATTAAAGTGCATGATGGTTAGAGCACATCACCAATGCATAAGGTGCTCATGCATGCATGCAACTCCAAATGTCAATAAACTAAAGTATGCAGACATTTCCCTTTATTATTAACCCAATATTACAACACTAGTTAAAGCTAACACGTGACTTAAAAATACTTTTGTTTTGAAATCAGTCTGCACTTGGTCCCTTTAAACATGGGGTCACGAAATAAAGTGCACAGTCTGCAATGCTGATTGCATGTACTTGATTGAAAAAGTCATCAGAGAATTCAAAGAATGAATTAGAAAACACATTTAATGATGTTTTTCGGGTTGTCAACTCACCTGATCCACATACTACAAAGACAAACAAGGCAAGAAGCCAAGGTCCCACCGCTGCCTTCTCTTCTTGAGAGACTCTCTGGTGAGAATATATCAACATTAGTATATTAACATTAACAGAGCTAAATTAGGAAAAAATTAAAGACAATATGATCAAATTAACATACTAAATATGATCAACTGGACATATTACACTGCTGTCCAGTGCAAGTTCACATAAATAAACGAAGTAAGCGTTTACCCTAACGCAAACAAAGCAGTAAGTGCTATTTTAGATAGCATATATATCCAAATAATGACTTTAGTGAGAGTCAGAGCAGTGATTTACCGTAGTTTTGGCCACGTTGCCTCTCTGAGTGATGTTCTTGCTGTGTTTCTCATTCGCCACGCGAATCCTCTGTTTTGCAACCATCTTCTGCTGTTATTATTAAAGAAAAAGAAGAGATAGAGGTTTGTGATCAGTCGGCGTGTGATCTCGGACTGATGAACTGGTTTAGTCTACGTGTGCTTAAGAGAAACTCACTCCACCCACGAGACGTGGACGCTTCGGAAACACAGCAAAGGAGTAAAAATGGCGATTCGAATTAAAGGGGCGGGGACTAACCATCCGACGGCTTTAAATATTAATTATTTTTTTCCATTTCATTTATTTTCACTGTAATTTGTCTTGTCAATGTCCAATAAAGTTAGTCGCCGTCATTATTTACAAATAAAGTATTGTCCAGAACGTTTTAAACGCGGAGTAGTTGTCACGTGGTACGTGTTACTTTAATCAGCGCTGACTAAGCGGGCCAATCACTGCTGTTTACGGTTACTGGAAAAAAAATATTGTTTTTAGTAATTTTGGGGAGAATGTTCACTTGCGTGTGTTATGTGGCAAACCTTTAAAATAATATATTGTGTTTAGCATAAAAATGTAATGAAAACCGATTTTAGATTTGAATACGGTTTAGTGGAGCATTGGCTGTATGGCCGCCGATAGCGGCCTGAAGGATGATGTGTTTAAAACATGTATAAACATGATTTCATGTTCGTCTGAAAACAAACACATTCTCTTTTTAAAAATGCCCATTCAGGGTAAACGTTATTGTTTTTTTTTGCCTAGTTGGAAACATCTCTTTGATTGTCGAGTAAAACAATAATGTGATCAAAACGAAATTATTGGTTTTTATTATGCTATTTTCGTTTTAATAACAATAGTAATTTTGAGAAATCCTTTTCTGACAATCAAACTAAATAAAACTTTAGTTTTCACATTTTACACGTCAAACTCTGGCGCAACCGAAGTGACGTCTGCGCGGAATCCTGTGACGCGGCACGTTGTCGTACTTCCGTTTCAAAATGGCGCCCCCCACACCTCATTTAGCAGGTGAGTCGACGCTCTGAAATGTATATTTCATGCTCCTTTCAGTGGCGTAAAGAGAAGTAATCAACTTGAGATGGAGAGCATGTCATGAAATAACTCACATCTTATTCATTTTCACGTTCTGCAGACATATTCACGCATAAACTCATTCATAAACCCGTCATATGCGCAAAAAAAGGTTATACCGCAATTCTAAAGAAATCGGAGTATTGCTCTAAAGCGTACCAACGTATGCACGCATGTGCAAATATGAAATATTAAAAATTCGATATAATATTTAGCTAATGATCAGCTGATAAATGGTTTAAAAGGATGCATGTCACGAGTTCAGAAGAAACGTTTTTAAGCAGGCTTGACAAAGCCACCATAATGGACCTTTGGTCAGGGTTTGTTGTTGTTTATTTTTAAATCACTACCTTGAGACCAATTATTGAAACTAATATAGTTTTCAAGCTACATCCATCAATAAAATCCATACATACATCAGCAACTCCATCAGCTTGTTCTGACTTAGTAGATTTATTATTTCCCATATTGACAAAATCTGTCCCTCTGTCTGTCCCTCTGTACAGTGCTACAAACTTCAGATCTCTTTCCAAACTGTCCTAATATTAAGTCCTAAATCTAGTATTATGTCCTAAATCTACACAAGATTTAAAATCTTCAAGGCGGAACAAGCTAGTCTTTTCTTTCCTGGTTTTAACATAGTCTGTTTCGTTTCAAACAGTCAGAGGATCAGATGGCACGTTTCTGTTGCGTGGACCTCCGAGCTGTCAGGAAAGCTCTGCTTTTCAGAGGTGACTTACTGCATTTACTGCACTGAGAAAGATCTTACCTGAAACTTTGCCGTTTTTATTAACAACACCTGTTTAATGTGTTTCAGAGACGAACGGCAAGGCAAATACATGACGTTCAGCAGCGACGGGTCTCTGTTTGGTTGGTGCAATGGCTCACAGTACGTGCTCAGCATTGTAGAGTTCGTAGTAGTTCAGACTGATGTTTGATTAATAACTGTCCTGTGTGTGTTTGATAGGGTCAGTGTGCTCCAAGTTTCCACTGGAGATTTGGTGAAGTCTTTTGAGTTACCCAAAACCACCGCACTGGAATTCTCACCTCTGAATAAAGTTCTGGCCACCTGGCAGCAATATACCAGTAAGAGCTTTTAATATATGATAGGAAGATTTTCTATGACATTCTAGCTTTATAATAAATATAGGAACAGACCAAATGTCACCTAAGTAAGCAACCAGCCAGGACACCTTAGCAAATGCATAGTAATGTGCTAAAAACACTCCGAACTCAAATGCACTTTACTGCCTTTCGAAACCACCAGCAACAGTTTTTATTTTTCAGAAACGCAGGATAACCCTCAGGGAGAGGCAAACCTGCAGCTGCTGGACTTGCAGACTGGTGCCTGCATTAAAGCATTCTATCAGAAGAAGGTTACAGGATGGTGAGGGACTAGTAATAATGTTCATAACAATGTTAAAGGGGTCATGTGATGCTTTTTTAAAGATCATTATTTTGTGTATTTGGTGTAACAGAATATGTTGACATGCTTTAATGTTCAAAAAACACACTATTTTTCAAATAACTGTACATTATTGTAGGTCCTCTATGCCCCGCCTCTCTCAAACACGTAGTTTTCTACAAAGTCCCTCCTTCCGACAAGCGCAGTCTGCTCTGATTGGCCAGCTGACCTAGTGCATTTTGATTGGCCGAACACCGCAAGCGCTCGTTGTAAATGTAACGCCCCTTACCATAATCAGAGCTTCATCTTTCAAAATAAATGTACGGACGTAAAACTGTCCATTAGTTTTACCATCAGTTCAAGCCTGAAAGGGGAACAGAGTCGCATGACAGGCACAGTGATGAATATGTGTTTGCAGTACACAAGCCACGGTTAAGACAGCTGACTCCACTGTGATGTGACGCGCGCTCTCTCTCTCTTGCGCTGTCTCTCTCTCTCACGCGCGCGCGCACGCACGCACGCGCGATGCGCAAAACCTCTCCTAGGTTCACGAAACGGTCGTCCATAAAATGCATTGCTGTTCTGTTGTAAGTAATCTTAAAGATTCCTAAATGCATCTACTTCTGGAAGGCCAAATAAAGTGCTTTTGCTTTCGCCTAGAAACACACAGTGTCTCCCTGACATTGCTGCTTCAACACTAACTGCGGTTCCTGAAACCACACCTTCTTTCTTTGCGTGACTATTTGGGTGCATTATGCTAATATTTCCACATAGTGAGGTAGATATGTGGGGGCGTGTTAGAACGAGCCGTTTTAGGGGGGCGTGGCAGTCTTAACTTTGATAAAGAATATCTATTTGGTTTTGAGACTTTAGTCTTTGCAACTTCAGGGATCTTATCTATGCACAATCAGCTTGTAACACTCCAAAGAGAAAGGAAAACTTGAACTGTAGTTTCTTCATGTCTTTCTGTACTTGTAAGACACGCTCGTTGTCTGTATTTTCACACGGTGTCCGAGCTGGGCAGATGATGAAAGTATTACTGTTAGAAATGTCAATAATGAACTTCACTTCTTTGAGAACAACAACTTTGGTAACACAGTGTTCTTTTGTTTACTTAATTCAGTGCACATGTTATATTTAAACTGGGTGGAAATAAGTTGATAAATACAATTTTTTTAGTAGTTCAAAATTTATATGAATGTATAAAGGAAAGTGTCTGTGCTCAATATTTCTTTTAGATTTCTCACAATTTTAGTAGTTAGATTTTTTTGTTGTTTGTACTAAAGGAGCAGTTCCCAAAAATGAAAATTTGCTTAAATGTATTCACCCTTAGGGCCCGCCAAGATGTATATTATTTTGTTCTTCTTCATCAGATTTGAGAAAGTAGCATTCATCACGTCTCACCATGATCTCTCATTGGACTTGGGTTCCCGTCAGAATGAGAGTCCAAACAAGGAGATTCTTTTGGCTTCACATGACATTATCTGCTGGACTGGAGTGGTGTGGATTATTGTGATGTTTTTATCAGCTGTTTGGACTCTCATTCTGACGGCACCCATTCACTGCAGAGGAGCCATTGCTGAGCAAGTGATGCAATGCACATTTCTCCACACGAGGTTGAGTAAATTGTCATTTTGGGGTGAACTATTCTCTTAATGAATCCTGTATGATAAGATAAATGAATTTTAGTACCACAGCCATTCTATGTAGTTTGCAATTATGATAAAAAATTATAATAATAATTAGTAAAATAAAGTACTGATTTTTAGATGAAGTAAATGTCAGATATCATGACAGATACTTTAAACAATAACGTGTTTTATTGTGTAGAAACTATCGCCAACAAGCTTCACCTTCAGAAGGTGTCTGAGTTTGCTTTGTCTCCTGGATCACAGCCGAGCAAGGTATCAGAACGCTTTCAGACATTTCCTCTCATTGCTGTATATGCTGTTTTACTCATAGAAATGAATATTAATCCCTCTCGTGTTGCTTTAGATTGCCGTTTATGTTCCTGGAAGCAAAGGAGCTCCGTCTTTTGTACGGCTGTATCAGTATCCCAATTTCGGAGGTCCAACATCTGCTCTGGCAAACAAAAGCTTTTTCAAAGCCGATAAAGTATCCATGCTGTGGAACAAAAAAGGTAGATAATTACTGTTGGTTTCTCAACATTATCATCAACTTTGATATGAGGCTTTGATATATGTATTAATGCTTTCTGGTCTTTCCTAAAGCCACTGCGGTTCTAGTGACCGCCAGCACAGAGGTTGATAAAACAGGAGCCTCTTACTATGGAGAACAGACGTTACATTATGTCGCCACCAATGGAGAAAGTGCAGTAGTTCAGCTACGTAAGTACGACTCCGTCTTTTTGAATAATAATCCATCAATAATTGAATTATTAATAAAAAAATTATTACAGTGAGTCTATAGAAATCAATTTCTGTCTTTAACAATTAAACTCACTGATATTATATAATTTTTGCACTGACTGGACAAAAAATATTTAAACATATATATACATTATACATATATTCGAAATTTCCACACAAAAATATTGGGCAGCACAGCTGTTTTCAACATTGATAATAATCAGAAATGTTTCTCGAGCAGCAAATCAGCATATTAGAATGATTTCTGAAGATCATGTGACATTGAAGACTGGAGGAATGATGCTGAAAATACAACTTTGATCACAGAAATAACCTTAAATTTTTACTTATAATTACAACAAAATCAGTCTTTAAATTTGTAATATATTTCTCAATATTACTCTTTTTACTGTATTTTTGATCAAATAAATGCAGCTTTGTTGAGCAGAATAGACTTTCTCCAAACCCAAATCTTTAAAATGGTATTGTCTGTTTTGAAGGACATTAAACCTTTTTCATAGGTTTATATAAAGATGTTTTTGCATTATTGTTTTCTCATTAACGTAATTGAATTCATATATATTATTTAAATGTAAAGTGTTCATACATAATAACACATAAAATCATTCTATTAATGACTATATCTATGCTTTTTTTGTCCTGCACAGCAAAGAACGGCCCCATATATGATGTATCCTGGAACCCCAGCTCTTCAGAGTTTTGCGTGGTTTATGGTTTCATGCCCGCCAAGGCGACTGTCTTTAACCACAAGTGTGAGTCTGTGTTCGACTTCGGCACGGGTCCCCGAAACGCTGCTTTCTACAGCCCCCAGGGTCACATCCTCGTCTTGGCCGGGTTCGGGAACCTGAGAGGGCAGATGGAAGTTTGGGACGTGAAGAAATACAAGCAGGTGTCGAAACCCCAGGCTGAAGACACCACACATTTCTCCTGGTGTCCTGACGGAGAACACATAGTGACGTCGACCTGCTCCCCCAGGCTCAGGGTCAGCAATGGCTTTAAGATCTGGCATTACACCGGGACTGTGTTGTTCAAGCATGAAACCCCTTCAAATAAAGAGCTGTGGGAAGTGTTATGGCAGCCCTTCCCGACTGGAACGTTCCCGGAGAAGGAGGTGAAATACCAGGCGTCGCCAAGTGAGCTCGGCAGCACTGAAGCCAAACCAGCGCAGGCGTATCGTGCACCCGCTCTCCGCAACAAACCCCAGACCGCCAGCTCCAAACTAGTGAGTTTATGCAATGCCAATTCTGTTTATGTCCACCTTATGAATGTCCTGTGATAATAATTTGTCTATCCAAGCATGAAGAGGAGCCGCCGCAGAACATGAAACCTGGTGCTGCAGGAGAGAAGCAAATGTCTAAAGCTGCTTTGAAAAATCAGAAAAGACGAGAAGCGAAGAAAGCAGCTAAACAGGTACAGGTGCTTTTAGTGTTTGCATCTGTTGAATAAACCGTCAAGAGGAGTAAGTGATGCATTCTGTTGTTTCAGGAAAACAAGTCGGATGAAGCTCCGCCTCCAGCAGCAGACTCCGCCCCTGCCAGTCATGTGACTTCTAGCTGTGGAGACCCTGAAACTGATAAAAAGATCAAGAATTTAAAAAAGGTGAAATGGTTGGTATATGTTTAATCAGCATAGATACAGTGAGGAAAAACCTCTTGAAGGGGAATAGACCACAGAGTAAAATGGGCCTACTTTCATGATACTTTGAATTTAATTTAATTTTGTTATTATTATTTTTTATGTAGCTCTTGCTGTGATAACAGCCTAAACAGCTGCTAACATGGCAACACACCTTTATTGAGTAATTTGTCAAAATGTATTAATAACCCTTTAAAGTTATCCTTTATACCAGTTAAAAAAAATGAAAATATATATTTATTTTTTTTTGCCATGTCAAAATGTATTTTATTTAATTACAGTGAGAAAAACTTCTTGAAGGTAAAGAAACAAAACTGTCATTTACTCTTGACTTGGAATAGACCACAGAGCAAAATGGACCTACTTTTTTATTCTATTCTATTCTATTCTATTCTTGCCATGAGAATAGCCTCAGCTGCTGGCATGACAACGTACCTTTATTTTGAGTAAATTATGTGAGAATACATTTTTTAAAATTGAATAAGACTAAAGTTCTCATTTATGACAGTTAAAAAAAATTTAAAAAATTCCTGTATATACTCTATATGCCAAATCTAATGTGTAAAGCATGCATAAAAATCCATAATTGCTTTAC
This sequence comes from Sinocyclocheilus anophthalmus, assembly GCA_018155175.1. Lineage (NCBI taxonomy): Eukaryota > Metazoa > Chordata > Actinopteri > Cypriniformes > Cyprinidae > Sinocyclocheilus > Sinocyclocheilus anophthalmus. The sequence goes on from JADLZN010003794.1 coordinate 294,822, forward strand.
TTTCTCAGAACACGCTGTTACTTGATGTTTTTCATTTGTTAATGGGATTTTTATGCTTCTCTGGCAGAAACTCAAAGCCATTGATGAACTGAAGGAGCAGCAGGCGGCCGGCAAAGTCATGCAAAAAAATCAGTACTGTACAAAGCTTATCATCTCATCGCCCCTCTTAATTAAATAAAATTAGAGCATTTTTCATTTGCACCACTGTTTCTGAATTGATCACATCAGTTCATAAAAGGATTAGTTCGTTGCCTCCCAAAAGTTCATTAAGGTCAAAGTCTTAGTTTCTTTTTTATAATACTTAATTGCTTCATTTTAATATTGTATTGCTATTGCTAATTACTGTATTAATTAGTTTAATTATTATTATATTTTGTAATTATATGTTATATAATAATTGTAATATTTTCCCTCTTTTTACAGCTTGAGAAGATGCAGAAGGAGGCCCAGCTGTTGAAAGAGCTTGAAGACCTCGAATTAGGATTGTAAACTCACTCCACCAGTTTTTCACATCGGTCATCAGTTTTCCAACCTTGCTTCATCATACTGCTATGAATATGTATTGAGATGGTTTTTTTCACAAACTACTCATGATCAATAAATAAGAGCCTGTTTTGCTTCTTTGAACATGGCTAATATAACAAGGACTAAATTGTCAAAAGCAATATTGCTATGCAATGTGACGTCCAGCACAAGAGAACATCCGTGAAATACGAAATAAAACAAATGTTGAAATTCAAACGGCGTGACTTTTATTATGTCTGTTGGGGAGCCGGAAGTGCTCATTTCTCCAGTGTGCAGCAACCAAAGCGGTCGCAGATTTCAACACAAACGCAGCTGAAATTGTTAACAAATAAACTCAACGGGACGAGCCGAAACCAGCTGATATTTCAGGTTTGATGAGAGCGTACCTTGTTATACTGAGTTTCGTCCCTGTAGAGTGTTTTGTCGAGTGTGTATTTGTGCTATTTAGAAGAGCCGGTGTTCATATTTGATCATATATCGCATGCGTGTGTGTTTATTTGTACTCAAGCTTGTAGCTGTTTTGGCCTCCTTTTAATTTTTCTCTCCGTCTAAATGTATTTGTGTTAATTTTTCACGTTTAGATGACTGAGGCTTTTGGGGTTTAGCGGTTTAGTCGTTTCAGGGGCCAAAAAAGCGATGCGTTTGTGCCGAAGAGCTCATCAGTTTTGTTATTGGATTGTTTTAGCTGATATTTCTTTAGTTTTCTGTTTAAAAATGTACCTTTAGCTTTAAACATCATCTGTATGAATCAAAGAGTGAATTTTCTTGGACCTAATTACGTTAGTTATATCATTTTAATAAGCAATCGTTTTGGTTTTTATTCAAAATAAGAAATAAAAATGCAGTCCTGTATGTATTGAGCTCGTTTAGTCTTTTATTGATTTATTCTGTCAAATGGCTGATGTTTTACACAGCAACATCAGGATTTGCTTTGGAAATTAAAATTATTGTGTGATATTATCCGTATTTATACAAGCTTGCAAACAGGCTAAGACAAGCAGAAATTACATATGATGCATGTGAATGGTCAACAACATATAAATATATTTTTCCCCCTTTTTTTTTTAAAGGTCTGGACGGTGAGACGTTAAGAAGAAAAGAGACATCCGTGGCAAATCTTTGTCTTGTAAGTCTTGAAAGCACACGTTTGAATTTGAGCATGAATTAAGATCTTGTATAATGCAAGTCGTGAGTTTAAAGTGTCATTTAGTTTTCCTCTGTTTTTACAGTCTGCTAAACCTGAATGGACAAGGTGCCCAAAGGTACACAGGTAGAGAGCTTTCTGCTCTTTATTGACTCTGAAATATTGAATCGAACAGGAAGGAAAGCAGCTGTCGGCTTCAATTTGTTCTGTTCGTTTGTGATTTGTTTAGGAAGACCAAACCAGCTCTCCCGAACCTTCATTATGCCTGTGAAAAAGAAAAGAAAGTCATCCGGCTCAGAAGACCCCAGCATCAGAAAGTGCAAAATCAGCAGGTACAAATATTTGTTTGTTTCTCTCCGCATCTTTTACTCTTTCATACATCAGTCACTGTATCGTCACCTCTTTAAAATCCAGTTACTGTAGGACACAAACCTCAGGACGGCTGGTAAACCCAGATGATCAGTTCTCTAGCAAGAAATGTCTCGCCTGGTTTTACGAATATGCAGGTACATAAATCAATACTTTTCCTTACTCACATGCAGCCTTTTCTTAAAGTCTACATGAGACGTTATTAATGTGGAGCATTTCAAAGTGAAACTAATGGAGTAGTTCACCCAAAAATGGCAATTTGCTGAAAATGTCCTCACTCTCAAGGCCATCCAAATTGTAGATGAGTTTGTTTCTTCATCAGATTTGGAGAAATGTAGCTTTACATCACTTGCTCAGCAATGGATGCTCTGCAGTGAATGGGTGCCGTCAGAATGAGAGTCCAAACAGCTGATAAAAACATCACAATAATCCACACTACTCCAGTCCATCAGTTAACATCTTGAGAAGTAAGAAACAAAGCCATCATTAATGCTACATTTCTCCAAATCTGATGAAGAAACAAACTCATCTACATCTTGGATGGTCTGAGCGTGAGCACATTTTCATTTTTAGGTGAGCTATTCCTTATTGAGCTGGTTTTAAATCTCGTTTAGGTTCAGATGACATTGTCGGACCGGAGAGCATGGAGAAGTTCTGCGAGGACATCGGAGTAGAGCCTGAAAATGTTAGCAAAGCCCCTCCATATATTTCATAGTAAATCCTAATGTTAGGTTTTAGGAACGCTCTTCTGTCCAAAAGACGAGAAATCACTTGAAATAATGCGCACTGTGTTTTTGTGACCTTTCAGATTGTAATGTTAGTTTTAGCCTGGAAACTTGAAGCAACAAATATGGGATTTTTCACAAAAGAAGAGTGGCTGAAAGGAATGACGTCACTACAGTAAGATTGAGCTTCACGTCACATGCCTTGAATATCATGAGAAATCATTCCAGCAGAAGACTTTATTATATTGGCAATTGAACTCTTCTGGTCTGTCTACAGTTGCGACTGCACAGAGAGGTTACAAGGCAAACTGGATTATATGCGCTCTCAGCTGAATGACCCGACTATATTCAAGAGCATTTACAGATACGCCTTCGACTTTGCCAGGGTGAGAGGATTTCTTTAGTGGGACAAAAATGCACTTTTTTTCCCATTTTAAGATCAATTAAAGGGGTCATATGATGCGATTTCAATTTTTCCTTTCTCTTTGGAGTGTTACAAGCTCTTGGTGCATAAAGAAGATCTGTAAAGTTGCAAAGACTAAAGTCTCAAATCCAAAGAGATATTATTTATAAAAGTTAAGAGTCAGCCACACCTACCTAAAACAGCTCGTTCTAACACGCCCCCACATATCTACGTCACGATGTGGGAAGATTTGCATAACGCCGCCCAAATGTTCACGCAAAGAAAGAAGCTGTCAATACTACTTTTATTCTCGCTGTAGTATTGTTTGTTGCCGCCGCCGCCCGCCATGACGTGAAGACGCTGTGTTTCGTTGTGAAAGCGAAACTACTTTGTTTGGTCTTCCAAAAGAGGACGATATCCGCTTCGTCATGCCTGGAGCTGATCCGTGCTGGTCGCTGAGAATACATCAAAAAAACTTTCGCGCTGATGGATCGCCTGATGCTGACTTTCCATCAACTTTCACCGTGGACGAAGCGGAGTCCAGCCCGGGGTCATCACATGTGGTTGCCGCAAGCCCTCCGGACGCTCCTTCGTCGAATCCGCCGGCCGCGCTGTTCTCAAGCCCGCCCGCCTCTGCTCACTCTAGGCCGCCGTGTGTGACGCTGTGTTTCGTTGTGAAAGCGAAACTACTTTGTTAGACTATATAAAGTATAAGTCATCATAATCAGTAATCATGTCCCCACTGGATGCAACAAATGCCTCGTTTGTAATGGGTTTTAATGTTTTTGTCTCATCGCTCCGGCCGGGACACGGCATCACAGTATGGTAAGGAGCGTAACATTTCCATCACACGTTTGAGGTATTCGTTCCCCCCCGTCCCAATCACAATGCACTGGATAGCTGCCAATCAGAGCGACCGATGAGCTTTGTAAAATCGACGCGTTTCAGAAAGGCGGGGCATAGATGAGAAACAATAATGTACAATATGTGGAAAAAAAAATGTTTTTTTTTTAACTTAAACCACATAAACACATTTCATTACACCAAATACACAAAATACTGTTCTTTTTAGCAACATCATATGACCCCTTTAAACATTTTAGGATAAAAATCACTTGCTTTTTATCTATATAGAATTTGCAGTCAATTTTGTCTACTTATGGATGTCTTTTATCTTACAGTAGGTATAGAAAGAATCACCTCCTTTAAAATAATCACATTTTGTTGCTTTGCAACCTGAAATGAAGACGGACACCGTTTTTGTTTTATGCAGCTTTACATTCTTTTCTATAAACACTGTATTTATCCGGTTTTATATGTAGGATAAAGATCAGCGCAGTCTTGATATGGACACTGCAAAATCCATGTTGGCACTTCTTCTTGGAAGGACGTGGCCTCTGTTCCCAGTGTTTAATCAATTTCTGGAGGTTTGTCATCTTTTTCTTCAAATCAGATTGTCTGTCAAGCTCCAAAACAGCACCGTAAAACCAGCTTACTTTTTTCCCAAGGAGCGCATGTGCTCCTAATTCGAAAAATGTAAGAGCACATAAAGACCTTTAGGGATGCAATGAAAATGTATCAAATCATTTGTATTTCCTTGATAAAGGGATCCAAAGAGACATTTACATGTACTTTTTGTGTTTATTTGAATACAAAAAGTACACTAGGTTTTTAAATATTTCTGCTTTATGTATTTATTTAATAATTATGCAATTATTTATATTTTGAATGTTGAATTAAATGCCAGATACTTTTGCATAACTAAAACGCCAATAATAATCAGTAAAAAATGTTCCGCATTAATATGGGACTTTTAATTATAACCAAGCCTGAAATACACAGAGACTTTTTTTTACTACTGCATTCAAACTGCACAAAACATATTACGGTATAAACACAGTATAATAGTGCATAACCGCTTTGAAACTGCAAGCCTGCAGAATCTGCAACATTGCTGCTTTTTTGCTCATATTTATTGAATTATACCATCGCCTTTAATAATAAGTAATCGTATTAAGCTTTATTGTGATTCCTGTTTTATGGCCCAAAATTTAAGACCTCTTAAAATCACAATGAATATGTTTGTTATATCATTCAAGATGTTTTACGGCCTTAAATAAAAATAAAAGACTTTTTTTTATTTGTACATTTACTTGTAAATGCATTGTACACTTTGCACGCATCTATTTTTAGTCGTAAATGTAATGAAACGTTCACACTGTCAAGCACTTATAAAAGTAGTCCATTTAAAACCAAACTGAACCTTATGAAACTCTGAATTTAGTAGTAGTAGTTTATTCTTTAATAATGTTCTGTAAAGGAGTGTTATAGCTAACAGAATCGTCTCTCTCCTCTAGCAATCAAAGTATAAAGTCATGAATAAGGACCAGTGGTACAACGTCCTAGAGTTCAGCCGCACAGTTAACACAGACCTGAGCAACTATGATGAAGACGGAGCCTGTAAGTGTGATGGGTTTTCTTCTCATGTTCTCTTATGAGATGCTTCTCAGTTGAACTGCTGCTGATCTCTGTGTGATTTCAGGGCCAGTGATGCTGGATGAGTTTGTGGAGTGGCATAAAGCAAGAATTGCATTATAGCACAAGCAGACGCTTGTTGGTTTTCGGTGTGCCCCAGACGATGGCATAGCTCTCGAGGACTGCTTCAACATGTCTTACATCACTACCCAGAGACTCTTACAGTGTTACTTTAAAAGGAAATGGCACAGAGGAATCACAAGACAAAAGGGGAAATATTTTTCATATGTACTGAATTTGTTGCTACAGTTATATTGCCAGTGTTATATGAATTTTCTGAAAGGCGGAACACGGTCTGTTTGTAATTTCCTTTCATTTTTTTTCTCTCCAAGTTTTACTTTGTTTATAGTGTTTTGAAAAGGAAATAAATAAAGCAGTTGTAAATTAATTTATCTTCTAGACTTTACTTTTCTGGCTTGCGATCAGACACGTTGTGGAAGAAGCAACTGAAGTGTTTTTCATCTAAATCTACATGTAGCGTAAATAAAAAGATTTACTTTGCATACACAAACACACAAAAGTTTGGAGTCAGTAAGATTATTAATGTTTTTGAAAGAAGTCTGTTATGCTCACCAAGGCTGGATTTAAATATTTGATCAAAAATACAAAAAAATTGTGAAATATCACAAATTAAAATATTTGTTTTCTATCGGAATATTTTACATTTGAATGTATTGCTGTGATCAAAGCTGAATTTTCAGCAGTCACGTGATCCTTCAGAAATCATTATAATATGCTGATTTACTGCTCATGTCTGATTATTATCAATGTTGAAAACCGTTCTGCACCATATTTTTGTGAAAACTCTTTTGCATTTTTATAGGAAATTTAAAAGAACAGCCTTTATTAGAAATAGACATTTTTTGTAACGTTATAATGTCACTTTTGATCAATTTAATGCATCCTTGCTGGATAAAAACAATCTTACTGACCCCTTATATATTCTGATATTTGCATCAAAATTACTACTTTTGAACAGGTGATTATATTGCCTATATACTAAATGAGATGTAGACAAAAATAGCTGAATTTAAATCTACACTTGATAAGGCTGTTGGGAGATTTTGACCCAAAAAAAAGCCAGAATGACGCATAAATTAACTGTTCAGTCAGATCCAGCTATCAGACAATAGCGATAATCTCAGAATGGCACTGGTCTAACTAATCAGCCTGGTCTAACAAACTAAATTACGCTCACAGACTGTTCAAAGATCTTTCCAGTGATCTCTTCATGTCTCTCGGCCTGTTTGTGAGTCTCTAGTGTCTCCTTCTGTAGCTGTAGGGTCTGGTGGAATGGTCTGGCCCTCGGTCGACTCTACGGCTGGGTTGAAGTCTAGAGCTTCTGCTTGTTTCATGATGGCACTGAGTCGCGTCAGTGACCTGGTCCTCAGTTTGGGCCTGACCTGGTCTTCAGCCTCCATCCCAGAGTCTTTGATGTGGCTGTATGGATTCCCTTCTTCATCATAGTTGTAGATTTTAATGACGCGGATCTTCTTCTTTGGATGTGGACTAACCGCTGATCTCGACTCTTGGGTTTGTTCTTCTGCTTCACATCGCTGAGGCTCATTTCCTGCATTATCAACATCCATGCGTTCCTGATCAACCAAACCAATGTCCACAGTGTCTTCACCATTGTTTTGGTTTTTATGGAAGGACACTGTCTCATTTAGTGCACTGGAGGTTTGTAAGTTCTTCTGTCCATTGATGTGATGGTCTTTTCTATAAGGCACACTGGCCCATATCGTTCGTAGACACTTTATGACATAGGACCTACTGAACGCACCGAGTGTGAAGGCCACTAAAAAGCTCATGATCACTGAAGATGTCACAGCCGCCACGAAATGGCTTTCTGACACTGTGTTGGCGTGAACCTCTGCCTCCCTGGTCTTCCTCTGCCCTTTCTTGATGGCTGCTATGTTAATTCTATAAGGCACAATTGTTCTGCTCATCTCATCCAGACGGACACAGAAATAGAGTCCATCATGGCTGGATGTGGCTCTTGAAATCCTCAAAGTGCCATTGCATGTTTCCACTGGGTCTGTTTTGCTGTTTTGGTGGTTACAGCCGTCAAACAGGCCGAAAGGCGTCTGCCACCACTGCGCCAGCACTGCGGAGAGAAGAATTCAACAATCATGACTAAACAGACACTTTTCACAGCTTGAAACAATGGTCACTTAAAGGCACTTAAAATTCATGAAACATTCATCCACAACTAAAGCTAAAATCATTAAAAAAATAAACGAATAAATAAAAAGTTAACCGAAATCAAATAAAATATAAAAAAAACAGTTGCTAAGGCAACATTTCAGAACTTAAATAGAATTTAATTAAACTATATAGACAAAAAAATAAATAAGACTTACAAAATCAAAAATTACTAAAACGTTAACTAAAATGGAAATGAAAAAAATAGCATAACAACTAAATTAAAATATTAATAAAAATTATACTGGTGTCTCAATAGTAGTAAAATAACACTGGGTCAAACTAAAGGTATAAGGCAAGGCAAGTTTATTTATATGGCACATTTCATACACAATGGTAATTAAAAAAAATCACATTAATAAAAGCAAGGAATTACATTCTAAAAAAATTTTTTTTAATTATTTAAAATGAAATTAAAACAGTTAAGAATAGAAAATGAGGATAGATAAAAGCAGTGCAATCAGTTGTTTTATTTTATATGAGGTTTTTATAGTTATTTTATACTTGTTGCATTATTTTCTGTTAATAGGTATTCTATCTATGTAGATAAATAAATACATAAATAGATATACACTTTGTGTGTGTGTGTGTGTGTGTGTGTGTGTGTGTGTGTGTGTGTGTTTAAAATTAATACAAACGACACCAAGATGTGTAATGTAGTTTTGTCTAAATTTAGCGTAAATTAAGCTGTTATTCAGTGTGGCTACTTTGGGAGCAATGTTTTTTTTTGTAAGTCATTAATCAACTCAAATTTCCCATAAATTATTATAATTATTTTTACAGTAACTTTGGAGTTGAATGGTTAAGCATGATGAATTCAGTCAACACTAAAATGTGTTAAAAACATAAAAAAATGAATGTTTGTCTGTATTTAATAATTAAGAAAACGTAATAAGACTTTTGAACTTCTTGCAGAAGTAAATGAATGTGTTTGTGTGCCGCTCACCTTCATCTCCCTCATCTCTGCACTGAAGCGTCAGCGTTTGTCCTGGATGAATGTGAACTGAGTTTTCAGGCCTGACCTGCAGATGCTTTGTCTGACCCATCAGAGTCTCCCGCGACTGTTCAGAGTTTCTCTCATGTGCTGCAGTTTTAGATTTCAAACCAGTGACACACAGAGGATCCCAGAGGACAAGCAAAACCAGCAGAGAACTGATTCTCAACTCCATGGCGTCTAGAAGAAAATGTTCATTAACTACAATGTGTTTTTAGTCACCTTGACAGCTATTCCCAATAGTATTTCATTATTAATAATTAAATAAATATTATTACATAATTACATAAATTCTTTGACCAAAGTAAGACATATTATATATTTATGTACAGCAGCCCCAATGAGTGCAAAAGTTCAAAGTATGTGTCAAATTAGAGAATTTCACACTGCTAACATTTGAAGAATTAAATGCATTTAAAACCATGCAGATATATGCCATAAAGTATAGATCAGCCAGCCAAATACTCACAGAATGAGTGTTGAAGTCTGTAGTTTTCTCTATGAGAGGAGTAAAGTACAGTCCTCACATGACAGCTCTTATATTTCATCTCGTGCTCCATGTTTAAAGATTAACATTTTTCTCTTCAGTAATAGACAGGATGTCATGTGGATGAAAATGCCAGTGGATGTTTTCCAAATGTTTGAGTTGATATCATAACAGAGTCGGTTTATGGTTGCACAATATTGAGTTTTAGCCAATTAGTTACATTCTTTGCCGCTGTGCTACAATTATGAAGAGGAACAAATGGAAAATTGATAATTAATCCAGCACTGTTATTTTAGAAAATAAACATTTGATTGTTTCCATTCGGTGCGATACAACAGCAGAAAAGTCATATTTGGTCATGCTGATGATACATTTCTGTCAGTGGTGCATCACCTAGATAGGCTGTGGAGAGCAGGGAAAACAATGCTTAAAGGGATAGTTCACCTTCAGTTGCTGGTCTCCATTGACTTCCATAGTATGGAAATCAATATGGACCAGCAACTGAAGGTGAACTATCCCTTTAATACAAAGAAAGAAATAAGGGTTTTCCTTTTGTTGTTGATGTCAAAGTGTGCATATATACAGTACATACTTTATGTATTTCAGAACAAATTTATTCATGATGCTACTAATAATTTGGCCCAGTGTTTGATCTATTTTAATGCATTTGAAAGTTGTATTTTAAGGACATTTTGTTAATTTGGTTCAGTAAACAAGTTTTAAAACTACTGTAAGGTGTAAGATTTGGGTCCTGAAGCAGTTGAGAACCACTGATTTAGATTTACATATTCTTATTCTAATATTTCTTTCTTTTCATAAGGAAAAGGGAAAGAGAAAAATGTCTTTCAGTCCATTGGTCTAAATGCGTAGTAATTCAAATTGTTTCCAAAGTTCATCAGTTGCTGATCTTGTATGGATGTGGCAGATCACGCCGCCCGCCAGTTTTCAGAAGATTCACACAAAAACGCAAAAGTAAATTCGTCCCAGCATTTGATTAAATGAAATGAAATTTGATGAACTCATCGTGACCTGCGCTGCGAAAAGTAACAGGTATCACGGGACACTGTATGCCATCCAGCCTTAGGAAGGAAAGTAAAGGACGTGACGTGTGGCTCTGCATTTAACCCATCCAAGTGCACACACACAGCAGTGAGTAGTGAACACACACGCGCACACACAAAGAAAAAAAAAAAAAACACCCGGCGCATTGGCGCCATATTGCTGTGGCCCCCGGGGAGCATTTGGGGGTCCGGTGCCTTGCTCAAGGGTCTCACCTCAGTCGTGGTATTGAAGGTGGAGAGAGTGCTGGATATTTACTCCCCTACAATCCCTGCCGGACCTGAGACTGGAACCCGTGACCTTCGGGTAACGTCCGACTCTGTATCCATTAGGCCACAACTGCCCCCCCCGCCTTTTTAAATTTTTTTATGTTAAGGAAAAGAGGTTACGTAGGGTAATCGTTTTTACTTTTTTATTTTATTTTTATTATTATTATTATTACCCGAGTAGAGCTAGCTTCCAGTCTGCCACGCCCGTTTTTAACTGCCTGACACAGTAATCGCGATTCTGCCTGCAGCCTGCTTGTTCAGTTCTACAGCGAGCCTCATTACAACATTCACCACACGGTGGCAGCAGGAACCTTAAACATCAGCATAGTGCGCTAAACTATACGTTTAGTGTTTTTCTTTCGTTTGTTGACGTGATTTTCTTAGCTGGATATAGAAAACTGGATCCAAAATGACAGCTAAACCCTAAAGAGCGAGTAAAAGGCCATCGTGTTTCTCAGAAAAGTTTGATTCTGTGGCTCGATAACCATTTTCAGCCTGTGTTTCCTCTCTGATAAATGTTGCAGAAACACAGCTAAGGCCCCTCCCTCAGACTCAGAGCCCGGAGATCATGAACCACACGAGGAAATAGACACAAACGCACAGGCCGTGGACATGCGTGTGTGCATCATATGGAGCAGTAAACCTTAAGAAGCAGCAGTTCGTTCCTCATACAGGAAGAGTTGTGCAGGTAAATGACGTCGTTTAAGCTTCTTGCAACGTTTCAGATCATGTTTACTGGGGTATTTTTCTGAGGTGTTCAGTCTAAAAAGAGCCAAAAGGCACCCGACCGCGAGTGTGTGTGTTTGTTGAGACGTGTGGTGTGTGTGTGTGTGTGTGTGTGGTGTGTGTGTGTGTGTGTTGGAATGTTGAAAAGTTACACTGTAACACTCTGTAATGAACTTGATACGTTCAAACAGTTCACAGAGTTCTGTGTTCTTGACACGTTTGAATAGGAAGATTTGTTTAAGTTGTGGTTTCCAAGCCTGAAAAACACATGCATGAAGTGCAATCTCTCTAAAATAGTTTTTAAAACTCTTATCCAGTTATCACAAACATTCGCAAAAACTATGGGGACCTTGATTTAGTCCATTTGACACGATGTACATTTTTTTCCCACATATTTTACATTCCAAACGTTTTTTTTATTACAAAAACATATTGTCCTTCTAACAATAAGACATGTTTATCGGTACTCAACCAAAATGAACTTTGTTTATGGTTGCAGAACTCTTTTGTTCAGTCATTCACAAAAAGTTGAGCTTACACTGGGCCCAAAAAGTGTTTGGAAGCTCAAATGACACTTTGTAATTGAACTACATCCGCTTGGCTTCATACATCCACTAAAATCACTTCACGTTCTTCATTTTTGCTCAATGCCATTTAATCACCTGCTGTTCTACAGACTAATTAAAGGGGTCATATGATGCGTTTTCAATTGTTCCTTTCTCTTTGGAGTGTTACAAGCTCTTGGTGCATAAAGAAGATCTGTAAAGTTGCAAAGACTAAAGTCTCAATCCAAAGAGATATTCTTTATAAAAGTTAGAGTCAGCCACGCCTACCTAAAATGGTTTGTTCTAACACGCCCCCACATATCTATTTCACTATGTGGAAAGATTTGCATAACGCCGCTCAAATGTTCACGGAAAGAAAGAAGGCGTAACTTTTATTCTCGCTGTAGTATTGTTGCTGCCGCCATGTCGAGCTTCCAAAAGAGGACATAATGTTTCTATAAAGTCGGGCAGTTCCAACTTTGCAAGGACAGTCTGGCGCTTCTGACTCACAGCCTGTAAGTACGTTTTTTACATTTAAAGGATTTGCCACTGATGATTCAAACGCGAGTTTGAGCAGTGTAGGGTAGCGCTTATTGTTTGTCATTTCTCTGATCACAAATGCAGACATGGTTTTTTGTTTACGTGGCGCGATGCAACGCAACGCGTAAAAAGACAGTATAAGTCATTGCAATCAGTAATTATGTCCCCACTGGATGCAACAAATGCCTCGTTTGTAATGGGTTTTATTGGTTTTGTCTCGTCGCACCGGACACATGGAAACCATAGACTGTATGATGGAAACACAGTATGGTGAGGGGCGTAACATTTCCGTCACACACTTGAGGTGTTCGGCCAATCACAACGCACTGGACAGCTGGCCAATCAGTGTACACCTCTCTTTTTCAGACCGATGAGCTTTGTAAAATCGACGCGTTTCAGAAAGGCGGGGCCTAGAGGAGAAACAATCAATGTACAGTATGTGGAAAATGTTTTGTGTTTTTTTAACCTTTAACCGCATAAACACATTTCATTACACCAAATACACAAAATACTGTTCTTTTTAGCAACGTCATATGACCCCTTTAAAAGACATTGAGCATAAATGATGAAAAGTGAAGTTAACCCTGTAAAACATTAAATAATGAAAATCCTTTTTTTTTTTTATTAAGTGGAACAGTTATTGAAGTTTTAGGGAGAAATTGCATATGATTTTTATGTATCATTTTTAATATTTAAGGCTTTTGTTAGATTATGAAGCTCAAACTCAAGCAGGAAAAACTCAATTTTATTCAGAGGCTCAAACTGAGCAAAAATATGCAATTTGGTGCAGATGCTGATATTTATGTGGGAAAAAATGTAAATCAATGAGATCTTTATAACACTATAGTTGTCACTCTATATCTCCTAGTTAGTATATACAACACGTATAATGCAAGTCAATACAGTGATGATTGAGATAATAAATGTTCCTCAAAAGCCTGATACTCGCATCTTGTATATGATTTAAAAAACAACAAAAAAAAACATTTATAAACAAGTAAACCTTAGTTGCTTCAGTCCAGTAAGTGTTCATCTTAAAATATTAAGAGATTTGAGCACAGATGATGCATGTTTTCTTTTTTTAATGCAATGCCAGTGACCCATTTTAAGCGTCCAGAAAATTTCTGAGGCCTTTCAAACTATGTCAACAAAGACGCACCCTCTGGAAAAACACTATGCAGTCGCTGACTCATTATCATGATCCTGATTGTCCAGAATGAAGATCCATGTGTTGTGAAATAGTGTTTGTCTTCAGAAACCTGGATCTTTTGTGCTTTCAGTGTGATGGTGCGGTTCTGTAATTCCGGTCTGGATGGGTGTATGGTGGCTTAAACAGATTAATCTGAGCTCTGTATCGATCTTTTCTCTCTCACAGTCGTGTCTAATGCTATTATGGTTGTGTGCAGATGTGAATGGGGTTCGTCTTTCATTTGTAAATCCTGCAGGACGACCCATGGTGTTCCGTCAAGAGTGATAAACACCAGAGCAAAAAGCAGAAGCGTACAGTAAACTAAAGGAGGGGCCAGTCGTGCTTATCAGATGCTTAGAGACAATTTCTCAATTTTTTTCCTCTTTTTGGATGTTCTGGTTTGACGGCGTGATACTGACTCATGTCTCACTGCTCATGTGGCTTTTAGATGTGTTTTGCATGACTGTTAAACAGTTTTACATAAGGAATAGTTCCCACCATGTCATTCCAAACCCATATTATTTTCTTAAGGCAAGACATGCAGGCAAAACCATTGCTTTTCAGGCATTGGTCAATTTTGAGTTTTTTTTTTTTTGTTGTTGGCTATTTTGCTTCCATAACATGTATTCTTTTTAGACCAGTGGAAAGAAAACACCCAAAATACACATTTAAGTATTTAATTGTTTATATTTATTTATTTTTTATTTGAACCCTATTCACCGAGTGCGTTGCCATAAACCCATATAATTATATTTTACACAAAAAGAGATTTTTGGCAGAATGTCCAGCTTCGATTTGGTTTTTTCATTTTTGTGTTTGCTTAAACATTTGCACTTTATTCTTAAAGGAATAGTATACCCAAAAATCGAAGTTTGCTGAAAATGTCCTCACCCTCAGGCCATCCAAGATGTGGAAGAGTTTGTTTCTTCATCAGATTTGGAGAAATGTAGCATTGCATCTCTTGTTCACCAATGGATGCTCTGCAGTGAATGGGTTCCGTCAGAATGAGAGTCCAAACAGCTGATAAAAACATCACAATAATCCACACCACTCCAGTCCATCAGATAAAATCTGGAGAAGAGAAACGCTGCATTTTTGTAAGGAACAAATTCATAATTGAATGTCCTCTATACATAATATTGCTTCCTCCAGTGAAATTGTGGTCTGGTCTGAATCAGGAGAGAAATCTGCACAGATCAAACACTGTCTACAAGCCAAAACAGCTCTAAACAAATACGCGGCTGGATTTTGATGTGAGAGACAACCGGGATGGACTTTTCACTGGATGAAGAGTTATTGATGTGGACCCGTTTTGGCCTGAAGCAATGGTTTGAAGTTAAAACATCTTAATGATGGATTTGTTTCTCACAAACATGTAGCTTTTGGCTTCAAAAGACATTAAAAGGATATTTCACCCAAAAATAAAAATTAAGTCATCATTTACTCACCCTGTTGTTGTTCTAAAGCCGTATGCCCTTCTTTCATTTTCGGACCATGAAAAGAGATTTGAACAAAAATGTGCCACGCGCGCTTGTCTATAAAATGCTGGTATATGTTGATCAATGGTCAGGCTTTTAAAAAAAGATGCAAAAGTATCACAGAATGGTCCCATGAGACGTGCCGTATATTCCAAGTGTGCAGTTGGTCTCGTTTGTGATTTTTCCTTGGCGAATCGGAGTGAACTGCGGTGCTAATAGTCTCATGAATGCCCAGTCCTCCACAGAGACCAACGGCCAAGTCAGAATATTCGGTAAATAATACATGTTAAATTGGAACACTTGGAATATGTGGCTTGTTTCGCACTCTGTGATACTTTTGCGTCTTTTTTAAAAGCTTGATGTTGATCACCATACACGGTCATTATATGGACAAGCATGCGTGGGACATTTTTTTGAAAAATCTCCTTTTGTGGTCCAAAAAAGAAAGAAGGGTATACAGCATTCGGACAACACGTGGGTGAGTAAATGATGGCTTCATTTTCATTCTTGGGTAAACTATCCGTTTAACTGCTGGACTGGAGTGGTGTGGATTATTGTGATGTTTTTATCAGCTGTTTGGACTCTCATTCTGACGGCACCCATTCACTGCAGAGCATCCATTGCTGAGACAGTGATGCAATGCTAAATTTCTCCAAATCTGATGAAGAAACAAACACATCCTAATCTCAGATGGCCTGAGGGGGAGCACATTTTCAGCAAATTTTCATTTTTGGCTGAACTATTTCTTTAATGTCGTACTGTGTTAAATGTTATTCATGCCAGAGAAACACATCCAAAACGGTGTTTCTACATTAGGCTTTTTACTCTATTATATTAACGACACTGACATCCATAACTCAGTTCCTGTTCTGAATAAATCGTATTTCCTCTGAAAACGCACCCGTACACCAGAACAGATCAGGCACAGTAATAAGGGATGTTGCAGTAAACCAATCCCACCGGCCAGGTCAATAACCCGCAGAAGGTTCCTGCATTATGATCTTTAGTCTGCGTGTCATTCCAGACTGCAGGATGTTCTCGTCAGTGAAGCCGTTTGAAGGGCAGCAGTTTTCAGCCCTGAAGAAACAGTGCCAGCAGAACAGGACTCTGTTTGAAGACCCCGTCTTCCCCGCTGTGGACCAGTCGCTCTTCTATCATGGAAACCGCATCGGAAAAGTCACCTGGAAGAGACCAAAGGTAAGAAGCAATCGCCACTGGTGCAAATAACGTGAGTCATTTGTTGCATAATATGAACCCGCTGCTGCATTTGTGGTGTAATCTATATGAATTTTGTGTGAAAATGTTGGTCTATTTTACTTGTAATTAATCTGTTTTACCACCTCTCTTTTTTTTTTCTTTTTTTTTTTAATAAAATTATTTTATAATCCAATTTATTTTATAAATCTGATAATTCAACACTTGACGTTCAGGATTACAGTATGAAACTATATATTTCCCTATTTTATTATTTAAAAAAGTCGAATTATTTTATAATCTAATTTATTTCACAAATCTGATTATTTAGCACCTACACTTCAGGATTAAAATATGAACTGAAAGTATGAGCAAAAGCAGAAGTTAGCAGATGCACTGATTCATCCAAAGACTTGATAATATATGATATAACTATATGATAATTAGTGCCCTTTCGTAACATTAATGCACTTTAATAATTTGAAGGTTGGTTTTATGGCTGGTTAGATTAAACCCATCACGTCGTCATAACTCCTATATCTGATCTGTGTGTGTATGGAAGGTGTGGCTCTTTTGGCCGTAGATCTTGTGTAACTGGACACCGTGTGTTACTTGCACGTTTAAACTCATGCCAGATAAACGTGTTTATAGTTGAAACAATACCCTCTTCATACAGTCCCCTGCTCGACTCCTTTGTGAATGCTTGACAATATTATATTTAGCCAAAGATTATAATAGTTATTGTTTAGAAATGTGCATGAGTAAAGGTTTGTGTACAGGACTGGTTTCCTGTAGCTGTCATAACTGGAGTCTTGTGTGGGATAAATAAATGTTGAGATGTATGTAGACCATGGCAAAAATAATAAATAAATCTGTTTTCATATGCAATGTTCAGTACACTGCCGTTTAAAAGTTTGTGGTATATTAGTATCTTTGACCAGCTTGTGACACATCTTCAGAAATTCATAAATAAGCACAACCCTTTAGTGCAGAAGGTCTTTAAAATTATGAAAAATGTCAATTGTATCTAATCTCTTGACTTGTACTGTATGAAATGTGTTGTTTGTTTCTCTTGTTTTCAGCAGCATTTAGCTAAAGCTCATCACACAAGCCCTAAAGATCTTTGTCAATTAAAACTGAATCCAGTTCATTAAAGGCTCTGGGAAAAATCTTTTTGGCAATCCATTAACTAGTTAAAAATGCATGAGGTTTTAAGTGATCATTGAGTGGACTGTCATTGTTAGATAAGCTTAAAGCTTGCTTTATCTAGTGAGCGGCTAATGTAACCGTGTTTGTGCAGTGATTTTAATCTGTAGATTTTATTATTTTTTCCTGTTTTATCATCTGCCAGGTGAAAATGGTGCATTTGATCACTTGGTAAAATAACAGCACACCTCTCTTCAACAAACTCACAATTTGAGGAATCTTTCATGTCAGGAACACAAACATTACACCCAAAGTTTAATACTAAGTGTGCTCAATAGTAAACACCACTAGAAAGGTCACACAGAGCAGCATGTTTGCATTTAGGGAGCATCGCTTCATATATTCAGGACACTCCCTGTTTCTCCATCCGTCATGAATGACGGTGTTCTGTTCAGGCATGTGAGTGCAATGTTGTTGAACAAGTGCTATGCAATCTTCCGCCCACTAGAAACCTCCTGTGTCATGAACTGCTGAAGCTGAAGTCTGTTCGGCCGGTGGCAAAACAGACCTTCACTCATGATTGAATGTCACATGAAGCAGCTCTTCCTCACTGCAGCTGACGTTTTCTTTAGCATCTGAAATAATACTAGAGTAAAGTTGGGCAGGGAGAAAGAATGTGCAGCTCCATGTTTGTAATGTAGGGATGCATACTTTGGCCCAAATTTTTTAAAATGATTTTATCATTATTATATCAGTATGACTATGTATTAAGTATAATAATAAGAATTTATTATTATTTTATTATTATTTTTATTTCCATTTTGATTAAAGCTGCAGTCCGTAACTATTTTTGGTTAAAAATGATCCAATATCAATATTTGAGCAAGTACATAACCAGCCAGTGTTCGAAACTATCACCTTACTTTAGCCCGATTCACAACGGTTATCTTATAATAATGTTTTCTAATTTGAGTGGTACGGGAAATTTGAGCATGGCACTGCGTCATTACGTCACATCTATAAACAGAAAGTTGTCCCGTCTACTAGGCTATCGCATGTGAGGATCCTGCAGGTGGCCGATCGTTTATAGCCTTTTCTCACAGCAGCCAGAATAATTAAATGTATCATTTTGAATGCGGATTGTAATCCAGAAAGGATTATGTGTTTATGAAACACGTGAATGAAATTAAGTTATTTTCCAGTTTTAAATGTGCTTCTGATTACATATAGCCTGGGATTACATAAGATTTGTATTTTAAAGACAACCAGTTAGAAGCAGTTTGTTTTTTGGGTTAAAAGAATTTCTTAATATCAAATTTGTGTATGACAATTAGATTAGACTGTGCAAATTGAAATCTACTCGCTTATACACACTATACTCATAGTCATGCAATGCTGATGTTGTTAACATTAACAATTTGAGAATAAATTTAGATTCAATCACCATTGGTAGCGCGATTTATTGTAATGCTTTTTTCCTCAGTTGGTCAGAACAAACGTGGCAGACTTGTTACTTACTTGTTCAGATGACAATATTCGGTGAAAATGCTTATTTGAGTCATATTCCAAGACGTGGGCTAGAATCTGTGATTGCGAAGTACAGTAATATCCACACCACTGCGGTGACTGACCACACATACTCCTCAAAACATTAGAATAATCCGCGCTGGAGCCGTGCCGGAACACAACCCATGCAAGGAAGATAATTCCGCAAACAGCTGCAAACTTTGTCATAAACAATTTCACTGTAAAATCAAAGATAATATGTACTACAAAATATTATTTCGATATATTATAATTAAGGAATATTAAATATAATAATTAATATTGGTTTTTATTATTATTATTAACAACAACAACAATAATAATACATTCTAATATTATATCTTCAGTTCTTAATTTTCAGCCATTAAACCGTCAATCTTTTATTTTACTGGAAAACCTCAGGAAACCCTTAAAGTTTCTCCTTTGTTGGCAACAGGTTCATAAACACTTCTTACAAATCAGGTGAAATGAATGATGCACGTTGCATTCCCAAATGCATATGTGCCTAAATGTGATTTATATTATATTTATTTAAATAAATCCCAACCAATGCGTTTTTGATTTTGTTTTAATTAATCATTCAATGCCAGTCTGTTGAAGTCCACATAAATAAAATGCTCCTCAATCTCTTTTTTTTTTTTCTTCTTTTTTTTTTTTATATCTTGAATTTCATGTTGACTTTTAACCAGAAAAACCAGCTTCCCCATGTTTGTTGCATTTCAGGAGAAAACTAACCCTTAATCTAAGCTTTTAAATGGTTAGTTAGAACATTAGACCATTTCAGCAGTCATTGTACCTCAATGACACACTAAACGGGTTAATCAAGAACAGCAAAACATGTCTGGATTAATTAGAGGTGACAAAAACACACTGCCCTGCGGTCCTTCTGTAACTGGACCCTGTTTAATACATGTGTGAACATAGAGAATCATGGGAATCTCTTTGTCTGTCTGTATAACAGGAGCTGTGTGAAGACCCGCACTTGTTTGTGAATGGGATCAGTGCTCATGACCTGCACCAGGGGCAGCTGGGAAACTGCTGGTTTGTGGCGGCCTGTTCCAGTCTGGCCTCCAGAGAAGCTCTGTGGCAGAAGGTGAGTTCATGCTAGTTAGCGGTTACCATGGTAACCACAACTTCTACCTAGTTACCACTGTGTATAGCTATTTTAACTTGACATGGCATCTTAATTAAAATATGGAATAAGACACTGAAAAACCAGTAGGGAAAAAAAAATCTGAGCACGACGCCAGTGAGGTCATTGGTTCAGTGCATGAACTGATAAATAGGATATCTTGAATGCAATGCGAGATGCATTATATGCATATGCACTACTGGTCAAAAGTTTGTTTTTTCCACAAAAATATTAAGAAAGAAATGTTTCTCAAGCAGCAAATCAGCATATTAGAATGATTTCTGAAGATCATGTGACACTGAAGACTGGAGGAATGATGCTGAAAAATCAGCTGATCACAGCAATAAATTACATTTTAACAGATATTCAAATAGAAAAGAGTTATTATGAATAGTAATAATATTTCACAGTATTATTGTTGTTTTTACTGTATTTTTTATTAAATAAATGCAGCCTTGGTGAGCAGAAGAGACTTCTTTCAAACACACAAAAATCTTAATTATTCTAAACTTTTGACCAGTAGTGTACATTTTAAATTTAAAACAAATACATTTAAATAAAAAAAAAGTTTAAACAGAACGCAAGAACACTTGCTGGATCTTTCATTTCAATTTTTTTATTTCAATTTCTTGTTTTGATGACAGTGGGGGGGGGGATACCAATTAACCTCCTTCATTTGAACTAAAATAACTCGAGTAATTTTGATATTTGTGTCCTCATCTGAACAACCTTGCTCCGTGATATCAGCAGCCCACCCCCTTATCATTAGTTTGGTTAATGAATAGGTTAAATGTCGATGAAAGTTAATATTCCCTCTAGTGAGAAGGATTGCTCCCATAACCAGGATATACTAGTCAGAAGATGTGCGAGTTATATAGAGTTTATGCTGTGGGAAATCATTCTCCTTCAGTCTAGATTGACACGTTCACACCATATTCCACCTCGTATTCGCTGATAGTGAACGTCGTCATTACTCGGCCTCCCAGGGTTAATTATTGCCTGGAAGATATTACATCCCGTCAGAGAGGAGGACCGATCTCACATCAACACCTCATGGCTATGAAGTATTGAAAGAAGGAAGCAGAGGTTGACTTCAGAGTCAATGGAAACTGATTGTAGGTATAATGTCCCTGAAGAAACATGGTTACCAGTCTTGAACTTTAACCACCTACCTTTATTTCTGAGGGCAGTGAGAACAGTTGTATTTGACCTGTCCATGGTGTGGCATCACCAACCTCACTGTATCCGTCTTAATGAGCAGCAGTGTGTTTGTGTGTGAGTTAAAGAGTCGGAAACACTGAAGCATGTTAAAGCATTGGCCTGCCTTGTTCAGTCTGAATGCATTCACACCATTTGTCATAATTTCAAGTTTTCATAATTTATGACTCTGTGATTGTACTTTGAGTTATTTATATCTTTGGACTGCATAGAATCCCTCAAAACTCCCAAACTGATCCATGTTCTTGATGTCTATAAAAATCAGGGCTCAACAACGATGAGTTTTACTTGCCCTGCCAACATTTTCACCAGCTCCACGACAAAACATTTTTGAGCAATGTGTTTTTGTATATATTTTTAGAAATATTTATATTTTTATTAAATTGCAAAGTGTCTTTAAATGTTTTTGTATATATTTTTGTTTAAAAAAAATTTAAATGTTCTTTACAAAAACTACAGCTGTAACTCAAATTCAAAAATAATGCAAAACATTACTGATTGGTTTGTAGTTCCATTTTATTTTTAATTGAATTGTTTAATTTAGTTTTAGTATTTTTATTAGTTTTGTTTTTTAATATTTCTAATGAACTTTAGTTTGTTCTTTAGTTTTAGTCTTTTTCTTAGTACTTCATTTTGGTACTTAAATTAAAATTATTAAAATATTGCCTTGGCAACTAACTGAAATGAAATAAGTTTTATAAATAATTTCATTTTATTTTTTATTAAATCTTTTATTTCAGCTTTATTTTAATTAGCCGAAACAATTTTATTAGTTTTAATGTTTTAGAGAGCAGTTACAACATCATTGTAGTGCTAATGTTTCCAAGACAACCACAAACCAAAATTTATTTTGCAATATTGACAAAACACCGGACACAGAACGCAGTATGAGTGTGGCACAAATTGTTCTAGCCTGTTGCTTTGTGAGAAATAATAAGTCATGTTGATTTGGATTTCATGAGTCTTATTTTTCTTGAAATAAACCTCAAACTGTCTGATTGTTATTGTTTTATACAGTGGTACGTCGATTCCTCGAGTGTGAGGTTTCCTCATTACACTGTGTTTGCAGGTACACTGTAATCCTTACAAACAGAGTCATGGGATGTGCTTCCCGAGCAAATGATGCATTATTAGGACGAGTTTGGTTTCGAGAGAATGAGATTGCCTTGATGGCTTCTGACTAATTGGAGACTTGGGGTTATCATCTTTCTCTATGTTAATTCGTGTCCACAAACGATGCACACTCGTGGACAAACACTGAGTCCCACGAGACGACTTCTGTTTGTTTCTATGCGTTACACATTTCCAGATGCGAATGCATGGAGAAAGTTTTTTTTTTAAACACTTCCGTTCACTCATGAGCTTACAGTCGTACGTCATCCGTCCGTGTCGCTCCACGTAATTCTCATTAAAGAGCCTCGCGGGACGTCCTGCCGTAACGCACCTCACATGGATATACACCGGTGCGCAGGACGCCAAGCTCTCCATCTCCCTCCGAGCTGTGTGTTCTGTCTCTACTAGACGTGGCGTTTCCTCCTGAGGTCTAATTACGGTCTTGTAACACATCCCTGTCTTCCTGCCGTCCCCCTGAAGACCTCCGTCAGACACACACTCACAGCTCTCGTCTGGACACACACTCTTGCATGGTGAGCTGCCTACCTAGCCAGTATTTAAAGATGCTAAAGCTGCTCTTAAAGGTAGGCAGGGATCATAAGTTGCCATTTAAACCTCATTCTGGCCATTTTATTAAGGCAGCATCACATCTGTGCTTCACAGAGAAGACAATCCCAGAATGCATTGCGACTAGCTCTGTGGGGGGGGGACATTTTTCATTTTAATTGTGGGATAGCACTTATTCACAGTGACCTTGTTATACATGTTACATGTACTTAATAACAATACACTATGCAGAATTAGGTTACACTTTATTTTAAGGTGTTTGTTACAGTGTAATTATACATTTAAGTACTGAGCAATATTAATTAACTACATGTACTTACTATATGATTAGGATTAGGGTTTGGCTTAGGGTTACTTGCATGTAATTGTGCATAATTAATTGTTATAATATTAAGTACATGTAACGTGTTACAAGGACACCTTAAAATAAGGTGTTACCCAGAATTACATGCAACTAGTTACTTTAATTCATTAATAATACTTAGTATTTATTTGTACAATTATACCTTAAATTACCCAAATTAGCCCCTAGAATTATACCTTAAATGACACCTTAAAATAAAGTGTAATTAATTGTAGTTTAAGCTTTAGTAATTTTATGTGCTTTTGTCTTCCTTTTTTTTAATCTCACTGATTAGGTTTAATTTATTTTTCTAGTTCTTTTTTTTTTTTTTTTTTTTACTTTTTAGTATTTATTATTTCTATTTTATTTTATTTAACAAATATTTTAGCCAACAATAAAAAAAACTTTTCGGCACTGCATGAAATATCAAATAATAGTCTGATATGTTGTAATCGATGCCCACTGCTTTTTAAACTTTATTTGCTTCTTTTTTTTTTTGATTATTTAAATATGCCTCTAATTTGATAATACTGCTAAACTGATTTATTTACATTTATTTGCAATTTACAACCCTTTTTTTTGATTATTTTCAAATGATTGTTATACAAGTATATACAATATAGTATAAACATATTTTGCAATGTAATGTATTTATTTCAGCTTCATTACAACAAATGTTTAATAGTTTTTATGTTGGATATTAAAAAAATTTACAGTTCTGGCAGAAATATCCATAAAATTGTGTAATTACATGGTTTTGTGTTTTCTGTGTTGACAACCTGCAATGTTGGCTATAAAATACTTTCTTTATTATATAATGCAAAAATAATTATTTTATATAATATTATAAATCAATAAATAATAATTAAAATGAGTAAAAATGATCTAGAGTTGTAGATGTTCATGCCTGGAGAGAGAACTTTTTCATAGATCATTTGAGAAATGTAATGGAAACACTTGACATAAACATGACGCAAACAAACGGATGAATTGGCTTTTTGAACCAGTTTATTGAATCAAAGCGTTCAAAGAATCAGTGAGTCAGACTTCCCAGAACTAATGCGTGGCATTTGCCTGAAGGCAGGACGCTTTGATTGATTCCCGATGTTGATTCGGCTGTGTGTTAGAGCCGATGCTTGTCAAGACTGATGACCTTCCAGTACTCAAAAACCAAACATTCACATACAGAAACCGAATGAGTGACAAATAATTTATTTAACTGTCTATAAGCATCAAAACAGCACAGGATTACATATTCACAGGACAAAATGCATGTGCATAATTAACAATCTTTCTAAAATGTTGCTTTTCTGGACAGCAGGATGAGAAATGAAGCTAAATAAATGACTAAGTTTTTATGATTGATTGGTGAAAAAAGAGGTTTGAGAGCATCTAACCTTCCTGGAGTTTCAGGATACGATGCTTGTAGAGATTCCGTCTATTAATTGTTTTTGTTGAAGGTCAAAGAGCAGGAGATTTTCTCTTTCGTCGCTCCCTCCTTGAAAGCGAACAGGAAGTACATGACTTTCCGCACCTTTGCCAGCTCTGCGATCCTCTCTCCGAACTCCTGGATATCCGCCTCCAGACACTTGATGGGCAAATCGTCTGGATCTCCGGCGTTCCTCCAGAACTGGCCGATGGGCTCCAGCAGCTGCCTGGTCATCAGGTTGGTCAGGTCGGGCGTCCATAGTTGGCAGATACCGGTGACGGTGAAGCGTCCCGTTCCTTGCAGGCTGACGTTCCAGCGGGAGAAGGTCAGGTCCTGTTGGCTGAAGTCCAGCCGGTAGACGGACTCGTGTGGCAGCAGCAGCCTCTCGCCGTCCTGCCGCTTCTGGCCCTTCTGCTGCAGCGACTGCACCCTCAAACGCATCACCTCCGTCAGCTGCAGGTCCTCTGCGAAGGTTAGCTCTATTTCTGAACCCATGAGCGGATCGTCTTCGAGTCGAGGGAGGATCGGTGCGCTTGTGGTTTGTGTCTGTGTGCGACTGAATAAACTCTCTCCTCTCTCAACCTTCACTTTCCATCCCACCCCTCCACCCGCCTCTGTAGCCCCACGGGGCAAAAAGCCTGGTTTAGTTGGGGACTTTATTGATTCTGCCATACATGCTCTGAGCCTCTGGATGAGTTTTGGGAGCAGGAGGAGGAGCGAATCAACCGGAGATTCACTGCTAGAGTTTGACGTGTTGCAGCACTAGGCAACAGATGCTTAGGATTTTTTGGGGGGAAGAATTTCTTTGGATTATTTAAATATGCATCTGATTTATAATACTGCTTTTATTTTTTTATTTTAATTTTTAACCCCACATTCCCTTTACCTAATGCCAATGGACATTTTGTTTTATTTTAACCCCACATTCCCTTTACCTAATGCCTATGGACATTTGACTTTATTTTATTTTAAATTAAGTAATTCAGAAATAAATTATTTATTTATTTTGGACTGATTATTTTCATTAGATCGGCATGCAGTAAAAATCCAAATATAGGGGTGAAAAAAAGTATTGCAATTTAATTTTTTTAACTTGGTGTAAACACAGTACAACAAATACTTCTATGATTTATATATTCTTCACTTAGTTTATTGTTATTATTATTATAGACTGAGTTTTTAGCATTGCGGTGTTCTGAATTGAGAGTATAAATGTGCTTAACTGACATGAAAATGTACAACTAATGTAAAACTAATGCAATTAAAATTTAGAAAAATGAGAAATGTTGCCTTGGCAACTTTTAAATGTTGACGTAACTAAAAATTGAAAATTTAAAGTATTAAAATTTACTAAAATAAATATAAAAAATATTAAGATTATAATATATTAATAGTAAACAACATTTGTTTAAATACGTTAGTTAAGTAAAACATTTATCCAAAGAAATTTTTTTTTTTTTTTGATGTTTGGAGTGAGCATGTTCTTGATGGTTTTCATATGATTCACCCATAAGCTCCTGTAATTCCATAACTTTTTTGTTTCCCCACATTTTCCTTGTCTGCATCAGAGTTCTGGCAATGTGTTTTAATTGATTATAGTTATAAAAAAGCAGTGTTTTGTCTGTTTATAGGTTATCCCAGATTGGAAGGACCAGGAGTGGGACAAGCAGAAACCTGAGAGCTATGCTGGGATATTTCACTTCGCTTCTGGCGTTTGGAGAATGGGTGGACGTCGTTATTGATGACCGACTGCCAACCGCAAACGGGCAGCTCATCTACTGCCACTCCAACGACAGTAATGAGTTCTGGAGTGCGCTGGTGGAGAAAGCCTATGCCAAGTAAATACCACAGCCAATATCACACAGAAAAAAAAAACATCAAATTGAATGGAGCTATCATATATTTAATATAATATGATTAAAACTTATATTCTTTATATACACACTGCCATTCAAAAGTTTGGGATCAGTATGAGTTTAATTAAGAAAGTCTCTTATCTCATTAAGGCTGCATTTATTTGATCCAAAATACAGTAAAAACTGTAATATTTTGAAATATTATTGCAATTTAAAATAATATTTTTCTGTTTTAATATTTTTTAAAATGTAATTTATTTTTGTGATCAAAGTTTAATTTTTAGCATCATAACTCCAGTCTTCAGTGTCACATGATCATTCTTATGTTTGGCAATATTTGTGCTGCTCCTAGTTTTTTGCACCTTTATAATTTTTATCATGTGTTAAATTTATAAAAAGTGATAGTGAAGACTTATATTGTTAGAAAAGATTTCTATTTTGAATTAATGCTGTTCTTTTCAAATTTGTATCCATCAAAGAATCTTTAAAAAATGATCAGTTTCCAATTTTTTTTTATTTTTTTATTAAAGGAACGCACAACTGTTTTCTACATTGATAATAATAAATGTTTCTTGGGCAGCAAATCAGCCTATTAGAATGATTTCTGAAGATCATGTGACACTGAAGACTGGAGTTAATGATGCTGAAAATTCAGCTTTTTATCACAGGAATACATTTCATTTTAAATTAAATTAAAATAGATAACTGTTTTTTTTTTTATTGTAATAATATTTCGGAATATTACTATTTTTTTCTGTATTTTTGATCAAATAAATGCAGACTTAATGAGCATAAGAAACTTCTTTAAAAAACATTTAAAATATTACTGATCCCAAACTATTTAAACTGCGTTTGTGTTTATATCTAACCCAAAAAAAAAAAAAAAAAAAAAAAAAAAAAAAAAAAAAAAAAAAAAAAAAAAAAAAAAAAAAAAAAAAAAAAAAAAAAAAAAAAAAAAAAAAAACAAAAAAAAAAAAAAAAAAAAAAAAAAAAAAAAAAAAAAAAAAAAAAAAAAAAAAAAAAAAAAAAAAAAAAAAAAAAAAAAAAAAAAAAAAAAAAAAAAAAAAAAAAAAAAAAAAAAAAAAAAAAAAAAAAAAAAAAAAAAAAAAAAAAAAAAAAAAAACAAAAAAAAAAAAAAAAAAAATATACTTATTTTTACGGTTTTTCATTATCGTCCCTCTTTTATGGTATGTGTATTTATGATGCTTGTGCGAAACACGGCCGATGCTCTTGTGATTTCACTGGTGGAATATCGAGCCCATGGAGCTGCTGGAAGGAAGCAGCCAGTGGGAAAAAAGGCCCGAAAATCACTGTTCGGCGGTTTCTGAAGGTCCCACAGAAGAGGCCTGATCAGCTTCTCCATAAAATGGATTCTCATGCATTATTGTTTAATGCATTAATGTGTCTTATCCCAGTCTCGTGTTCATATTTGGATTCTCGTTTTCGTAGGCGACGAGTCAGGCGGACATGGAAGCCCGTTTAGACTGCGGCCTGGTCAAAGGTCACGCGTATGCGGTGACTGACGTGCGTAAGGTGCGTCTGGTCACCGGCCTGCGGGCGTTCTTTAAATCGGAGAAGCTCTCCATTATCCGTATGAGGAACCCGTGGGGTCAGAGAGAGTGGATCGGAGCTTGGAGTGACAGGTTTGTGAACATCTGAAGCTGTTTACTGTTACTGTCCAGTGAGTGGTTTATAAAGGGGGGGGGTGGTGGGGGGGGGGGGGGGAGGGGCTGTACACATTTAAACACTTCTACATGATGCTCCAACCGAAATTTGCAGACTAAATTCTCTATTTTGTGTTTTACTGTTTGTGCAATGCAAGGAAACATGGCCTTATTTAACGCTGGAGTTTTTCTCAGCCTTCCCCGATATAAATAGTTTGATTTAGGGCACAGAAGCACTTCAAGTGATCATGTAAACAACTTCCCCAATTGCTAGACAACATGTGCCTAATGCTAACATTTCCAGTGAATGTGCTAAACGATTAGAAAGAGAATGATTTGGAGCGAAACATGATTTGTGAATAAGAAGGATTACAGTATTAAAGTTATTGCGCATAATGCATGACTCACCCATGTACAAAATAAAGGATGCTATGGAAAAAAGCAGGAAATGTTATGGCTGTGCTGACTGAGATGCTTTGTCTCAAACCACAGATTGTGACTCTCAAATGCTTAAATGTATTTTTGTGCTCATACTGCCACCTACTGGAGGACAAACTCAACATCAAGTGTCATATTTCCACGTCGTAAAATGCATTAAATAATTTTTTGTTCATGCTTTGCCAGTTATCTTTGAGTTCATACTGACTGTGTTCACATTGCAGGGTTTTAGGAGAGAAGACGGCATTTAAATACTCCAAATCTTCAAGCAAAGACCACTTGTTTTTTAGAGACATAATAACATGTGAATAATGTATTAATGCATTTACTTACTTTTATAATGCTTATATTGCAAATTCATTAAAATAATCGGTATTGATGTACAGAATATTAAAGCATTTAATTTTATTAAATTTTAATTTGTACATTTTAATACATTTTAAAATCATACATGTTGATGAATTTTATTTTTGGTTGAAGGTAATACAATTTTTACAGTTTAATATTGTATTTTTCTTTAATGCATTTTTTTTATTATTAAATCAAATCAAAGGTTCAAAAATGCAAAAACAAACTTATAAAATATGCCATTAAAATGCATATTGTTTTTTTTTTTTATATATATATGTATCAAGGCAAGTCACTTTTTTTTTATATATGCTTTATGTAATGCAGATTGTTTCAAAGCAGCTTTACAGTAATGAACAGAAAAATAATGATTCGGTGTTGCACACACACATACTGTATATATATGTATATGTGTTTGTTTGTTTGTTTTACAGGGAATTGAATTGAAGCACTATAATGTTTTTTCTTAATCAATTTTGGTCTGTCTCTGTCCATCTGTAGCTCAGAGGAGTGGAAGAGAGTCAGTAAGAGCGAGCGAGAGAAGATTGGTGTAACCGTGGAGGATGATGGCGAGTTCTGGTGAGATTCATATTCAACAAAGGAATATTCTGATCAAATACAAATGTTTCTGGCTCCGGAAAACGCAAAACTATCCCGTTTCTCCTTAATAATAAACATAATGAGTACTGTCATTGCTTTCATCCGTGTGCTCCCTGTATATATCTATTAACATCTCAAATAATGTTTTAGCATTTCTATCTGTGACATGCTGTCGATTACCATAGAAAATAATGTTTCATTAGAATTGGTTTAAAAGCAATGTGTGAAGCTTTTTGTTAAAGCGGTTACATTAATTCTTCATTGCAAAAATACATCATCCTCCCTTTCTGGCATCTTCGCAATTATCATGAAATTATTGGGTTTGCCTGGTTTAGATGCATCACAGGAGTAATATTGCATGTAAGTTTTCACACATAAGTTAGTGTTTTTATGACACTATAGTCATGTTTGAACATGCATGTTTTGGGACTATACTTTTCAAAACATGTGTATATATAATATATATTATATATATATATATATATAACACACAATTATATTATTTTTTTTCCCCCTAAAATACGTGACCAGTTGAAATTTTCAGTGGTTATCAACAGGTGCTGCACTGTGCTGTTAAGTTACTTAAACTTAATACTTTTACTTAAAGCTGAGTTATGTGCATGAAAAGTATGCAGCTGCTGATTTAGGACTTTAGATCAGAATCAACTCATGAACTCAAACTGAAACTCCTCGTAAAACTGTTCAGTCTTCTTATTGATGGTTGTTCTTTTCTGTCTGTCCATTGCCTTTCCTCTCCCAGGATGGAGTTTGAGGATTTCTGTAAGTATTTCACAGACCTGATTCTGTGCCGCTTGATTAACACGTCGTACCTGAGCATCCACAAGATCTGGGAGGAGGCAGTGATGCAGGGCTCCTGGTGTCGCCATGACGACCCTTTAATGAACCGATCAGGAGGCTGCATCAACCACAAAGCCACGTTCCTCCAGAACCCACAGGTGCGCAGCGCTCGTTCACAAGTGTGTGTTTGTGTAGACGGGTACTGAAGAGTGGCTTTGTGTTTTTCAGTATGTGTTCGACGTGACGAAGACTGAGGACGAGGTTCTGATCTGCCTGCAGCAGCAGGACAAGAGAGCTCGATCCAAAGATGGGAAAGGAGACAACATCGCCATCGGCTTTTATATCCAAAACGTATGTATATTATGCACAAATTAATCTTGAAAACATTCTGCTGATTTGCAAAAGAGGCCTAGTATTACATATTCTGATGATGCTGAGTTCAAAAATATCAATAAAAACTTTCCATTGTGAGTTTTTTTCTCTCAAAATAAGAATGAAGATCATTCAAACTATATATGTATACATGTACCAGTTTTAATGCACTTATCAAAATAACACAAGCATTCAAATGTCAAAACCTTTGGTTTTAATGACAAAAGGATGTATTAAAAATGTATCATTTAACTCACAATCTGCAAAGGAGTGGGAAAATATGTTCAAATACTCAAATACATTTAATATCAAAGAACTTCACAAAATAACTTTTTTTACAGAATTTAGCATTTTCTTCTGACACTGGTCATAATTCTGACCTTGAAATCAGGAGTAAGAAACTGTGAAGGACAATCAGAGAATCTGTTCAACAAATATATATTCTGATCAAATATTTCTGGCTCAGAAAAATGCAAAAATAACTGGTTTCCCCTTAATAAAAAACAGGATTTCTGCGGGTCGGAAAAAGGCCTTAAAAGTCTTAATTCGTCCTTCCACAAATTAAGGCCTTTAGAAGAACGTCTTAAATTCATCAAGTCATGGCATTAAATGTTGCATGCACTGCAAAAACTGAATATCTTCCTCAGTAATTTTGTTTTCCAATACAAATATCTAAGCATTCTTAAATCATGATAAACTGGAGATGCAAAAGGTATGAAATATATGAAGTCTTGTTTTCTAAGAAATTAAACAAAATGAAGTGAGTTTACATCTGTATGAAAACGTATTTTCCATTTGAATTAAGTTTTTGTTTTTTTATCATAGCATAAGTATAAACTCCCTTTTTTTTGTCTAAAAGTAAAGTTTTCAAACTTTCTACTCATTTTGCTTCCTAGACATTAACATTTAGAGATCATATAGGCTTATTGTGTTCCCTTCGATTTATTCCTTACATTTTCTTGATTTGGTCTTAAAAAGATCTTTAAAAATCTTTACTTTACATTACTTTCATCAAACCTGCAGAAACCCTGAAAGCAAAAATGCAACGAAATGCACATATTTTATGAGTAAGTGTGACATGTTTAAGCAAAACAGACACTATTTTTGGAATCAGCACCTCCAAATTAGTAAGAAACAAATATTGGATTTCATTGATGAAATATGATATTAATTGATTGGTCGAGATGTGTTTTCTGATAGGTGGAGCTCAACCGGACGTACCGCATGCACACCATCCAGAAAACAGTGGGCAGCTCCATCTACATTAACTCCCGCAGTGTGTTTTTGCGCAAGGACCTGAAGGAGGGCCGCTACGTCATCATTCCCACGACCTTTGACCCCGGCCTGCAGGGAGACTTCCTGTTGCGCATCTTCACGGATGTGCCTGCCGCCTGCAAGTAATACATCAGAAATGTGTATTTACAGTAGTCTTTTCTGTTTGCAGTGTGGATGCTGAGTGTATTGAGGAAGGTTGTGTGGTGTTTAGGGAGCTGACATTAGACGAGCCTCCCCAAACCTGTTGGACAGGGTGCTGTGGGTATCCAAAGCTGGTCACACAGGTGCACGTCCACAAAGCAGATGGGCTCCAGGCTCAGGACTCAGATGGATGTGAGTAACGTCAGGCTCTTTCTGTTCCTGTACTCAACATAAAGAGATCCTTCAAATATGATCATTCAGACCATTTTCTTTAACGATCTCGACTTAAAATAATAAATACATTTTATGACAATATAAATAATTTGAGTGTACTCTACCATACAGAAGGTTGGATTTTTTTTTTAATGTTATTGAAAGAAGTCTCTTCTGCTCACCAAGGCTGCATTTATTTCATCATGACTACAGAAAAAAACAGTAATATTCTGAAATTTCTTATATTTTAAAGATTATTTTCTATGTTATTAAATATTAAAATGTCATTTCTAATATGCTGATTTGCTGCATTGTATTATTAGAAACCATTAAGAAAATGTTCCGGTTTCTTTGGTGAATAACTTCAAAAGACACATTTAAAAATATAAATCTTTAGTAACATTATAAATGTCTTTACTCTCACTTTTGATCAATTTAATGCATCCATGCTGAAAAAAAGTATTAATTTCTTTAAAACATTTGAATGGAGGTATTTTTAATCGGCTCAATTATTGTTTATAACTTAAATATCGTATATATATATATATCATACAGACTACATCATACTAAACCCTTCATACATCCACCCACAGGGCTGGGCGACATAGCAAAAAATGTATCAACGATATAATGTTTCATATTGTTCGGTATCGATAATTATTGACGTTTTTTTATAACCTTTTTTAAAACGGAGAGCAATAGAATTTTTTTTATTTAACCACTGTATTTTTAAATTAACCCAATTCATTGATACAAACAACAAATATTTTTTGTTTTAACAGTCAACACAAAATAAAAATGAAACTAATATCTAATTTCTAATGTTTTATATGCAGATTAAATGTTTATGCAGGAAACTTTTGTCTTGTCTCCCGAGGTTCTGAAGGATCATGTGACACGTTATACTGGAGTAATGATGATGGAAATTCAGCTTTGCATCACAGAAATAAATTATATTTTAAAGGATATTAAAATAGAAACCATTATTTTATATTGTAATAACATTTGGCAAGATTACTGTTTTTTTTTTTGTATTTTTGATCGAATAAATGCAGCCCTGATGAGCATAGTCAAGTCTTACTGATCCCAAACTTTTGACCGGGAGAGAGAGAGAGAGCGCGTGTGTGTGTGTGTTGTGTGTGTGTTTTTTTAATTAGTTAAATTCCCTGTTTTACTTGATATTTTAAATAACTTCCTGACATGCTGTCATAAGACTCTGTGATGTCATTTCCTGTTTCCTGATTTGCTTGTCACATGACAACAAAAATGGACAAAAATGTAATCCTATTATTATTATTTTTAAAAAGACTGTCAGCTTTGATTTGAAATTTGAAAAGAAGTGCATTCAGAGCTTGTGTTTTTGAGTCAATTGACCCTGAAGTCAGTTTTGCTGTTTTTGAATGACATTTCAGCGTCGGACCCGTACGTCATCATCAGCTGTGAGGGACAGAAGGTTCGTTCGCTGGTGCACAAAAACACACAGAGCCCAGACTTTGACGTGAAGGCAGTTTTCTACAGGAAGAAGCCGAAAGAGCCGATCCGCATTCAGGTGCCGGTCTTTTAGCAATCGTTAGGAATGGATTCGGTCGTGTTTCCTCCTGTAATCTGCCTCCTTCTCTCACCTCTTTGTCAATCAGATCTACAACCAGAACATTCTGAAGGACTCGTTCATGGGTCAGGCGACCTTAAGCGGCGATCTGTCCGACCTGCAGCATCTTCACACCCTTCGCCTGCGCGACAAAGGAAACCGGCAGAACGGCGACCTCCCGGGTCTGGTCTCGGTGAGCCTCACGACCAGCGACGTCCTGACCAACATCTGAGCACGTCACGGTCACTAGAGAGGGTTTACAGCACGTCCTGTGTCTGTGGAAAATCACAGAGTATTACACTTATATTTACATACTCTTTCTCTTTATGTAGTCCTTTGGGAATGTTTCTTGGAAGCAGATTTACTTGTTTACAAGCACTTTTTTCAACTTAAAGGGATAGTTCAGTCAAAAAATGAAAATCATTTGCTCACCCTCAAGTAGTTTCGTTCTTCTGTTGAAGATATCCCTGCAAATAAATAGTTGACGGTAGCCATTGACTTCCATAGTAGGGGGAAATAATACTATGGAAGTCGATGGCTACCGTTGCCAACATTATTCAGAATATCTTCTTTTGTGCTGAGCAGAAGAAAGAAACTCATTTTCATTTTTCAGTTTTCATTTTTTGGTGTACTGTCCCTTTAAAGGTGTCATTTTCTGCTCTTATGTGCTTTCAATTGTTGGAAATATTTATATATATATATATCAAGATATCGTAAGACATGCATTTACATCAGTATATGAAATAACGTGCAGTATATGCATATATCTAATACCACTATCTACTAATCAAATATGTAGTTAGGAATTTCAGTTTTATGATCATAATTTGACCTTTCATTTGCCAAACAATCTGAAACGGAGGGCAAAGGGCCCTCTGTTGTTTTCTCTTTCAAATATTTGCCATAATCTTGACAACATGTTGATTTTTATGAATCACTTTATCAAGCTTTTGTGAAAGGAAACATTTCTACAAATGATGTGGTGTTTTATCTATTGTTTTCATCTGTTTACCAGAATCCAGGATTCATATTTAACATGGTGTTTGAAGTCAATAT
Organism: Sinocyclocheilus anophthalmus; assembly: GCA_018155175.1. Lineage (NCBI taxonomy): Eukaryota > Metazoa > Chordata > Actinopteri > Cypriniformes > Cyprinidae > Sinocyclocheilus > Sinocyclocheilus anophthalmus. The sequence continues at coordinate 330,051 of JADLZN010003794.1, forward strand.
TCCATACAGGCATGTGAAAATGTCTCTGTTTAAGGAAGAGCCAATGCATGATGAGTATAAATCTGTTTTAGAGTCGTACAGCTGTTAAAAAATACATTTTAAACATTGAATAAAAATGATCACTTATAAATATTGTTTCGGTTATACGAGGGGTTAATATTATCCACACTATGTAAAGAGCAGTTATAACCACTAGGTGTCAGTAAGTATGTCAACAGAGGAAGAAGCAGGTTTCTGGCTTTTTTTCCCCCTATGCGGTAATATGCACAAAAAAATAAATATCAGTTTGGTATATTGGCAAAACTTCACACAGTGTTAATAGTCACAGACTTGAAAAATCACAATGTCACCATAAAGCCAAACCTGTTCTCTTCTGTTTTAACCCTCTAATACCAAATGCCAACACACTTTTTAGACATGAAATGTGAGAATCTCACTACATCTGTGCCATTTTACAACCACTATGAATTATTTTGATTTTATTATTCAGTTTCTTTGCGTGTGATGCCTGTTGTCTGTTGTTTACAGATGAATAGATGTGCCTTATCAGAACGGGTAAAAAAAAGTCAAAGAAATCATATTCTGTGATGTATCTTTTTGTATATTGAGATTTGCGTTTTTCTCACTCTTACACAAAATGAAATAAAGTTTAATTCAATGTTCAGTTATTTGCCTAAAATACTGTTGTTTTTGTTTTTCACATGTTTTGAACAGGGTTTCTGTGATCATGCAAAATATTGGAATTTTAAAACGGCTATTTTCAGACCTGTCTTTGTAGTTATACTTGGCTCATAAAAATATTCTATCAACTAGAAACTGTTTTGGAAAAGCAAACTCAATATGATTGTTAAAAAATATTTTATTTAATATGAATGACTGGAAATGTCATGGAATTTCATTGGTCAAAAGCTCGAAACATCAACTTAATTTGTGCTTATTTTTGAGTATTTGTTACCATATATACTATCATCAAAAGTTGGATTAATTGAGATTTTTTTGAATGATTTCTGAAAGCTCATGTGACACTGAAGACTGGAGTAATGATGCTGAAAATTCATCTTTCATCACGGCAATAAATTACTTTTTAACATATAAAAACAAGAAAACATTATTTTAAATTGTAATAGTTTTTCATAATTTTACAGTATTTTTGGTCAAATAAATGCAGCATTGCTGACTATATAAGAGACTTCTTTCAAAAACATTCAAATTTAATTATTACAAACTTTTGACTGGTAATGCATATTGGAACTGTTGGTAAAAAAACGTTTTCCCTGTTTTTATAAATACTTGTTTGGGTAGTAATGAATATGGTAGGCTTGCACGTCTCTGTAACTGTACCGCACTAGACTCGTGATATCAGAGGCGTTCAGGAGAAATCAGCTTGTCATCTCCAGGTTGCACTGCTGTAAAATTCATCTCAAATCAAACGGCCTGGAAAGCAGTGACCTTTTCATCAGTAATACAGACGGTCACTGGTGAAATACTGGCTGCTCATTTGCATTTAGAGTTTGATTGCTGTGCGGCTTTTCTCTTTTAGTGCATCTCTTGCCTGTCTAAGGAATGTTTTCTATATACGATGCTGCGTTTTAGTATGTTCTTTATGTGTGTGTGTGTGTGTGTGTGTGACCTGTCATGCTCTCTGCCCCCCTGCGGAGTCTCCTCCTCCTCCCTCCTGTCACTTGGGACGTCCCGTGTCTGTCCTAAGCCCCTCCCTCCCTCCGCTGTGAGGATCAGTGGCTGTGAATGAGAGCGTCACAGTCATCGGGTGTCTCACACGAGCCCGTCCTCCTCATCCACACTCATTCTTCATCTGACGCACCTGTGTGGATCCTCTCAGCTCACCTGAAACCCACAGAACACAGACTTTCCTGAACTGAGGTGAGCATCTATCTATCTATCATTTACAATGTATGTGTATTTTTATAATTTTATTTATATTTTTTGTTTTGTGTATTACTATAATATTTTTACTGATTATTTTAAAATGTGTATCAATTATAGTAAAATAAGGTAACAATCTCCCTTTCAAAGGAGCACTGATGATGATAGTAGCAGACACTACAGTAAATACCATGGTACTGGATAATTACCATATTTTTATATTGTGGTATTTAAAGAGTGATCCTTGGAGTACTAAAAAATAAATATGTAGGAATAAATAAAAATAAATAAAGAGTAAAAGCATGGTCATTTTTTTAATTTTTTTAATGTACCCATTATTTAGTTATTTTAGTATTATTGAGATAGCAATGTAGTTTTATTAATATTTTGAATTAGGTTTTATTTTTCTAATGTCCATTTTAATTTTTAAAGGCTTTTACATTCTGTCATGTTTTTTAGTTTTTTAGTTTTTTATTGATTTATTTTTTAAATTCTGTACAGTTTGTATTAAATTATTTCAGTTATAGATACAAATACTGATTATATAGAAAAACAGAAAAGTGCATATAGACATATATATATAGAGATATAGATTCATTTAATGTGGTGTGTGGGCAAAGTAACAAAAATGTTTAGATTTTTATTAGATTTTTTTATTTATGGTTTTAGTTTTGGTTAACTAAATACTCAAATAAGTTAGTGGATATATTCCAGTAAATCTGTAAATAACATCATATAGTGATTACATTTTCCAGCTAAATTATTCCCAAAGCATCGAGTTCTTGGCCTTTACACACCGTTTTCTATCAGATGTATATTAGATATATGAGTTTAGATGAGCTGTGTTCAGTGTAATTAGAGTGTTTTGTCTGATGAATGCTAAATTACAGTATCTTGTCAAGGACGAGATGCAGATGGCGAGCTTTGCATGTTTTTCTTGCATTTCAGCATTTAGCTTGTCCTCTGGCTAGTCAGATTTTGCTTTCTAACTGAGTTTATTTTGCCAAAAAGTGACTAACATCTAATTAATAATGCACTGATATTTGAAGCCAGTATGACTATAGGAATCCACTTTTTGCAGTGAAAGAGTGTTCTTTGAGGTTAATCTAACAGTCTGAAAAACCTCATCAATTAACTGGTTAAAAACATTAACAGTGAAAGATAAATCTACAGATTGGCTGTGGATTACATATAGTACTTTATCTGTATTTTGGGCTCCTTGAATCTGTGCTGTCATTGGTCAGGACAGGAATCAGATCGGATCCCTGTGGATTTTGGACTAAGAACTTCTTAATTTGGTCTGATCCTTACTGTACATGCTGAAACATATCCTTCACCCGACGCAAGAGGGCCTGCATCTCAATTTTTTAAATGTCAATGACAGTAAGGTTAATTTTAGAAGGCGCTTTAAACATATTTTGGCACTTTCAGCTTTTATGCATCAGCCATTACATGTGGACATCAAAGTTTGAAATGATTGATTTTATTATTATTGTTTTTTTTGGACATTTGTAAAATGTCAAATGACATTTATTTATTTATATTTTTGTATTATTTAATGTTGATGATAGTATTATTTTTATATTTTTAGACATTTTTTTAACGTATAAATACTGTGGTTCATGAATATGGTCATCATTCAGTACTATGGTACCATGATATTTGATTACCATGGTATCACCACAGTACTTTTGTGAGGGAAATTTGAAGAAATGTGTTGCTCTTCAACACACAGACTAATTCATCTTCAACACACACACTAATATTTATTAGTCTGTTTAACCTGTATCCCGGCTCTCCTTCCTGTCCCTTGCATCCAGACTGTGCAGTCTTTATTCCCAGACGTCAACTGGTTTAATTAGACAGTAAAATATTAATGTCCATGTGCATGGCGCTCTATTCAGCACATTCATCCTGCTCGCCCTGCGTGTCCGGACCAGATTAACCAGCTAAAACTACACCAGAGGTTTGGAGCAGAGTTATTCTAGTTAACAAAAACTAAAACCATAAAAAATTTGATATGAGATAAAAAAAATTAAAAAAATCTTAAACTTATTTTATTTTTTGTAATCAGGAAACGTTCTGATTTTCATTTAGTTTAACTTGATGTATTAAATGACTAAAACTAAAACTTAATTAAAAATTAATAATAAATAATAAAAATGACAAAAACAAAAATGTAAATGAATATAGAAAGTATAAAAAATATTAATAAAAACCATCTCAGTGACACTAAAATAACACAATGCACAAATATACACACCTGCTTGAGTTCACATCTGCTTCAGAAGGAATTTGAAAAGAAATATTGTAAAATTCTTGTATCGTCTTGGTGAAGACATCTGAAGGAGCTTCTGTTTCTCAGGAGGTCATAGGTCAGCTGTTGTCAAAGGGAAGTTAAATAGAGGAAATGTGAGGCAGGTCGTTCACGGCTGAATAATTTAGCATGGGAATGTTTACTGCTTCTATTGTCTTGTTTTCTTTGCTTGTTTTCTTTTTATGCACATTAATCTGCAGCTGGTGTTTTTGCTGTTGTTATAGTTTGTATCTGTGGAACAGGATCAGCAGTGGTGTCTGTGTTCAGTGTTGTGTGTCCCATTGAATAACAGTCATTATATCAGCATGACTGCAGTCAATGATGAAACACGGACCAGACCTGAGTCTAGTACAGAATGACTGTGTGTGTGTGTGTGTGTGTGTGTGTGTGCGTGCGTGCGTGCGTGTGTGTGTGTGGGTGTGCGGTGTGTTGTGTGTGTGTGTGTGTTTGTGCGTGTGGGTGCGGGTGTTTGTGTGCGGTGTGTGTGTGCGTGCGTGGTGCTTGTTTGTGTGTGTGCGTGTTTGGGTGTGTGTCGGTTGTGTGTGTGTGTGTGTGTGTTGCTTGTGTGTGTGTGGGTGGTGTGTTGGGTGTGTGTGTGTGTGTTGCGTGCGTGTGTGTGTGTGTGTGTGTGTGTGCGTGTGTGTGTGTGTGTGTGTGTGTGTGCGTGTGTGTGTGCTTGTGTGTGTGTGTGTGTGTGTGTGTGTGTGTGGTGCGTGTTTGTGTGTGTGTTGTGTGTTCGGTGTGTGTGTGTTGTGTGTGTGGTTTGCGTGCTGTGTGTGTTGTGTGTGGGCTTTTTGCCCGGGTCTGCGTGTGTGCGTGCGTGTGTGCGTGTGTTTGGTGTGCTTGTGTGTGTCTTGTTTGTGCGTGCGTGGTGTTTGTTGTGCGTGCGTGCGTGTGTGTGTGTGTGTGTGGTTGGTGCGTGCTGCGTGTTCTTTTGTGTGTTGTGTGTGCGTGCGTGCGGTGCGTGTGGGGGGTGCGTGCTTGTGTGTGTGTTTGCGTCTTTGTGTGTGTTGCGTGTGCGGGTGTGCTTGTGTGGGCTTGTGTGCGTGTGTGCTTGGTGTGTGTGTGTGTGTGTGTGCCTTGTGTGTGTGGTGTGTGTGTGTGTGCGTGTGTGCTTGCGTGTCTGTGTGTGTGACTGTGTGTGTGTGTCTGTGTTGGTTGGTGCGTGCCGTGTGTGTGCTTGTGTGTGCGTGGTGTGTGCGTTTGTGTGTGAGTGTGTGTGCGCGCTAGTTTATATATTGGAATTCAATTTAATGTGCAAGGCAAAAATTGTGTATTTGAGTAGTTGACATGAAATGTTAACTATAGTAACTTCAGTGTCCTGCAGTGTGACGTGCTGCACTCCATTTAAATATTGTTCTATTTTTTTACATGCAGGCTTATGACCTCATGTTAATTAAACGACTCCTTGCAATATTTGTAATATTTGGTGATGTATGTAAAAAATTTTAAATAAAATAAAAAATATGGTGACTACTTGCAATAATTGTAAGTTGATTATATCAGCTCTACACATTGGTGTTGACAATGTAATAAGTAAAATTAAAGTAAAACAATAACATTTATAATAACATTTATCAATTAAATGTTATAGTGCAAATGGAGTAAACAAATAGTATTGACAAATAAAATAAAGCTATTGTGTAAATAAAATGACATTTTACATTGAAATTAAAATAAAACTGTACAGTGAAATTAGATATTAGACAAAAAGTGTGCACGTCCAGCAGGCAAAAAGCTCAACCACAAACCAAAAAAACTTCTTATTTAACAAAAAGAAAAAAGTTGGCACATCAAAGCGCAATAAAAAGAAATATATATTATTTATTATATAGTTCTCACCAAGAGTGTAAAAAATAACTCTTCTGTTTATGGCGCTTACCACTCATCAAGTGCATGTGTTTCTCAGGAAATATGAAAGTTGGCAGATTAGTATGTTTTGATAAGCAAACTGTATGAGTGTATTTCTGTAGCACTAATAATCTGTGTGTGTGTGTTTGTCAGGGTCTGCTGTGGAGACGTCTGATGTCCAGGAGGAAACACAAACAGCACAGTCATGGTCATTCTACAGCAGGTGCACACTCATCATTCACTCCAGAAAACACGCTTACGTCTTCATAAACACTCAAAATATCCCGATCCACCACACAGGGTCAAACTCTCAGGACCTCGGAAATCTGACGGCCTGTGTGATAGTGTTTTGGATCATTTCTTTATTAGAGAGATTTATTACTGTCTAAAACTGATCATCTTAAATCAAGAACCAACTTTAAACAGTAGAAATATTATTCATTACATATTTTGAAAGATTCATTTGTATTGTAACTAGTGTTGATCTGTGGTGCCTGTAGAGGTCAGATGGAACCCTGACTGGTTTGACATTGACTCGCTCCAGAAATAAAGCAGCTTCAGCGGCGTGCAGAACGTAAATGCTGTTAACTGATTATGTCTAATCTGATCTGGGTCTCAGTACTACACACATATGCTATACGCCAACCTCTAACCTCTGGCTTCAATAATATGTCAGTCTGCATTGTTGTGAAGGTAGTGTTTTCCTTTTTATCTTGTTATCTGTTTATTAGTGCTCCTCTGATGAAGTAAGTTGCTTGCGGGTCGAGTTGAGTCGGTGTTGTTTTCTACACTGCTCATTGCTGCTAAAGACCCTCTAATGTTGTGATGAATGAGAGATTATGTTCTCCGGTTCAAAGCCTGAATCTCATTACTGCTGCTGAACATCATGCAGCAGAGTCCGGGGCTAGTTGTCACACTTTTCGCTGCAGTGAATAATCTCAAAGTCGGTTTATTTGTGAAGGTCGATTGCTGTATATACACAAACCTTAACGTTTTGAGTAACCTTAAAGGTTTTTCATCACATTTTCCACAGATAAAGATAAAAACAAGAAGGAAAAAAAAGATACATTCACTCCTATAGCAGGGCATGTTGTCACACAGCATGGGGTAAGTTGTCACATTAGAAACCTGCTCTTTACTAAAAAAAGAAGTAAATAAACATCCATATTCTAAAATCCATTCAACATATCTAGATTTTAAATATATTTTTGGCAAACTAATGCATTTTAAGGTAAATTTAAACAGTAAAAACAAGATTATGAAACATGAAAAAATAATAATAATACAACAGATAAGTGACTGACTGACTGACTGCGGAGAATGACTCACAATTAATCAAATACATAAATATTTTAATAACATATAAAATAATAACAATAAGATAATAAATTAAATACTTAACCAAATAATTTTGTATTTTTTATTAGGTCCATTCAAATAATGTATATTTATTAGTATAAATACATTGTGGCAAAAATACTAATTCAATGTTTTCAAAAATGTCTTTTGTTTTGGCTAAAATAAAAATGCACTTCATCTAGTGTAAGAATTACATAATATCACAGAAGTTACAACTTGCCCCCATCTGATATTTTATGACAACCGAAAACCCCTTGTCATTAACAACATTTTCAGCCTCATTTATAATAGTGACCCTACTATTAACACCTGGCATGAAGGTTTATTGTGTAAATACAATTACAAAAAAAATTTCATGTAAGACATTTAATTTTGGTAAAAAAAAATATATTATAATATATAGTCTAAATTTTAGAGTACCTTTGACATGAACAGACACTGCATTGCTAAGAGACAACAGCGTGTTTTGTGAAATGGAAGTTTTGGCTGAAAAGATAAAGACCCTAATCTTTCTTTGTGACAACTAGCCCCGGTCTCCCCCGTTTATAGGATTACTTGCAGTATGTCTGCTCAAACACAGAGTGTTAAATGTTTGGTTTGCTCTAAACTCTTCCGCGTCCATCACGTCCAGTTTACTTGTTGTTTTTGCTGGGTTATTGAAGGTTATTTTGTAAGTTTGCTGGTCCATTGGCTCTGATGAACACTGAACACAGAGCTGCTCTCATCTAGCTTTCTGTGACTCTAATCGCTGCTGACAGGCCCTCATTTTCAGGAGCAGGATGTGGTCATTCACGGGCTCATAGATTCACAGGGGTACGAGGATCCGGCTCTGTCTGTCACAGAGGAACCAGCGCTGGGGTGATTTCTGTCCCGTTAAAGAGCGCAGACTGAAGCGAGAGGTGAGCTGTAACTGGCCAGTGGGTTTGAGATGAAGGGAGCCAGAGCACAGGGACGGGATGTGAAAACACGCAAACTGAGTTACAGGTATCCCACATTAGTACAGGTAAGGCCGGGCTTTAAAGATCGCAATGCTTGAGTTGCAAATAGGACATTTCATTTGCTGAGGGTGTTTGTGGCACACAAAGAGATGCACGAATGAATTATTTCATAATAGTGGGAATGCCTGTGAGTGAGAAACTGTAAAAGGTGAAAGTTTTCTAGGTGATATTTCACCAAAAAAAATTAAAGGGGAAAATAAAAATTATATTTTGCATGAAGAAAAATTAAGCCTGTTTTTTTTGTAACATAATTTAATGAAAGTTATGCGCATTTACCTGTAACTCTTATTGCTGTAATGTGAAAAAAATACATTTAAATTGTAAAATTTGTAATACACCAACATAGTATTTCTTGTACTGACTTTAATTTTTTCTTTTAAAAAATCACGTCATTTAAACAATATAATTTAATTACCATTAAAAAACCAAAACAACTACAATAATAATAATAAACTCATGAAAAAAGCATGAGATGAGAATGAGAATTTAGGTGAAAATTTTGCTTAATTGCTGTCAAAATAATGTCACAATGCATTCAATATTAATGGTTTATTAATAGGCTTTACTTTCTTTATGCAAAATATAATAATATATATATATTTTTTTACTTTTGAATTGACGAGGCTGTATTTTCCTTTCTAGTGTTATTTTGTATTACCTTACTACTATAATATTTTGAATTATTATATTAATTAATAATATACTGTGACTCTATATACACCATAAGGTTTTTTTAGTAGTTTTGTTAGCATGCCTTTTGGCTCATTTTTTAATAATTCTATTTAGCTCCGTTTTTTTCATTTTAAGTTTTAGTTTTAGTAATTTTAGTATTTTAACTTAAATCTATTTTTATTAGTTGCCAACGTTTTACATTTAAATTTTTTTAAGCTTTTGCAAATTTAAGTTTTTCATGAAATATTTATTATTTAGTTGTGCTACTCCATATTTTTTGTGGAACCGTGATCCATTTTTCATTTTCAGGATTATTTTCTGAATACAAAGTTCAAAGAACATCACTTCTTTCAATTGTAAATCTTTTTGTACATGCAGGTAAATTGCGATTTTGAATCAAATGCTGAATAAAAGTATTTTTTTTTTCAAAAACAGCAAACCATTACTGACCCCAAACTTTCTTCTTTTTGTTTTTTTTTTTTTTTTTTTGGTTTTTTTTTGTAACCACTTCTGAATTAAAAAACAACAACTTTTTATTGTTTATTATTATTATAACCGTATCTATTACAATACAGATAAATTAATTTATTTCATCTTTATTTTTAATTAATGAAACTATTTTTTAATAAAAGTTGAGTTTAACATAACAACGACTAAGCCAATCTTTTTTTTGCTGGCTTTATTATTTGCATTAATTAATGAATGCATTCCAGTCTGAGGTGCATATTTCAGTCATTTAAGCCCCTGTCCAATGGCGTCATCCGTTTCATTCTCCACCCACTCAAAGAGAATTAAAGTGGGCGGAGCTAACAGAACACTGTGACCAGCAGCACCTGCTTCATAACCCATGCTTCACTGTTTCAGAATAACTGCTTGTGAGGAGAGTGTTTTATGGTTTAAATGCAAATGTGGTTTAATTGCTTTGGCATGTCTTATGAATATTATGTGGTAATGTCACAGTTTGGCAATGACACTGTGCTCTGAGGAGGAACATTTGGCAGCGTTTTAATGACGGTTGCAGTGAAATACCAGCTGTCCTCTAGTATACATAAAATATCTGTCCTTGTTTGACCTTTGCCTAATTTTGTCATTTAAATGCTAATCAATGCCAATCTAGACCAAGTTTTAAACTTCATGCCAAGACCAAGATCATTTACTGTTGTGTTTGCCAAGTCAAGAATCACTGTTATTACTGCTCATATTCAGGATTATTAATAGTTCTTTCTTTCTTTCTTTCTTTTCTTTCTTTCTTTCTTCTTTCTTCAGCCATCCATCATCTTTGTTCTTATCATTCTTCCTTCCTCCTTCCTCCTTTCTTTACTTGCTTCCAGCCGTTCCATCCCTCCTTCCTTCTTCCTTCTTTCTTCCATCCATCCATCCCAGCCATTCCATCCATCCTTCCTTCCATCAATCCCTTCCATCCATCCATTCTTCCTTCCTTCCTTCCTTTCTTCCATCCTCCATCCATCCATCCATTCATCCATCCATCCTTCCATCCATCCATCCTTCCTTCCTTTCTTTCATCCATCCATCATTCCTTCCTTCCTTCCTTTCGCCTTTCCTTTCTTCTTTTCTTCCAATCCATCCAGCCATTCCATCCATCCTTCCTTCCTTCTTTCTTCTTCCATTCCATCATCCATCCTTCCTTTTCCTGCCTTTCTTCCATCCATCCTCCTTTTCCATCCTCCTGCCATTCCTTCCCCTTCCTTCTCTTCGCTTCCTGTCTTTTTTTCTTTCTCTTCCTCCATCCACATCCTCCTCTCCACATCCTTCCTTCCGCTGCCTGTGTCTTTTCTTCCATCCATCCATAGCCTTAATCCTTCCCTTCCTTTCTTCTTCTTGATCCATTTCTTCCATCCATCCTTTTCCTCTCCTCCTTTCTTCCATCCATTCCAATTTCCATCCTGACCATCCTCTCCTTCCTTCCTTCCTTCCTTCCACTCCTCCACCATCATCCATCCTCCTGGTCCTTTCTTCCATACTCATCCATCCATCCATATTCCATCCCCATCCATCCTTCCTTCCTTTCTTGCCATCCATCCTCCTGCCTTCCCTTCCGGTCCTTCCATCCATCCTTCCTGCCATTCCAATCCCTCCATCCATCCGGCCTTCCTTCACTTCCTTTTCTGCCATCCATCCATCATCATCCATCTCCATCCATCCTTCCTTCCTTCCTTCCATTCCTATCCTCCATTCCATCCAGTCATCCATCCATTCCTTCCTTCCTTCCGTTCTTTCTTTCCATCCCAGCCCATACCATTCCTCAGCCATCCATCCTTCCTCCTTGCCATCACCCATCCATCATGCCCCTCCATCCTTCCCTTCCATCTTTCTTCCTTTCTTTCTTCCATCCTTCCATCCCTATCCTTCCAATCCCTCCATCATCCCATCCATCCATCCTTCCTTCCTTTTCTTTCTTTGTTTCTTTCTTCCATCCATCCCATCCATCCATCAACCCATCCTTCAACCTCTTCCTGTCCTTTTTTTCCTTTCTTCCTTTTCTTTCCTTTCTTCTGCCATCCACATCATCCATTTACCCCTTCCATCCTTCCTATCCTCGTCCTCCATCCAGCCATCCATCATCCCATCCATCCCTTCCTTCCTTCTTTCTGCCAGCCAAGCCAGCAGCTTCCATTCCCTCGTTCCTCCCGTGCCCGGCCTTCTACCATACCATCAGCAGCCAGCCGGCCTGGGTCCGGGCCGCCAGCCAGCCATGGAGCCAGACCCGCCAGCCGCCAGGCCGCACGCGCTCCCCAGCCCCGCCGTCCGGGCGTTTTCGGCCATCCAGCCAGCCAGTCGCCAGCCATCCTAGCCGCCGGCCGGCCGGCCGGGCCGCGGGCGGCCTCACCAGCACCAGCGCCATCATCCGGCCTGCCGGGCCGGCCAGCCGCCCGCAGCCAGCAGCACCAGCCGTCAGGGGGGGCCGCCCAGCGTCGGGCGGGGGGCGGCGGGCGGCGCGCGCGGGCGGTGGGGGGCCCGGGGCGGGCGGCAGGGGGCCGGGCGGGCCGGCCGGCCCGCGTGCCGGGCGGGCACGCCCCTGTGCACGGGGATGGCAAGAGTGGGGAGATTTCGAGGTTCATATGCCGCCAGGGGGGAAGGACGAGATCAGACAACGACAGTGACGAAGACGAGGAGGGACAGGGAGGAAAAGATGGGAGGAAGGGTGGGGTGGGGGGGGCGGGGTGGCATTGGGGGGGGGAGCGGGGGCTGGGGGGGAAAGACCGAAAAAGAAACCAAGGGGCCCGGAGGAACACCAGGCGAACAAGACCTGGGGAGACACGAGCGTCCCCAGAAAAGAGAAAAAACGCGAGGGGACAACGTGATAGGAGGCCGCGGGGAGAGACCGAAGGCTAACGGGTGGGTGAGAAAAACGCGCGCCGCCAAAAGGCACAAAGGAAGAAGTGTCCGTTTTTGCCAAAGCGGCAGGCACTCCGCAAGATGAGCACACTGTGCACCGTCGAAAGGGGTGGCTTCTCTTGTCCCAAAGGCGGAGATCATTTAATCACCTGTAGACATTGCACCGTCACATTCGCCACTCAATGGCGTTGGTGACATCAACATTAGCAATAGTAGGTCAAATTGATGCGACTACGGGGTTTGAGATTGTAGTTTTTGGTTTATGTTTTAAAGTGCTCCTCTCTCATTCCCTATACTGCGGTTATATTATTTTCGCGTGTACTTAGCCCTCTCACTATTAGCTCTCAGAGTAGTTTGATCAGATTGTTTTTACACCCCATCCTGTACTGTATTTTCTCTCTCCCTCTCTTCATCCATTACAAGCAGCAACCATATGCAAGTAACGGTAGTAGCTAGGCAGTATTGTACCTCAGGTTCTTCTATTGGGGGGTCATGGCGTTAAAGGTATGTTCTTCTATCACTTTCATGTGTGCAGTGCTCCTACGCAGCATCTATATAACTAACGCAAACGTCACTCGTGTTGTTACTGCATGTCGAGCTGATCGTTCGCACTTGCTGAATAATTTACCTGCACTGAGTCTTAGTCTCACACTCCTGTGTGGCTAGAAATGTCCACTGCTATCTGTTTTCGTCTCATTTTGAACTGAATCACCATTGGCTCAATAGAAGAAGCACTCATATCTATAGCAGGGGTATTAAATTAGAGCTCCAGTTTCTAAATGATTTGAACAATCGTAGCTTAGTTTCAGGAGTCTGTATGTTGTGTTGCAATGACATTTGAGGCACATTCAGTGCAGTTTTTTTAAGTTGGCAGCCTTAATACCTTCTAGTCAAAATAGTCTCCCAGAGACTGTCCATTATAGAATCATGAATGATTAAAAAAATACTTGTTTGAGTGCTGAAAATCTAAACGCATTATGTAAACCTGGCTGACTGAACGATTCATTGAGCTGATTTATTATTTTCTGTGATTGTGATTCATGTGTGAATACATAGACACTACTGTTCAAATGTTTGGTGTTGGTAAATGTAATGTTTTTAAAAGAAGTCTCTTATGCTCATCAAGTGTGCATTTAAATATTTCCTCAAAAATAGAGTAAAATTATGAAATATTATTACAATGTAAAATCTTTGTTTTCTATGTTAATGTTCTGTAAAACGTAATTTATTCCTGTGATGCAAAGCTGTATTTTCAGCATCATTACTCCAGTCTTCAGTGTCACATGATCTATTTCAGAAACATACCTAATAAATATCTGATTTGCTGCTCGAGAAACATTTCTGATTATTATCCATGCTGAAAACAGTTGTGTTGTTTCATATTTTTGTGGAAACCGTGATACATTTTATTTTTCAGGATTCTTTGATCAATAGAAAGTTCAAAAGAACAGCATTTTTTAAATTTCAATTAAATCTTTTGGAACACATCAAAATTCTTACTTCACTTTTGTCAAATGCATGCATTCTCCTTGATGCCGAATAAAAATATTAATTTTTCTGTTTCTTCTCAAAGCAAAACATACTGGACCCAAAACTCTTTTTGTTGTATCCACACATTCTGCATTAAATTTTAACATTTATTATTATTATAATTATTATTATATATCAATATAAGAGAAATTGTTTGCAGTCTGACAGGAACTGATATTGTTTGGTGACCTTTGACCTAAAGCATCTTAGTTTCTGCACACCACACTTAGAAGTCTTGCTTTTTAATGAATGCTTAAGCACATTTCTTTCCCATAGTGCTCTTGTTTTATCCTCTGATAGTCTGTTATGAGGTTTGATAATGAAAGACAGCGAGAAGGAGGAGTGAGCGAACAATGCAGTTGTTGTCTTGGCATGAATTATTCATCTGTGTGTCGTTGCTAGGATTGTATCAGCGGCGCTGGCTGGCAATGCGGCCTTCTCAGACGTGACAGCTGCGGCCAAACGGTGTTGGGTTCTCCCTCTACCTGGATTGATTTGCCTTTGGGGATATTTAGTTAATTAAAAAGCTCCATATTATCAGGGGATCCACCTCCACACCCAATGCCCTGACTAACCCTTCCAGACGCTAATGCACACCATATACACCAGCAGGAGTAAAGGGGACATAGTACGGTCAGGGCTGATGAAAACGAACCTAAAGAGCAAGAAAGTGCAAGCAAAGGAACGGAGCAATAAATACAGAGAGGAATGATCCAGCTTTGGGCCTCAGATTTGTTTTTTTAAGGAGGTTTGTGTGTTTCAGGACGTCGTGCAGACAACTGTTTTTGTCGCTACTATTATTTTTATCCCACTGGCGGACTGGAAGGAAACGGTTTCTGTGAAATCCTGGGTCTCTGGAGGGCTGGACGGAGGGTTTTGATGCTGAGGAAGCGAGCGTGTGGATGTGTGTGTGTTTGAGGGTGTATATCAGACGCTCTCGGGCTGGAGTTTTAGGGTTTGATCTGGTGAGGATGTACAAGCGTCGGGATTACGTTGAACTCTACGAGCAGGATCAGGCAAAGTGGGCCTTACTACGAAATGTCAACACTGTGGTCAAACACACTACACTGTTACCGGTACAACGTGTGTGTGTGTGTGTGTGTGTGTGTGTGTGTGTGTGTGTGTGTGTGTGTGTGTGTAAATGCTTCATATTTGTGACTTGTTTGATTTGGAGAAACTGTGTTTTGGAGCTCTTGTTGGATTTATTTGAAGTATTTTGGTGCCAGGCATTCACTTTTAATTAATTTTGATTTTGCATTAAACATATAAGTGGTAACCCCAGTTCAGTGTTCGCATAATCCTCATGATATTCCGTGTTGTATTGTGAAGTGGCTTATGTTCCTCTATTGTAATTCGCTTTGATAAAAGCAACTGCAAAATTGAATTGGGTTCTATTTCAAGTGTTAGGTATATTACTCGTATATATACATAACATACACATAATATTGATTAACCTGATCAAAAATTAATGACCTGCAAAAAAAACGCGGATTTTACCCAGAGATATATCTAGGGGGATTATATATATACATTTGATAATTTGCAAAAAATGCAAGCTAATAGTTAGATTGTGTTAAAAAAATATATATAGAAAAGAGATAGAGAGACAATAGGTGTAGAAAATTGTATTATTTGATACATTTTTATAATTAAAAATGATTATATTGATTTTCTGAATTTTTAAAAATGAGAAAGAAGACTATTTATCAACAGAAATAATTAAGAAAATAAAATAATTAATCATTAATATTTTCTTAGGTCACTAAATTTGATTATATATATCTATATTACTATATATATATATATATATATTACTCAAAAATTTACCAAGTTTTACTCAATACCATTTTAAATATGTGTGTGTGTGTGTGTGTGTGTCATTTATCATATATATCATATATAAATATATTATAACTATTGTAATTAATATAGATGTAGTAAATGATAGAAACTCTTTAGATGAAAGTGTCTACTAAGTACATAAATGTAAATGTTGTTGAGGAGACTTGTGCTGGTACTTTAATGAATTCAGGGGTAAAAGGTCTCACGCACTCTCACAGTGTTTGAATGAAGTGATGATGTCAGTCAGACTAATGTCGTTTACAAGTAATGACCAAGTAATGTGATGTTTAATGATCTGAATTGTGTTTCAGGGCGACTATGTCTGGCTGGACCTGAAGACGGGTGGGGAATTTGAGGTCCCGATCGGAGCCGTGGTGAAGCTCTGTGATTCTGGTCAGATCCAAGTCCTGGATGATGAAGGAAGTGTACGTTATTGATCATAAATATCATTCCTAGTCTGTTCAGCTGAAGGCTGCTCTTCTTCTGGCTGATCAGTCATGTTTTGTTGCATTGCATGATATGTTTATTTCATGAATAGCTAATAATTATTATGAAGCTCTTTGGTGGGATTTGTGTGTTTTCTGTCGCGCTGAATCTATGAATCTGCATTATGTTCAGGAACACTGGATCTCTCCGCAAAATGCCACCAACATCAAGCCGATGCACCCCACCTCCATCCACGGGGTGGAGGACATGATTCGACTGGGGGATCTGAACGAGGCGGGAATCCTCCGGAACCTTCTCATCCGCTACAGAGAACATCTCATCTATGTAAGCTCTGCTGCTCATTCCTTCTGATCTACACCATAGTACTGAAGGTGCATGTATAGCATATCTTTAGTTAATATAGTATTATATAATACATAATGTAACATTCATGCTAACTGATTAAGTTAGTGGACCTAAATTAAATGATTATTATTATCATTCTTGAAATAAATTATGAGTATAATAATAATGATATTAATAATACTCATAATAAGAAGAAATTTTATTCATCAAAAAAATATATTAACTAGTAGTTGTATTATATCTGTATATAGTAACTGATCTAATAATTAGCAGATTTGTATAAAATAATATTTTTAATTGTTATTTTAATAAAATAATACTAATAATAGTAATAAAAAATTAATTTGACAAAATATATAGTAGTATATAGTAACAATTTGAAATGGCATTGAGTAAACTGATCAAAGTAGTGGACCTGAATAAAATAATTTTATTAATTTTATTGTTTAGTTATTATAATAATAATTAATAATAATAAAATTCAAAAGTTATTTGTAAAAAGTAATAAAATCCTAATAATAATAATTTAAATTCAAAAACATGTAATAATATAAATAAATAATAATATAATGATTTAATTATTTGAAATTCCATTTTAAAAGATATATAATACATACATAAGTTAAATAATAATGAAAAAACAATTATTTAATTGGGAAAATAACAGGATGCTATCTAAAGAACCTATATACAAAACTACTGTGTCTAATTAATTAAATAAATAAATATTATTAATTGGGATAAAAAAGGGATAATTCTGTTGCTCATTATGGTCATCAGAAAGACAAAAACAATTTGTTGTTCTGTTCCATGATTTAAATCTTCAAGAGCTTTATCTTGCTGTTTTAATCTTTAATAACTGTCCTCGTTGATCTGCTCTGGTTATGTTCTCATCTCTGTTTTTGTCTGTATGAAGACTAACTGTGGTGGTCGGGTAAGTACTCATGCGCACGGCTGTTCGCTGTTCATTGCCTGACTCAGAACGAGTGTGTTTTCATTACGGTGCTCCATTTCAACATGGCCGTGAGGTCTGCTGTAACGGGACACTGATACATCCCACTGTAACTGCACCCACGAAAAGCAAGTCGCCTGTGCGTCTCCTCTCATGTCATCTTCATTCGCCGTGTCCCATAACCAATATATCTGTCTTGTGTTATAACATGAATGATGATATCTGCATGTCCTCGACATGCTCTGAACTGTCAATGTTGCATAAAAGTCAACACAATAAAAGTTCCTCCAGTCTGCTTCAGCTCTGTTTCTGTGTTCTTCATAGACGTACACCGGGTCCATCTTAGTGGCTGTGAACCCGTATCAGCTGCTGCCCATCTATACGGCAGACCAGATTCGCCTCTACACCAACAAGAAGATCGGAGAAATGCCTCCACACATCTTCGCCATCGCCGACAACTGCTACTTCAACATGCAACGCAACAATAAAGACCAGTGCTGCATCATAAGGTGAGCAGCGTTCAGTGTGAGTGCTGCATGGGACGACATATGCCTGCCTATCTATTATTTAGGATCTGGACTGGATATCTAAAGGTTACAGGTTCAAACTCCAGAAGACGTTTTTTCAGCTGCCACCACATAGTGCCCTTGAGTCAGTGTGGTTATTGTATTAAAATAAAACAAAATATAATTATTAGATGAAAACTTCAAATACCTTGGCAACTTAAAATAAGTATAATAATTAATATAATCAGTTATTATTTACATTGTCATTTAGCAGACGCTTTTGTCGTGACAAGTTTTTTTTTAATAATGAATAAAAACATTTAAAATAGATAGAATAGAAAAAGAATGTAGGATGTTGGTGTTAGAGGGCCACGTTTTTTTAATAAATTAAAAGAAAATAAGTAGAAATAGAATGGAAAGAGCTAGTGTTAGAGGGTCAAGTTGTTATTTTTTATAATAAATAAAAATAATGAAAAGTAGATAGAATAGAAATAGAACAGAGAGTTCTAGTGTTAGAGGGTCAAGTATTTTTATAATAAAAGAAAATTTATATAATTTTTAGCTATAATTTTATAAAATAATAAATGATTATTTTATTTAATAAAGAATTAATAACATAATTATTTTATTCAGACCATTGAGATACAATACAATCTGAAACTATTGTGGCAGAAAAAAAGAATGAATGAATAAATATTATTGTGATTAATAATGGGATATTTGTGTTAATCATTATGGTCATCACAAAGACTAAAAATTGTCAAACTAAAACATGTGTTAGTTAAATAATGCTCAAATGAAATATTTATTACTTAATGAAAATGAGAAATGTTGCATTAGCAAACTAACTAACATAAAACGTAAAGTTTTTTTTTAAAAAAGGCTAAAAAGTACTAAACTGACGAACCTGGGCATAACATAAATCTAAATAGAAAGAAATAATAAAAAAATTATAAAAATGACAAAAGCACATGACAGAATTACTAAAACTTAAACTAAAATGAAAAATGAAAACTGAATATCTAAAAATTTTCAAATTCAAAAAAATGTATAATGACTATAATCGCATATAAATAATTCTAAAATAGCACTGGCACCTTCAAAAACATTCCTGTACTTTCAACTAGTAGAAGTGAGGTCAAAGTTGAGGTTAGGTTTAAAATGACAAAGGTAAGGTGGGTGGGTCGGATTGGCCTATTAAAGGTTAGTTCACCCAAAAATTAAAATTAGCTCAATATTTCCTCACCCTCAGTCAGCCTAGGTTGATATGAATTATTCTTTCAGACGAATCCATTTGGAGTAATATTAAAAATGGTCTTTGATTTTTCAAGCTGTTTAATGCCACTCAGCATGTGTTGCATGCATCAGTCCAAAAGAAGTGAAGTAAAAAGCGCCCATCCATAAAAAAAAAGTCTCACCCGGCTCCGGGGTGTGAACAAAGGTCTCCTGTAGCGAATCAATGCGTTTTTGTAAGAAAAATATCCGCCCGGAGCTGCTTCCGTGTACAGCTGTTGGCGCAAGCTACATTAAAGTGATTATTACGTTTTGAATATGGATATATTTCTTACAAAAATGCATCGATTCGCAACAGAAGGCCTTTGTTCACCCCCCGGATCCGTGTGAGACACTTTTTTTTATGGATGGGCGCTTTGTATTTAACCCTTTAAGGTCAGGGATAAAGGAAGGCTTATGGTTAGGCTCAAGAAAAGAGTTCGGGCTAGAGTTATGGGATATGGGTTGTTCTGAACCTCCAAATAAACAAAGTATATGAATGTTGCACGTGAATCCCGCAAGACTTTTTACAACTGAGGGTTACCACAGTCTATACATACAAGATGATGTCCCTGTTCTACGCTGTTGAATAAAAAAGTGTTGTAGAAGAAGATTTGAAGATGAGCCTGTGTATGTTCATCAGTGTTTATTTCCCTGTCAGTGGTGAGTCTGGAGCAGGAAAAACAGAAAGTACCAAGCTGATCCTGCAGTTTCTGGCTGCTATCAGCGGGCAGCACTCCTGGATCGAGCAGCAGGTGCTGGAGGCCAATCCCATCTTAGAAGGTAAGAGAACTGCGGAGGGATTGAGCTCTGGAAACACATCTCTGTGCGGATTACATTCTGATTAGTTTGATTACTTTACCACACAGCCTTTGGGAACGCTAAAACCATCCGTAACGACAACTCCAGCCGCTTTGGGAAATACATCGACATCCACTTCAACAAAAGAGGAGCCATAGAGGGAGCAAAGATCGAGCAGTACCTTCTGGAGAAATCCAGAGTGTGTCGACAGGTAACAAATCTGAACCCCAATTCTTTTGAGTCTGAATCAGTGGTTGGGTCGGGTTAAACTCTTTTTTTTTTTTGGGGGTGGTCTCCTTCCCTGGGGGGGGGGGGGGGGGGGGGGGTATTTTGAAAGAAGTCTCATGTACACCAAGGCTGCATTTATTTGATCAAAAATACAGAAAAAAAGTGAAATATTTGTACAATTTTAATTAATTGTTTTTTTATGTGAATATATAGTAAAATGTAATTTATTTCTGTGATCAAAGCTGAATTTTCAGCATCAGTACTCCAGTCTTCAGTGTCACATGATCTTCAGAAATTATTCTAATATGCTGATTTGCTGCTGAGGAAACATTTTGATAATATCAGTGCGCACGCATATTTTAGTGGAAACTGTGATACATTTTTGTTCATGATTCTTTGATGAATAGAAAGTTAAACATCCTAACCCAACAATTATTTGAAAAGAACTCTTTTTTAACATTGTAAATGTCTTTTTTGTCACTTTTGATCAATTTAATGCTGACTTGTAACTTAATTTATTAAATGAATAAATAAAGTACTGTTACTACTGTACTACAATTACAACAATGGATTTCTACAGGGCCAAAAAGCATGAATATTTGAAACAGAGAAATTGTATTTAACTATTTCCACAAAAAATAAGACTTTCTACTTCCGTCTTATGCATAAGATGATACCTTTCTCCTTTATTTATTATATGATACTGTATAATGAAACTGAATTTCTCCATTATTGCAAAACTTTGAGCAAATATCTTTGATGATCTTCATGGTAGATGTTTGTTTAGTAATATTTTTGAGCAACCTGTGACACATTTTTGTTCAGGATTCTTTGAATAGAACTTTCAGAAGAACAGAATTTATTTGAAATAGTCAAATTAATCATTCTAAATGCTTTTACCGTCACTTTTGATCAGTTTAATGTGTCCTTGATGAATGAAAGTATTAATGTCTGCTATTCTATTGCTATAATGAAAATAAAATCAGTCCAAACTGCAACATGCAACGTGTGAATTATTATTATTAAAAAAAATTGTTTACGATTTTTTAATTTGTACCTTTTCCTCTGCTCTTTCAGGCCCGTGATGAGAGAAACTACCACATTTTCTACTGTATGTTGAAAGGAATGACGCCTGACCAGAAGAAGAAGCTCGGCTTGGGTAAAGCCACAGACTACACCTACCTTACTATTGTGAGTGATGATCTTTAATGCTTTAATGTTCTTGCAGTGTGCAGTATACATGTGCACAATCAGACATACAGAGACAATCTTTAATAGCAGACACTCGCTGGAGTCTTCAAAACAACTCCAAAATATACTAACATATTAGTATTTGCATTCATAATCTTGACCTGGCATGTGTCTACGCTGTCTAAACTCAGGGAAACTGCACTGTTTGTGACGGTCGAGATGATCAGAAGGAATATTCAAACATCCGCTCGGCCATGAAGGTCCTCATGTTCACAGACAAGGAGAACTGGGAGATTTGCAAGCTGCTAGCCGCTATTCTGCACATGGGCAACCTGAACTATGAGGGTGAGTTTGCTGGACAAATGCACTGATAGCACATGTAGGCTTTATTGCCTATTTATCTATTTGACGTCTGGATTTACGTCTACACTCTAAAAAATGCTGGGTCAAAGCAACCCAATAGCTGGGTTTGTCCCTTTTTAACCCTGCGCTGGGTTATATTTAACCCAGCATTTTTTAGAGTGTATAGGACGTTTCCTATCAGATGTCAAATAGACGTTTAGAAGATGTCTTTAAGATGTTTATGATTGCATGTAAAACTGACATCTTAAAAATGTCTATCAGATGTTTGTACACAGCAGATGTTTTCCAGATGAAGTGATCTTTAACAGACATCTTGCAGATGTATGTGTGCTGTCTGTGTCTAATAAACTCTTTTTTTTTTATTCAAAACATACTTTTGTCATGTACTTTATCTTTAGTAGTACTGAAACTGTGTATTTAGTAACTTATGGTGTTATAAACTTGCTCCCCAGCTCGCACATATGATAATTTGGACGCTTGTGAGGTCGTGCGATGCTCGGATCTCACCACTGCCGCTGTTTTATTAGAGGTATGAAGCTAAATCATGACATTATAGCGACATGGCGATTTAAGTGCATTTTAGCATAAAATTAATGCTAAATACATCTTTTGAATGAATTAATCTAGTCTGTTATGTATCGGACATTTGACGAATGCGAATAGAAGTATGTGCAAGATTATCCAGGTGTTTGAGTGTCCTCTTGTGACTAACATGAAAACAATTACTGTGATGGATTTAAGTATGAATGTTTGAAACGGAGAAAATGTTTTCCATTTTTTTCCACAAAAACGAATGACTATTTGAAACAGAGAAATGTTATTTAAGTTTTTCCACAAAAAAACGTTAGAATATTTGAAACAGAGAAATTGGATTTTTTTCTCCACAAAAAAAAAAGAATACTTTAAGTAATAGAGAATAAAAAAAAAAAATCCACAAAAATGTATGAATGTTTGAAACAAAGAAATTTTATTTAACTTGTTCCGCAAGAAAATGTAAGAATATTTGAAATAGAGATTTTTTCCACAAAAATGTTTGAATATACAGAGAAATTATATTTAACATTTTTCAACAAAAAAATTTATGAATATTTGAAACAGAGAAATTGTCTTTTTTTTCACAAATAAATAAAAAATAAATACTTGAAGTAGGGATTACAGTTTTTTTCCCAAAAAAAGTTAGAAAATATATATTCATATATATAAATATATAATATTTGAAAAAAAGAGAATATTATATTTATATATTTAAATAGCAATAGAGATTTTTTTCCACAAAAAGTTTGAATAATACAGATAATATATTAAAATTTTCCACAAAAGATGTCTGAATATTTGAAACAGAGAAATTATATTGAACTTTTTTCACGAGGCAAAATGTAAGAATATTTGAAAATAGAGATTACATGTTTTCCACAACAAAGTTTGAAAGATAATTTCATATATAGATAAATATATTAAATTTGACACAGAGGAAATTATATTTAATATTTTTTTCCACAAATGTGTTTTTTATTAATATTTGAATTTTTACTTTTTCCACAAAAATGTATGAATATTTGAAATAGAGAAATATTATTTGACTTTATTCTTATGCATATAATAATCAGTTATTTATGATATGATTCTGTATAAAGAAAATGACTTTTTGACAGCTGAAATTTCTGTATTATTGAGACATTGTGCAGCATTGTGTGAAACGGTGTGTTAATGATCTTTACAGCAGATGTTTGTTCAGTAACTCTGGATTGGTCCTGTGTTCATAGGTGGACTTGAAGGACCTGATGAACTGCTTGACCAGCCGAACCATAATAACCCGTGGAGAGACGGTTTCCACTCCTCTGAGTATTGAGCAGGCGCTGGATGTGCGAGACGCTTTGTAAGGTAAAAACCATCTCCCGCTCTTTTCATCCCACCACCTGTTCCAGGACAACATCTAATAGCTGTGCTTCATAGGGGCATAATTACGACGCTTATTGGTTGTGGATTGTGAGAACTCAATGCAGAATTTATAAGCCTCCGTCCCTGGAGCTCAAAACAGTGCGGAGATGCATCGGCCTGCTCGACATTTTCGGCTTTGAGAACTTCACTGTTAACAGGTTGAAAACAAACACAGCATTACAGTGTCCCTGTTGCACATACAACAAATATTTGTATATTGAGTCACCTAATAGCCTACTAATATACTAATGCTAATTATACTGTAACCATATTGTGCAAATGATGCTTAATGCACTTTCCTGGTCTAATTATCAGTTAATCCAAACTGAATTTTATTTATTTTTTTTATTTTTTTAAGCCCCACTCGCACAAAAATATGGTTGTATGATATGTGACTGTGAAATTAAATTTTGTATTAATTAATTTATATTATATATTTAATACTACTATTATGATATATGTTAATATATAATATAGCATTTGATCCGTAAGTAATAATTCATATTAAATCTTAAAAGAAGTTATTAAGTAATATTTTATAAGTATGATTTATAGTAATATAAGTAATGATCTTGATATGTAAATAATCCATTTATGAAATCTTTAAAAAATAAGTAAACTTTTTATCAAACTTTTATCAAATAAATGGACTATTAATGTTATAAATAACGGTATATATAAATATTTGAAATATTCATTTATTAGATATTAAATGTGCAATCTAGTATTGTAGTAAATAATTCATATTAAATATCCAAATAATGAGCTTTTATTAAAATGTACTAAATTATTAAATAATAAATTGCTGTATGTATTAATTTATATATGAATTATTATGTAATATATTAATTTAGTTATTATTAAATGAATGTAAATGAATAATACTTCATATACTTAGTAAAATGACACCCTCATCTTGTGTGTTTATATATTTTCTGATATGATCAGCTGTTGTGATTTTGGTATCTCTCCTTCAGCTTTGAGCAGCTGTGCATCAACTTTGCCAATGAAAACCTGCAGCAGTTCTTCGTCCGTCATGTTTTCAAGCTGGAGCAGGAAGAATATAACATTGAGAACATAAACTGGCAGCACATTGAGTTCACAGACAACCAGGATGCTTTGGACATGATCGCCATAAAGCCCATGAATATCATCTCTCTCATCGACGAGGAGAGCAAGTTTCCCAAGGTGAGATCTGTACTGTACGTACGTTCACACACTGCTTCCTGTGTTCACGCTGACCCTTTCTTTTTCATGTTTCAGGGCACAGACACCACCATGCTGAACAAACTCAACTCTCAACACAAACTCAACACCAACTACATTCCCCCTAAAAACACGTACGAAACACAGTTCGGCATCCAGCACTTTGCTGGTGTGGTCTACTATGAAACCAGAGGTTCGTTTCCTTCATATAATACATGATACTCAAATGCATTCAGTATGCACTCAAAAAAAATTGCATAAAACATTCCATCCATGTGGATCACTCAGTTTTAACATAAACTAATAAACTTAATGTGATGCATATTTGTCAGTCATACACAAATGAAGCATAAAATTTCTGTAATAGTACTAATAAACTAAATGTGTTTTAAATACACAGTAACCAGGTTTATCATCAATTAACCCAATTTTTTTGATCAAGTTAACTAACTAAATATTGCTTGATGTTCCACAGGTAGCCATATTTCAACCATACTTCATATTTTTTAAATGAATAAATGATGGTTTGAAAATAGCAAATAGTCTATGTATATCAAATTAATAAATCTAAATTTAGGGCTAAATATATAATATAATATAATATAATACTAAAGTGATTGACTTTGATTTTCATCTTTAGGAAAAACAATGCATTCAATAACATAAATCTTAACTTTGCCTAAAGTTTCTATAATAATATATAATACTATTTAAATGATTGGACGACTTATTTTCATTTTGTGGAAAATAAAACAAAAATAAAAAAATGCATATGCCAAATGCATAAATGTAAAACAGCTGAAAAATCCCACAAATTTACACTTGTGCCATATCTAGTGAGCAGAATAGCCAAGAAACTTCACAGAAAAAAGCACCTCGCAACAACCAGAGCATCCTAACAAGGATCTAGTTATTAGTTAATGTGTTTGCTAATGCTTTTGAGTGTCTGAGCAGGTTTTCTGGAGAAGAATCGAGACACGCTGCACGGTGACATCATTCAGCTCGTCCACTCCTCCAAAAACAAGTTCATCAAGCAGATCTTTCAGGCGGACGTTGCTATGGTAACGTCTGCATCTCATTTATAGACTTTACTATAAGCACTACATTATTGTCTCCACACTCCCTCACAAGTGAGTAAGACATTAAATGCTATCAGATGGTAATACCATGGTACTTTGATATAGACAATTGTGCTGTACGATTACTATATTCATACACCATTGCACTTCAGAAAATCTTTGGTATTACCGTAGTACTTTTTGAAAGTGAAATACCTTTGAGAATTAAAATGGATTTTTAACATTAAGGATGGACTGGTTACTGTACATGCTTCCCTCTTTCTGTGTTTGTGAAATGTGGTGGCAGTTTTTGTGTGGTTATGTGTCTGGTGGCAAACCAGGTTCACACCATAAGGTAAAACCGTGGTAAAAGAGTAGTAGTTTACAGTAACTAATACATAGTTGATGCTGTTAACAGCACATTCGCTGCACATGCTTCCAGTGTTTCAGTTTGCTAATATGAAATATGAGTGAGTATTAGTGCTTATGTATGTCATGATGCATCATTATTTTATTTACTAATAAATTAAGGTGAAATAAAAATTACTAACCTTATACTAGAGTGCTATTTCTATTCTAACTGATCAGATGTTTGCCTGGTAGATGATGTTAATGGGCAAATTACTTTTTTCAAAGTTTTTGAAAGAAATCTCTTATACACACCAAGGATGCATTTTTTGGGTTAAAAAATACAGTAAAAATGTGAAATATGAATACAATTTAAAATAACAGTTTTATACATGAATATAATTGTAAAATGTAATTTATTCCTGTGATGTAAAGCTGAATTTTCAGCATCATTCCTCCAGTCTTCAGTGTCACATGATCTTCAGAAATCAGTGTAATATGCTGATTTGCTGCTCAAGAAACATTTCATCACTTTTTTATGACACACCCTTTCCACCTTTTTTGTTCTCCCAAGTAGACAGAAATAATTTGATCTGCATCTCTGCAGAAAATATATCTGTCAAACACAGTTCCTGATGTGGAACCATTTCCCGTTTGAGGGTGAAAGAAAACAAGCAAAAGTTTCAAATCAAAATGACCAAGCCGTTTCATGACAGGTTCACCCTAAAAACAATTCTGACCTCTGCTCACCACTATTCCTGGCCTTCTTTTTAAAAGTGCATGTTCCTGTGTATGTGTGTGTGTGTGTGTCTGTGTGTGTCTGTGTGTGTTTCCTGACACACAGGGGGCGGAGACCAGAAAGCGTTCGCCGACCCTGAGCAGTCAGTTCAAGCGCTCTCTGGAGCTGCTGATGCGCACACTGAGCGTCTGTCAGCCGTTCTTCGTCCGCTGCATCAAACCCAACGAGTTCAAGAAACCCATGGTGAGCTAAACCCGCATTACTGGAATGCTAAACCATAACTTAACTGTAGTTAATGGAGAATGACACTTTCATAACTCAGAAAATTGTCAGTATAGAAATTATGTTGGCAGATTTTTTGCTTTTAAATGTTGCATTTATTTCCCCCCTCTTATTTTATGAATTATAATAACCTCTATCAATAAAGTAAACATTGCAAAGATTAAATAAAGTTGTACTAATGATCATTTTATGCACGTTTAGATGTTATGTTATCATGTGATCTCCAGCTCTTCGATCGTGAGCTGTGTGTGCGGCAGCTGCGGTATTCTGGGATGATGGAAACCATCCGGATTCGCCGGGCCGGATACCCCATCCGCTACACTTTCGTTGAGTTCGTGGACAGATACCGTGTTTTGATGCCTGGAGTGAAACCTGCTTACAAACAGGTGAGTTCATGGACTCCAGGAATATAGTATTTGAGGCTGATATGGTGTAAAATAATAAATAAATAGAAAACAAAAGAAGAGAAAGCAAAGAAAACAAAAGAAAAGAAGAAAGAAAAGGAATTCACTGTCTAGAAATTCTCATATTTCTACAGGGAAACTGCAGTGTCCTATAGTGTGACTATAGTCTTTATGTACTACATATTTTTCACATGTAAATGGCATTGTTGTGTCCTTAGTATCCATCGTTTTGTTCTGATAAAGTCTTTGTGTTGGTTAATGGAAATTGGACATGACACTTTTATTTATTTATTTTTTCCTGAATTGTACTGAAATGTACTTGAATTTTTGTATTTTAAATATGAATGCACTGAAAGTAAATAAGACAAGTCCCTACTATTAATTAATGATGTGATTTTATGTTAAATTATGTTAAACTACAGTGTGATATTGTTATTAATATGTAAGAATATGAAATAACGATAATAATATTAAATATTAGTATTACTAAATCTATATATTATATTAGTGTGGGGATCTATTGTTGATTATGTATAGATTGAACATTTTCAATTATACTGCACTACTGTATAAAGTCTGGGGTCAGTAATTTGTTTTTTTTAAGAAATTAATATTTTCATTACAAATTAATAATAAATCAGGAATAAAATACATTTTAAAAATGTATTTGCATAGAAAACAGTTATCGTAAATTGTAATAATATTTCACAATATTACTGTTTATATTGTATTTTTGATCAATTAACGTTAGAATTCTTTCAAAAACATTGAAATATCATTCTGACCCCAAACCTTTGAATGGTACTTTATATACTAAAATATAAAATAAATAGATTTATCTTTATATTCACCAAACAATTTGTCATATCCCAACATATTCTTATTTTTTTTGACAATTTTGGGCACTTTTTCCTTTAGGAGGACCTGAGAGGAACCTGTCAGCGTATCGCTGAAGCCATATTGGGCCGTGATGATGACTGGCAGATGGGAAAGACCAAGATATTCTTGAAGGTATTAAAAAGAGGACTAATATTTTGATAAAACTACCGACTGCTGATAAAAGGATAAGTCCATTTATGAACTTTTCTTCACTATCAACAGCAGAAGGGAATATTTAAGCAATAAATAAAAGCTCTGATTCTGTGC
Source organism: Sinocyclocheilus anophthalmus (assembly GCA_018155175.1). Classification (NCBI taxonomy): domain Eukaryota; kingdom Metazoa; phylum Chordata; class Actinopteri; order Cypriniformes; family Cyprinidae; genus Sinocyclocheilus; species Sinocyclocheilus anophthalmus. The sequence goes on from JADLZN010003794.1 coordinate 359,087, forward strand.
TTAGTTCCTGGAAAAATAAGCTCATTGTTGTTGCTGTTAAAAGCATGTCGGGGGATTTTATGCAGCAGAGTCAAACTCAAACAATATTGACCTCAATATTCTGGTGTTTTTGTGCTGCCGGAAACGCTGCCCTCAGCCAGAGGTCAAAGATCAGGAACTAGCTTGTCCATTACTAAACTGTCAGGGCCAGTTTTCCAGGCAGTGGGTTTTATCACACCTTCCAGCTCTCTGAAACAGGAAATCCCACTGGGCAGGAAGGAAGAGAGGACAGTGACAGGAAGTATCTCACCAGGAGGATCAGGAGAGATCCAGATCAATATGATGATTAATGGAGCATCACAGGAGTGTGTTTGAGTTCATTTAGATCTCCTTTAAATGCCTCTCTATGTTTGGCAGGACCATCATGACATGCTGCTGGAAATCGAGAGAGACAAGGCCATAACTGATAAGGTCATTCTCATTCAGAAAGTTGTCCGAGGATTCAAGGACAGGTAAGAATGACTGCTGATGTTCAGTTTGTGCTGCAGGAACTCTGGGGGAATATGCTAAATATTATTAGTTTAGTTGCATACGTGCTCTGTGTTGTTTGATTCGCCTCTGCAAATCAGAAAAGAGCACAAGCACACCACAGAAATCATTTGATCATCATTTGATGAATTCCTGCTGACGTGATCGCTTTAAATTAGGTAAAAATACATGCTTTTTGCTTTAATTGTGCCAGGAAAGTAGTTTTGACTTTTTTGATTAATGGGCAAAGTGGCAAACTATAATGTGCTTCATTTGCATAGAAAGGTTTGCACTGAAAAGCTGCTGATATTTTAATTTAAGAACCCATGCACCAAACTTCTACCAGTTGCAGTGCAGTTTATATTTTTTTACCAAAACTGAAATTAAAGTTTTAATTTAGCTGAAAACCAAAATGGAACATAGATTCAGTAAATAATTTAACCAAAAAAAAACTGTTCAGGGTGTTGTGTTCTAGTTGTAATAAAGTTCTTCACCAGTGAGCACACCTCAAGAATTACTTTTTGCTACTTTTTTTTTTGTTGAGATTTGTGTGCACAACCAGGGTTGCCAGATCTGTGTAACAAAACTAGCCCAATGACCAGTAAAACCAGTCCAAATCCTCAAAATACATATTTTACAGTCACTGTTGTGCACACACATAATTCAACTTGAGAACGTAGTAATAATAAAGATTTTTTTGATATTGACTTGGTTTTCATAAAACCTCAAGATTGACAGATCGCGGTTGAACTAAAATCTTTGGTGGAGTGGTATCATTGCTTTTTGCAACCCTATTGAAAATGCGTGTTTCAGATCTTTCTGATGCTAAGTTTCTCTTTCTGGTCCTTGTGGTACATTTCTATGGGAAGGCCGTTTCCACCACGGAAAAACACAAACACCCAACGGTTATTGCGAATTTTTACTCTATATTGATTTATTTTATTTATTTTTTATTCAGTGGCGGGGAATGGCCTCCATACATTTCCCTATCGTCATCTCGCACATTTTATCATATGTCGAAAATGAACTAGGTTTTAAAATATTCGATCCAAGCATTTCAGTCAAAAATAAATGTAGGCAAGGCTTCCACCGTTTTTAACGTTATGAAAAAAATCAACATTTAAAAATAAATACACAGCCCATTTGAACTTTGCACACAGTCAAAAGCGCTTCAAATGGAGTTTTGGTCAATGATTTCCAGCTCCAGAAAGACTTCCAGCTGAAACCAAATTATTATCTCGCGTGCCACTCATAGTTGCGGTGGTTCATGATTAACAGGTTTGTTCACAAGAACGGTCCAACTATAATGGAACGTAACGTTATAGACGCTACCAAAAAAGGTGTTGTACAGCTTTTTTCTTCGTTGCTGCTTTGATTGTCGCCCAATTAAAGAGATAGTTCACATAAAAATGTAAATTCTGTCATTATTTTCTCACCCTCGTGTTGTTCCAAAGCCGCAAGACCTTCGTTCATCTTCGGAGCACAATTTAAGATATAATGATCGACAAAGTAGATCTGGGTCAGCGCCGCCACACCGGCTCGAAGTCATAATGTTGCGAATTAGAAATAGAGATACGTCTGCGCGTTAGGTTTTGCGTTTTTTTTGTTTTTGTTCTCCGTAGTTAGTAACTTACAGGGAACAGATGTACACGGATCTACTTTGTCAGATCATCTTGGTACTTTTGGACCTTGAACCGTTGGTAGTCTTACCTGCAGCTATGGGAGGTCAGAGAGCCACTCAGATTTCATCAAAAACTCTTAAATTGCTGCTACGAAAGGAAACGAAGGTCGTGCGGGTTTGAACAACACTGAGGGGTGAGAATTAATGAAAGATTTTCATTTTGGGTGAACTATCCCTTTAATTCTGACTGCAGGGTTGCCAGGTTTTCACAACAAAACCCGTCCATTTGCTACTCAAAACTAGCCCAATCGCGTTTCGAGGAGGGTCCCCTGATAAAAATTGCGTTCCGGGGGATAAAATACACGTTTCTTTTGGGTTCCCCTAGTAAAATTCGCAGTTTAGGGGCTAAATATCATGTTATTGGGGTCTCTTCAAAACTGGGACATGGAAAACAACCGTGAAACCGTGTTAAAGTAGGCCCAATCGGGAAACTGCGGACCCCTTTGGCAACCTGCCAAATGTTTTTATTGTTCATCATCTGGAAAAAAAAATGTCTGCAGAGTGATTCCCGATTATGTGTGTGGACTTTCCTATCCTCATAGAATTAAAATGATTATTCAAACGTTACAGTTATTATAATTCATTATCATTATAGGTATTATAGATGTTTTTGGTGGGATCGTTCCTTAAGATGCAGGGTTTTGTGCTGAAACGTGCATCAGACATAATTAAAAACATTGTCATGTTTCCCACAGATCCAACTTCCTGAAGATGAAGAAATCAGCCATGTTGATCCAGAAAACATGGAGGGGTTATTACTGTCGGAAGAACTATGGAGCGGTTGGTCTCAGATATACTCATGTACAACTATGCACAGTTGCTGCACTCACTAGCAGTATCTAACACTCATTTCTTGTCTCGTAGATGCGCGGTGGTTTCTCACGTCTGCAGGCGTTGTATCGCTCTCGCAAACTCTACCAGACGTACCACATCGCACGACAGAGAATCACTCTTTTCCAGGGCCGCTGCAGAGGACACCTGGTGCGCCGGGCGTTTCGACACCGCCTCTGGGCCGTCATCACCATCCAGGCGTATACGAGGGGCATGATCGCCCGCAGACTCTACAAAAGACTTAAAGGAGAGGTGAGAACATCTGGATTTATTTGTAGCTATCCACATTTTTCCTAACGAGACTAATGCATTTAAATTATGGGAGGCACTTCCAGCTTGGGAAAGTTCTACTCAAAAAGAGCGAAACAAATCATTTCAAATCATAAAGTTGCACTACAAATAACTGAACGAGCTGTAAATGTTCCTTCATGTTCTTTTTTCAGACGTCAGGAGAATAACGTAATGCTTTGTATTTTAATGTAGCAAGAGGAATATTTATGGCAAGAGCTCTGCTCACTCCGCTGCATCTTTTTTCTCTGATTATTTTCTTTTTTCATTTGTTTTCTGCTGTAACAATATGAAAAAAGACAACATGTACTGCGCATCTCTGGTCTGCTCTCCTTATTTAATTTACAAGATATCCCTTGAATAGTTCACTGGAATGCACTAAGAATCCCTGTTTTTCTACCAAAATTCTCACGTCTTTCCCCCCCCCCCCCCCCCACCAACAAACGGATGCTTTAAAAATGTCCTTTCACTTCTAATTCCCTATTCGCATGTTTCTGGATGTCTAAACCAGGGTAAATGCCAGCGATTTGTATCTGCAAAAATGACGGAAATCACTTTGAAATATCACTCAGTGCTCCAGTTAATGGTCATTTCTGATTAACCCTCGGTCATTTTTGACCAAAAATGTAAACTTTTTGGCTTTTAGAATTTTCACTTCATCGCGAATGGATGAACGTTTACAATTTTTTTAAATTTACAAAATTTTATGGACAGTTTAAGCCTTCTAATGCTCAATAAAGTGGTCCAAAAGTAATAAATGGCTAAATTAAAATTCACATAAAATAATTTAGTACAATAAAATTCCTAAAAGTTATAAAATAGTAATCCCCAAACACTTAAAAATAAAAAGAAACAGTGCATTCATTTAATTGAAATAAAAAAACACACGGAAGCAGCACCAGGGGTTACATATGTAACATAATGTACATCCAGCCAGTTGTACATTATCCCGCTTATTACACGGCTAAAAAGATTTGTTTTTACCATATGTTGAAATTAATTCCGAAGTCTTCCATTGTAACATGCGGTGGTTAAGTGTTTTCAGTCACAAGATGGCGCCAGACAGTCAACGATAGCGGAGTGACTCGTTAAGCATATAAGTAGTACCGGTCAAGATAACTCGTAGTACCCAGATGAGCAGTGTGTTATTCAATTTGGTGGTTGTTATCTGGGAATAACATACCGCTGGATGGCGCGATTGACCAATCAGAATCAAGTATTCCACAGAGCCGTGTAATAAGCCTTACATAACATATACATATATTGCTATAGTGATATTTAACACTTCTGTAATATTGCTTAGGAAATAATCAAGCGTTTCGGTTGTTCAGGTTATAATCAGGTTATTTAATCTGGTTATTCGTGGTCTGTTGAAGTTAATTTGTTAATGCTTTTACACTTCTAAATTTCCTTCGGAGGTGGAAGGGTGAGTAGAATAATGTCACCTTGCTTATTATTGCATTCATAGAGCATTCACTGATTGTTTGCAGTTTAATGTAAGTTACTCCCATAATTCGCATCATGGGGTGTAGGAAAAAGTTGGATGGTTTACGACAAACACATCCCTCTCTTCTTCCATCCGTCTCAGTACCAGCGGCGTTTGGAGGCAGAGAAGATGCGACTAGCGGAGGAGCAGAAGCTCAGGAATCAGATGAGCGCCAGGAAGGCCAAAGAAGAAGCCGAAAAGAAGCATCAGGAACGACTGGCACAGCTGGCGCGAGAGGACGCTGAGCGCGAGAAGAAAGAACGAGAGGAGGCGCGAAGGAAAAAGGAGATGCTGGACCAGATGGAGAAAGCGCGACATGAGCCCGTCAACGACTCTGATATGGTGGACAAAATGTTCGGTTTCTTGGGAACCACAAATTCGTTCCCTGGGCAGGAAGGTCAAGCGCCGGCTGGGTTTGAGGTGAGGATGTGCATCTGAATCTCATTAATGGGCTGATTAACTGAGCTCCAGTGTGTGATTTTGTTTTCCTCAGGACCTGGAGAGAACGCACAGGGAGCTCGAGGAGGAAGACCTGGATGAAGCTCTTCCTCTCCCAGAGGATGATGTGGAAGATTTGTCAGAGTACAAATTTGCCAAGTTTTCAGCCACGTATTTCCAGGGCACGACCACACACACTTATGTGCGCCGCCCTCTCAAACAGCCCTTACTGTTTCACGAAGACGAGGGAGACCAGCTGGTATGTGACCTTTGACTCTCAAACATACTTTAGATTTGAGGACGATGCTGTCTTCTAAGATCCCTGCTTTTTTAAGGCAGCATTGCATGTGTCCTTCGTAGAGAAGTCGATCCCATAATAATGCACTTTGACAAGCTCAGTAAAAACATCTAAGATGAGTTGAGAGGAATGCTGATTATAAATCTATTTAATTCAGTTTATTCAGCACAACATATGTGGATTTAACAGTTAAAATAGTTTAAAAGGTAAAATAGAAAAAAATATATTATTTTACCCAATGTTTGTGTGTGAAAGGTATTCAATGTATAATTTTTTAATAAATATAGAAAATGTATATAAGTACATGTGTGTGTCGGGGTTATTATTAACTAAAATTAAAACTAAAAAGGACCAATTTCATTACTAGAAATAAACATTAAATAAATAAAAGAAAAGAAAATATAAAAGTCTTAAACTTCAGCTAGTTGCCAAAGCATCTTTTCTCATTTTATTTTAATTTAAGTACCACAATAACTAAAAATAAAATGGAACTATAAAAATAAGGACTATTAGACATTTACAACAAAAATTTATAAAAATGACTAAAACACACAACAAAATTATTAAAACTTAATAATTTTTTTTTTTAACTATTTAATACGTTTATATTTATCAAAAAAACCATAATAAATACTCTATTATAAAAATTTACAATTATATAAATTAGTACATAACTACTGTCAAAATAAGGTAAATAGTTAAATATTGAATATTGGAACTATTTTAAAATTTAAGATATATATATATATATATTAATATACATACATACCAGTATAATTTACTAAATAATTATTTTATCTTTATCAAATATAAATATATACTATATAAAGATAGTTGATAGTATATAAATACTATATAAAAAGACATAAATTTTTAATACTGTCACAATAAAAGGTCAATTGATAAAACATTATTTTAAGAATTTTTTTTTTTTAAACTTAAACACACACACACCAATACCATATGCAGTATAAGAACTTATACAGATGTAAAAAAATATATTTTCTAAAAGATATTGTCTAAATAAAAGCTAAATATTGCATATTTTAACTAACTTGAAAATTACTTGTATGAGACTTAAGTTACTTGAATATGATATGATAGTAATGACATTTGGTTGTTATTATCTAAACGATTGTCTAATATTTGCTGGTCGTGCAGGCGGCTCTGGCCGTGTGGATCACGATTCTCCGCTTCATGGGTGACCTTCCAGAACCCAAATACCACACGGCCATCAGCGACGGCAGCGAGAAGATCCCTGTCATGACCAAGATCTACGAGACGCTCGGCAAGAAAACCTACAAGAGAGAGCTGCAGGCTCTGCAGGGAGAAGGAGAGGTGAAAGACACGTTTGCAAATACATTTGGCCAAATGTGACGGCATTAATGCATGTTTTCATGATCCTTGAGGCAATTTGTGCCCATCTCTTACAGAACTCTCACACTGAAAGTCACAAGAAGAGCAGTGTGCGTCACAAGCTGGTGTCGCTCACCCTGAAGAAGAAGTCCAAGATTACAGAGGAGGTGAGTGATGCGGTTACCATGCACTTCCTTATTGCCTCATTTCTGGGAGCTCGCTTTTGGTTTTTGAACTCAGTGACCCCTTCAAGACATTGATTTCACAGGTATGAGTCTCTGTCATCTGCAGATATTCATTTCATTGTCTGCAACACTCTGAAAAATAAAGTTTTTTTTTTCAGTGGCATTGATGGTTCCATGAAGAACCTCTTTCCGTTACACTAAAGGTTCTTTATAGTGAAAAAACGTTAATTTTTATTAAAATGTTCTTCATACTATGAAATAATGGTTCGTTTTAGAACTTTTAACTGGAAGGTTCTTTGAGGAACCCAAAATGGTTCTTCAAAGGCATTGCTGCAAAAACCACCTTTTTGAAACAATTTAGTCAAATTTAAAGGAAGTTATTTGGAGCCATAAACTCTTCTTGTGCCAACCAGATGTGAAAAAAACCGCTCAGCTTCTTCAGAAACAAAATATACTGATTCAGAACCTCTGCTATTTTTTAGCTATTCAAACTTAACTTGTAACATTCTGATTTGTACGTTTTTTTATTTTTTTTTGTTTAATTTAAAATTTAATTTAATTTAATTTTATTCGACATTAAATTTTAATTAATTTATTTTATTTTACTTTGTATATTATTTTATTTTAACAAAGACACAAAGATACATTAAAATGTGTTTTTAAATAAACAAGATTGAGCCTAAAATCTCTGTTATGGTACTCAAGAAATATTTTAAAATTTTTCCATGACTAACGTTTAACTTTACTATAATAGTACATTTTTAAATATTTAATTTAATTTTATTTTATTATTTTTCAACCATCAGAGAGAGAACCAAGGGAACAATGTTGTCATTAAATTACTGAAAATATTACCCTAAAAATCTAGGGGACTTCAAATAAATATTTTACACTAAAAAAAAAAAGGTTTGGAGAACCCACTGGATTGACATAATGTCTGTGTATTATGTCATTTCAATCCTGAGTATTTTCTACTCTTTGTTGTTATTGCGGTGTTCTGTTAGGTGGCAGGTTATGAATGATGTGTGAATACACAGTACATGGAAAAAGCAGACATGCTGGAGGACGACCCATCCAACAGGGAGCAAGGGCACTCATCATCGGCAACGGATCCTTTCAGGCCAGGCGGAGGTCAGATTGGATCGGATACGGGGAAATATATTATTATGACTATCAATACACAGCCAAGCATATATTGAATCACACGCACTGCAGTCATTTGGCTTGCTGTTGTTTCTCTCAGAGATGGAGATCTACTTCAGCGCTGTAAGCAGCGACCAGCATCTTATAAAAGCAGTCACGGCAGCGGCTGGATTATCATGTCTCTGTGGTGGCGGCCTGCTGCGCTCCCTTGAGGAAGTTTGTGAATAGGTGAGAAACCCTAGGGGTCATATGCTCTTTCTGTTTGTACTCTGTTGATGTTTTGTGGATCTCCAGTTTGGACTACAAATCTTCTTCGCTTCTGTGATTATGTGCATCCTGTAATATTTAAAACGAGACAGACGAATAATTAGTCAGTATGGTTGGTATTAAATTACTTTCTAAATCCGGACAATACTGTATTTATTGGTGGATCTTCGGAGATGAAAATATTGATATGAAGATTACTTGATGATGGGTTTTCAAGTTATAAAGTTACTGCTTTTAAAAAGGAATTATACAATTGCCATGTGCTTTGCTTTCGTAGGAACCTTATCCTCATGTAGAAGGATTCAAACGCGACTACATACAAGTTAATTTTAATAGTTTGCAGCGATTTACTGTTGTTGTAGAATATAAGAACATTTGGGACCAACATGGGTGCATATACTGCCATTCAGAAATGTAGTGTTTTATGTTAGTTTGTTTTTTTTGAAGTTTCATTTTCTATCATTTTAATTACCATACATAAATTATTAATTTAGTTATTTAAATGATATTTTTAAAATTAAAACAGTTTTTATTATTTTTTTTAATTAATATATATTAAATGAAATTAACAGATTAAAAACTCACATTCAGCTAGTATGTGTACGGTAGCCAGGGAGAACACTGTTATAATTAATTTAATTTAATTTACCCACTTAAAATCAAAAAAAATATTATTTAAATGCATTTTTTAAAGTTTTAAATTATTTTCTAAATTTAAATTTAAATTTTTTATTTAAAAATGATTTAAATTTAATAGTTAATTTAATACTTAATAAAAAAAATTAGGTATTACTAACTTGCTTTTCAATCTTGAGTTTTGGCATCAGTGGGTCTCTGAGGGTTACTTATGACCAATAACGGTGCCATTATTGTAAGTTCAGTGTCTGTCTTCTTCCTGTAGTACTTGAGGAACTTCATCAGTGAAGGTCCTCCGGGTTACGCTCCCTACTGCGAGGAGAGACTGAGGAGAACGTTTGCAAACGGAACAAGAACACAGCCGCCCTCCTGGCTAGAGCTTCAGGTATGGATGACTGACTTTACTGATTGTAAAAGCTCTTTTAATAACCAGTTCTGCTGCTGTTTTCCATGCAACAAAAGTAGACAGTGGGGCCGTCAAACTCCAGGACAAAAAAGAGCACAATTAAAAGCTGTCCATATGATGTCTTCTTTTCATAATTTCATCCAAGGCCACGAAATCAAAGAAGCCGATAATGCTGCCTGTGACGTTTATGGACGGAACCACAAAAACCCTGCTGACGGACTCAGCGACCACAGCCAAGGAGCTCTGCAACGCGCTGTCCGACAAGATCAGCCTCCAGGATCGATTCGGCTTCTCCCTGTACATTGCTTTGTTTGATAAGGTACACAAACTCACAAACAAGAGGTCTTTTTGGCTTAATTATTGTGTATATTTAACTAATCATATTTGATACACAAGTTTTGAAGGCCTCTAAATGGTTCAAACTTTACCGTAAGACCTGTCGCACACAATCTGCTACATGTCTTCTGTCGTCTGACTGATCTTTTCTTATTTAAAAGAAGAAAGTGAAAATAAAATAAACTGGCATGAAAATGTCACATGGAAAAATTCTTAAAATAGGTTTTAAATCAGAAATAGGTTTCAAATTCAACAGAATAAAAATTAAATTAAATTTTGCATAAAGAAAATAACGTCCATTTTTTGGCCCAGGTCACATTACAGCCCAAAACCGAAGGAAAAAGTGAAATTATATTTTGCATTAAAAATTAAGGCTATTTTAGGACCATTAAGATTTTCTACATTTTTGTCATTATGTTTCAAGACAATTAGTTTGAGCTCCATATTCTCACTATATCATACTATATGAGCCATAAAAACCTGATGTATCAAATTATGATACTCAACAAAAACACACATGTAAAGTTCTTGTTTTCGTTTCAGTCTAAAGGTTTGATTAAAAAATATGTTTCTGACAATTATTTCATACATCAGGCTTTACAGGTTCAAGAAAACTCTTCAGAGTGCTTCCAGTTGAGAAAATCTCACAGAACCTTCAAGAACATATCAGGATCATATTTCATCCCCAAATGAAAATAAAAGAAATAAATAGTATTCTTTTTTTATTTAAATAAAGAAAACGAGAATGAAATTAATTGCCTTGAAAATATCACATGGAAATATTCTAAAATAGATTTTAAAACAGAAAATAGGTTTTAAATTTAATAGAATTTTTTTTTGTAAAAGACATTTTGCATGTAGAAAATAAAGCCCTTTTTATATTATAGCCCAAAATCAAAAGAAAAATCTGAAATTATATTTTGCATTAAAAATTAAGCCTGTTTTCGGACCATTACGATCTTCTAAATTTTTGTCATTATTTTTCAAGACAATTATTTTGAGCTCCATATTCTCACTATATGAGTATCAAATATGATACTCGCCAAAAACACACATGCCAAGGTTCAATAAAAGAGATTTTTCGGACTATTATTTCATATGTCAGACTTTACAAGGACTGTGTTTGGCAGGTGTCGTCTCTGGGCAGCGGTAATGATCACGTGATGGACGCCGTGTCTCAGTGTGAGCAGTACGCTAAAGAGCAGGGCGCGCAGGAGCGCAACGCACCCTGGAGGCTGTTCTTCAGGAAGGAGATATTCACGCCGTGGCACGACCCGACGGAGGACAGCGTCGCTACCAACCTCATCTACCAGCAGATCGTGCGCGGCGTCAAGTTCGGCGAATACCGCTGTGATCGGGTAGGAACCTCAGACACAGAAAATGAAATAAATGTAATTTTCAATCACCCACTGTATTTCTAAGGAGGTATTATTCTCTTTTCTGCATCTTTCTTTTGCTTTTTATCTGTTTTTCCACCACTTTTATTTCTTTTGATTGTCTTGCACGTCTACTTTCCTTGCACTCTTTCTGCATCTTTCCCTTCTGTTTCGTCTCTTTCCGGGAGGAGGAGGATCTGGCGGAGCTGGCGTCGCAGCAGTATTACGTGGACTACGGCTCTGAGATCCTTGTGGAGCGCCTGTTGAGTCTTATTCCATCCTACATCCCCGACAGAGAGATCAGCTCGGCCAAAACCGTGGAGAGATGGGCTCAGTTCATCATGGCTGCGCACAAAAAGGTGCCAAACTTGAGTGTGCTATTTGGAATGGAAGACGAGTGTACTGCATTCTGGGTATTTTATACAGTACTGTATACTTCCTGCTTTTTAAAAAACTAGTATGCAGAATGAAATGATAAGGGTTTTAAAGAGCAGTGTGCTATATAGTTGACCTCAGTAACTGCATTCAGAAAGTGGCGTACATTCGACAAAATCCTCACAAAACTTGTCAAGAAAACATGTCAGGATCATATTTCATCCTAGAATTAAAAGAAATAAAAACAGAAATCCTATTCTTTTTTTATATACTGTAAAATAAGAAAATGAAACGAATTATCATAAAAATGTCATGGGGAAAAAATCTAAATGTTAATTCTAAAATAGGTTTTAAAATAGAAATCCTCAACGAGGAAAATGTGTCATAAAAAGGTTTAAAAATCAACAGGAAAAATATAACATTACATGTTGCATGAAAAAATAAATAAATTCCATTTTTGGGCCCAGGACATATTTCATTCCAAAAACAAGAGAAAAATATAGAATTTATATTTTGCATTAAAAATTAAACCTTTTTTAGGACCACTGATATTTTGACATTATTTTTGTACATTTAAAAAAATATATATACCTGAAAATATACTACTTCGTATTTATTGTTTTGATTTTGGGGATGAAATGTGTGCTAAACATGTTTCCGTTAGATTCAACAATTTATAAGCTCAAAAATAAAGATTTATTTAGCCTTTACATTTTTATTTTTTTTATTTTGTGAAAATTTCCTAACTTTTGGCATTGATCAAATGAAGAGTCAAGAATGAGACGCAATACAACACGGTTGATGTTACTGTCGGTTCACTCTTCTAACTGGGAATGGGAAGTCGTTTCCAGCACATGCATTGTATTTCACTGTACTTTGGTTGAACTCTGCACATTTTGGCAAATGTAGTAAGTGTGTCATGCATATAGAATATTAAGCACAGAATACACACTGTATACAGATTTCTTTCAAAAACTAGTAGGTAGTATGCCATTCTGAACACTTATATATTTTAACTGTAATGAAATCAACAAAGCTGTTAGTAACCCGTTATGTTGTGTTTGTAGGGCATCTACACCCAGAAGAGGGTCGACCCTCAGAAAGTGAAGGAGGAAGTCGTGGATTTTGCTCGTTATAAGTGGCCTTTGTTATTCTCACGATTCTATGAGGCCTTTAAACTTTCAGGTATGTTTTTTTTCACAAATGATGTCACATTAATATTGCACATTAAGGTTGTGTGCTGTATGTTTACAGATGGGTGTTTATGCTTAGCTATTGTGTTTCTGAAGGTCCTAGTCTACCCAAGAATGACGTGATCGTGGCTGTAAACTGGACTGGTGGTTTACTTCGTGGATGAGCAGGAGCAGGTTCTTCTGGAGCTTTCTTTCCCGGAGATCACTGCTGTGTCCAGCAGCAAGTACGGCTTTTCACAGAGATTCATTTGGAGGTTTTTTTTCCACATGATTTGAGCTTTTGAAGCTAAAAACCTCTGTGTTTGTCAGAGGAGGGAAACATCAGGCCCAGAGCTTCACTCTGGCCACCATCAAAGCAGACGAGTACACGTTCACCTCCAGTAACGCAGAGGACATACGGGACCTGGTGGTCACCTTCCTAGAGGGGCTCAGGAAGAGATCCAAGTTTGTTGTGGCCTTGCAGGACAACCCCAGTCCAGGTTAGAGAAAAGGACACAAACACATCATATCAATGGTCCTTTATACTTTTGCTTTCGCTTAAATGGGTGAATCTCACTAATGCATGGCCAGATTATATTTCAGATACATCCAAAAGAAAAAAATATATTTTACATAAAGAGGCGTATTTTAGGGCTTAGGCCATTTTTCAGCCTAAAATCAATAGACAAAAATATAAAATTATGTTTTGCATAAAGAAAATAAAGCCTATTTAGGGCCCTGTAATATTTCTGCCCTAAAAACGAATAAAATTTAAAAAAATAATATTTTTGCCTAAAGAAAAATAAAGGCCTATTGTAGGGCCATATTTCAACATCAAAAGATCAAAAGAAAGAAAAATTAAGAAATATATCTTTCTTGTATTTATATATTACATTATAATTGATTCTAATGTATGATGTTGTATGTATAAGACCCCGATCAGCACAAAATTCAAAGAAGAACATATAAAATCATATTTTTCATAAAGAAATAAATCTTATTTTAGGACCCAGGGTCATATTCAGCCCAAAAATTAAATAATATGAAATTATATTTGCTTGAAAAAAATAAAGCCAGATTTTTTAAAGGCACATGGCAGCCACAAAATGAAGAACAAATATGAAATGAAATTTTTCATAAAGAAAAATAAAGGCCATTAAGGCTCGGCCTCATATTTCAGCCCAAAAATAAGCAGAAAATATTCCATTATTGTTGTATACAGAACATAAAGCTTACTTTCGGAACCATTATTTACAAATATTTTTCATGACAATCAGATAATTAAGGAGGAAAAAAATTCACAGTATAAATATAATATTTTTGTATTATTTTAATTATAATATTATTATATAATAATAATATTATTATTATTATTAATAATTTTCCCTGTCTGGACACAAACTTTTTGTCTGAAAATCTGAATTGAATTCTAATTGTAATTGGGATGGATGCAGGCATATCTTTGAGAGTTAGTGTCACTTACAGCCGTTCTCTTCTTTCGTGTAATTCATTTATCCTGATCAGCCGGCGATGATTCAACGTTCCTGAGCTTCCGGAAAGGTGACCTCATTCTGTTGGACCAGGACACGGGCGAGCAGGTCATGACATCCGGCTGGGCTCACGGGATCAACGACAGAACCAAACAGAGAGGAGACTTCCCTGCAGACTGTGTTTATGTGCTGCCCACAGTCGTTAGACCTCCGTCTGATATCGTGGTACTGATATTATAATATTATGTTCAGCTGCAGAGGGCGTGTCATATTTATTATTGCAGTCTTTTATGAAACCCTCTCACATTCTCTGTCCCTGTCTCATGTTCTCTCTCTCTCTTTTGCCCTCTCGATGGCTTTTCTTTTTTTGCACGGCTCAGGCTTTGGTTACCATGACGCCAGACCAACGGCAGGAGTCGATCCGGATTTCCCATGTTCCTGTAATGGAGACGGAGGAGAGGATAAAGCCGTACACGCTGGAGGAATTCTCCTATGACTACTTCAGGTGAACGACCCCACTTCTGATGCCACATTGTCCCCACACTGTCTCAAATAACAAAATACATGTGCAATTAAGTTCAATTACATAAATAATAATTAAAAAAACATAATAATTTGATTTATAGAAAAAAGGCTGGTGTCCAGCAGAGTTATTATATATATATATAGGGACAGTGGGCAAAAAAGTATTTAGTCAGCCACCAATTGTGAAATTTCTCCCACTTAAAAAGATGAGAGAGGCCTGTAATTTTCATCATAGGTATACCTCAACTATGAGAGACAAAATGAAAAAAAAAATCCAGAAAATCACATTGTAGGATTTTTAAAGAATTAATTGGTAAATTCCTCGGTAAAATAAGTATTTGGTCACCTAAAACAAGCAAGATTTCTGGCTCTCACAGACCTATAACAACTTCTTTAAGAGGCTCCTCTATCCTCCACTCGTTACCTGTATTAATTGCATCTGTTTGAACTCGTTATCAGTATAAAAAGACACCTGTCCACAACCTCAAACAGTCACACTCCAAACTCCACCATGGCCAAGACAAAAGAGCTGTAAAAGGACACCAGAAACAAAACTGTAGACCTGCACCAGACTGGGAAGACTGAATCTGCAATAGGTAAGCAGCTTGGTGTGAAGAAATCAACTGTGGGAGCAATTATAGAAAATGGAAGACATACAAGACCAATGATAATCTCCCTCGAACTGGGGCTCCACGCAAGATCTCACCCCGTGGGTCAAAATGATCACAAGAACTGTGAAAAAAAATCCCAGAACCACACGGGGGGAAACTAGTGAATGACCTGCAGAGACCTGGGACCAAAATAACAAAGGCTACCATCAGTAAAACACTGCGCCGCCAGGTACTCAAATCCTGCAGTGACAGACGTGTCCCCCTGCTTAAGCCAGAACATGTCCAGGCCCGTCTGAAGTTTGCTAGAGAGCATTTGGATGATCCAGAAGCGGATTGGGAGAATGTCATATGGTCAGATGAAACCAAAATAGAACTTTTTGGTAAAAACTCAACTTGTCGTGTTTGGAGGAGAAAGAAAGCTGAGTTGCATCCAAAGAACACCATTCCTACTGTTAAGCATGGGGGTGGAAACATCATGCTATGGGGCTGTTTTTCTGCAAAGGGACCAGGACGAATGATCCGTGTAAACGAAAGAATGAATAGGGCCATGTATCGTGAGATTTTGAGTGAAAACCTCCTTACATCAGCAAGGGCATTGAAGATGAAACATGGCTGGGTCTTTCAGCATGACAATGATCCCAAACACACGCCCGGGAAACGAAGGAGTGGCGTCGTAAGAAGCATTTCAAGGTCCTGGAGTGACCTAGCCAGTCTCCAGATCTCAACCCCATAGAAAATCTTGGAGGGAGTTGAAAATCCGTGTTGCCCGCGACAGCCCCAAAACATTACTGCTCTAGAGGAGATCCGCATGGAGGAATGGGCCAAAATACCAGCAACAGTGTGTGAAAACCTGGTGAAGACTTACAGAAAACGTGGGACCATGTCATTGCCAAACAAAAGGGTATAGAACAAAGTATGAGATGAAATTTGTTATGGACCAAATATTAGTGCCACCCTAATTTGCACATAAATCTTGAAAAATCTCCAACTGTGATTTTCTGGATTTTTTTTCAATTTGTCTCCATAGTTGAGGTAACTAGGATGAAAAATTTACAAGGCCTCTCTCATCTTTAAGGGGGAGAACTTGCACAATGTGGCTGACTAAGACTTTTTTCCCCACTGTATATATAGGGGACACCATAATGTTCTACACCTCGGTTTTCATATGAAAATACTGAAATCGAATAATTAAATTAAATAAACAGATAATTACTTCTGTTATAGAAAAAAGTGTGGTGTCCAGACAGGGTTATTATTATTTTATACAGAGAAGGAAGATTTATGGTTATAAAAAAATATGCCAAATATAAACATTGTCATGGTCTTTAAAATGGGTTTATTTTCTTTATACAACATGTAATTTTCTCTATTTGTTATAATAAGTAAATTAGAATATTCTAAGGCACATGCCTCCCCCTCTTAGTTCTGCCTAAATTCAAGAAGAAAAGAATCTGTGTGGTAGATTCTATATAAATCTGGATGTGTTACGTAGTAAAAAACTATTTGAAATTAAGTTATCTAAATAAATCTGATTATAGAATAAAAAAAGTTTTAGGAATTTTATACAATATTATAAAATATGATTATTATTTTAAACATAGAATGAAAATTTCTTCTCATGAAACAAATAATGACACAAATATAGACAATGATTTTAAAATATGCTTCTTTCTTTAGGCAAATAAATAAAAAGACTTTTTTTTTCTTCTTGATTTAAAGAATAATTGTAATAATTAAATAGGTTAAATTTTATTTATGCAAAATGTAAATTGAAGCCTATTAAATGCCCATTAAGGCCCATGTATGTCAAGAAAAAAAGTGTAAGAAATGTATATTTGCGCTTAATAAAATCTTATAGAAAATAAGCCTATTTTTAATATTATGATTTCATCATAAAATAAATGTAATTAAGAAATTCATTTCCAATCGGGTTGTTGGCTAGCAGTCTTTGTTTTATTGTTTTTATTTTATTTTATTGGTTTTATTTTTTTATGTAATGTAGTATAATGTAAATTCCACCCTGTTCTTGGTCTTATTGCGCACGATTCATCAGTTCATGTTCTATGGAAAATAATATTTGACTTTACAAAAAAAAAACAAATGCTGTAAGCAGTCACTTAATACACATAATTAACTCATGCAAATGCATATGTGTTTTGACCCTCACTGACCCTTGACCCTCTCCGCTCATCCAGGCCTCCTCCCAAACACACGCTCAGTAGAGTGATGATCACCAAGAACCGCGGGAGAGACAAACTGTGGTGCTGCACACGAGAGCCCATCAAACAGGCCCTGCTGAAGAAGTGTGTGGGCCATGAGGAGCTTTCCCAGGAGGCCTGCATGGCTTTCATTGATATCCTTCAGACCTGGGATACATGGATGATGAATGCGACCTTGTGACTGATTGTGAAGTGCTGAGTGAGCCATCTAGAGATTTCATTTTCTGTTGATTTTGGGCTGAAATAGGCTTTATTTTGTTTAATGCAAAATATAATTTCATTATCTTCGTTGATTTTGGGTTGACCTGGGCCCTAAAATAGGCTTTTTATGCAAAACATAATTTCATATATATATTTTTTTATTTTGAGCTGAGATATGATCTGGGCATTATATCAGCCTTTATTTTCTTTATGCAACATTTTTTTTTATGGGCTGAAATATGACCTGGGCCCTAAAATGGGCATAATTTTTTAAGCAAAAAATAAAATGTCATCTTTTTTTTTTGACTTGGGGCTTAAAATAGGCATTATTTTCTTTCACCAAAATATAAGTTTGTATTTCTTCTAATTTTGATTTGCTATTGAGTAACGTGATTTCATTTGTTTTGAGTCTAAACTCTAGAAGTTGATGGATATTATCTTCTTTCTGACTGTTCCTTGACCCACTCTCCTGCACCTATAATGAAATATATGGGCGATTATCCGTCCAAGCGGACGCGGTCTGTGAACGAGCTCACAGACCAGATCTTCGAGACTGCGCTGAAGGCAGAGCCTCTGAAAGATGAGATCTACTGCCAGATCATCAAACAAATGACTGAAAACCATGTCAAGTACGTCTCTCCTTTACGTTTATAGCCAGACGCTGTGACTTCTGCCAGTATGCACTACCATTCAACATTTTGGGTAGGATGGTGAAATATTTTTGGCGATTAAAAAAGCCATTTTCTGTTTAAATATATTGTAAAATGTAATTTATTGCTGCGATCAAAGCTGTATTTTCAGCATCATTACTCCAGTCTTCAGTGTCACATGATCTTCAGAAATCATTCTAATATGCTGCTTTGATAATAATCAGAAATGTTTCTTGAGCAGCAATGTTGAAAACTGCTTCATATTTTTGTGGAAACTGTGATATGTTTTGTTTTCTTTTGCGAATAGACTGTTAAAAAATGCTGTGTGTTTGTGCAGGTACAGTGAGGAGAAGGGCTGGGAGTTGCTCTGGTTGTGTGCCGGTCTCTTTCCTCCCAGTAACGTCCTCTTACCGCACGTCCAGAGGTTTCTACAGTCGAAGAAACATCATCCGCTGGCTTCTGACTGCATGCAGAGACTGCAGAAAGCTTTACGGTGAAAACACTCCCTCACCACACGCACCCTAAGATCACCACACGCACTTCATTTAATTTGTATCAACACATATTTTATTGCAAATATCTACTAAGACCATCTGAAGTAGAATATACCATGAAAAATAACTTAATATGCAGAAGATCTTTAAGTCCAATCTATGAATTTATTTTGTATTATTTTCTTTTTCTTTTCTTTTTTTGAAAGTTTAGAAATGCTAGGGACTTACAGCTGTTTTCTTCCTTCATTTAACTCATTTATCCTGATCAGCTGGTGATATTTCACTGCTTTTGGGTGCTTTTGGAGAAGCAAAGACATCATCAATTCTTAATTTGCTGCGATTGTATTTTTAAGACTTGAATGCACATTAGGCTTGCCGCGATAGACGATGCTGACGGTGATACCGGTGCTAAGCCGCAACACAGGTTATGTCACTTGTCCACCGCGGCACAGACCCCCACCGTCGTTTTTATTTTTAATAGCAATAAAAATCATTTAGTTCAGTAAAAGAACAGACACTACAATTAAAAACTGAACACGGCTGCTCAATGCAGCGTGCCGAACGACAGTCTCATCACAGATCAGATTTCATTTCTCCAGTGAGGAGAGAGAGTCGAGCTGACTGACGAGAAGAGTGAGGTGCGACAGACAAGACGATTGCGGATGATTTAGTTTCGAAACGAAATGTAAAAGTGCCTGTTTGGCAATATTTTGGATTTTTGAAAAGCCTGTTGACTTTTGCTGTTTTAAGGTGATTTTGGAAGTTTTTTTTATACATTTGTTTCTTATTTAATTGGTTCTATATTGTTTGCTGATTTTTACTTTATTTAAACTTTCTGTCATTTATTTATTTATTTTTTACATCAAGGTGTATGCCATGCCTCCAAACTTTCTTACTCGTTTTGCTAATAAACATCATACGTTTTTTATTTATTTGGTTATATATTATACATGTTTACTTAGCCTATTTCCAGTTTTGTATACCTATTTAAACTTTATGTAAGTTATTTGTTATTTTATATTAGGCGGTTTGCCCTATAGCATGGTGTATTTTTATGTTTTTTTTTTATAAAAGTTCTATGTTTTATATATAGGCTAAAGTGAGTTTGGCGTTGTATTTTGTTGTTGCATTCAAGCAATTGACGCCGAACTGCCGCTAATTTGAAAGTGAAAGTAAAATGCGTTTTTAAGCTATTTAAAAGCGAGGAAAAGATGGGAAATTCAAACGAACTAAAAACGAACAATTGCTTTACGCCGAATTGCCGCTATTTGAAAGTGAAAGTAAAATGCACACGGCGCTTTTAAGCTATTTAAAAGCAAGGAAAGCAAGGAAAAGAGGGAACGCCCACGCCCCCGCGGTGATACCGGTATTACCGGTGTTGTCACACGTCAATTAACCGGTGGGAATATTTCCTCACCGTCACAACCCTAATGCACATGAACACCAAAGTCGCCAAAGTCGTAATTATGAGTTATGGCTGCACAATTTTTTTTTTAATTTCTAATCGCGAAATACAATTATGGATGCCACAATTACGTAATTGTTAAAAGTGGCAATTAATCGTTCAAAGTCCACTTTGTTATTCTGTGTGCTTAAGATGCTTTTTTCTTTCTTTCTACATGTTATCTTAAAGGTTTTTCCATTGTTTTAATTTTAGTTTTAGTATAACACTATAATACCATTTTTCCTTTTTTTTATAATTTACAGAAGAAACCAATCCGATGTATAGTTGACATTTGAGGCTTAGTACTATAGAAAAGCACTAAAGGTTTTTCAGTTAGAGTGTTTTCAGTTTGTTTATTTTCATATAAACATATGGCATGCAGTTGCATCAAACAATGGTATAAACATAATTCAATGTAAATTGTGATAATCGTAATTAATAATCGCAATTACCATTTCAAGGGAATAATCGACAATTACGATTTTTGTCATAATCGTGCAGCCCTATTATGAGTGGAAAACTTAAAGCCCATAGTTTTCTGACTGGACCTGTCAGTGTCATTTACAGTAAAACTAGCTAAGTTACCTATACGAAATACAATAGTATTGTACAATTATGATAGAATGCATAATGATTTGATTTGCAATGGCTTCTTAAACAAAAAAATGTAAAACATGTAGCTCAAAGGAAAGCATGGCACTAACAACACCAGTATCATGGGTTCGATTCCAAGGGAATGCATGAACTGATAAAATTAAACCTCAAATAACAGTGCAAGTTTGCAAGATTGCAATGCATCATATGACCTGAACAAATTAACAACAACCCCTGCTGTGCATTCTTTGTTCTTCCTTTTGTAGATTTGTTTTTAGTTTATTTTTAATGAAGAGATTGTACCACCATCTTGCACCAAACAAAGTGACTTTCTGTCACTTCCGATGTTGTAATTATGACTCACCAGCTAGGGCTTGAATGCACCAGTGCTCCTGAAATGACTCTGTTCCTGAAGTGGAATTACTCATCTCTGTCTGAACCGCTGGATGCTCATAATCAAGCTGTTTGGTTTTGACGTCGTGTCCTCTTTCTCTCTTTCACCCTGTTTTTCTGTTCTTTGAATGTCTCTCCATTCTGAGCTCTCAGTCAGGAGGACTCTTTAGTCGTGATGTTGTGAATGTGAGTGTTACAGTATGAATGGCTCATCACGGACACCGTATGCTTGCTTGTGTGCAGGAGTGGTTCCCGCAAGTATCCGCCGCACCTTGTGGAGGTGGAGGCTATTCAGCACAAGACCACACAGATCTTTCACAAAGTCTACTTCCCCGACGACACTGATGAGGTGAGGCAGACCTGCATATGCTTATGACTCATCAAACATATGGAGAGCTTGATTTTAAAATAAATTAAAGTAGGTTTCAACTAAAATGAAAACCATAAATGAAACATTTTCATTACTTGAAATAAAATAAACATTAAATGAAATAAAGTATAAAAAAATGTAACTTGTTTTACTTCAAGTTCTGAAATAACGAACACTAAATAAACTAAAACTAATAAATAAAAAATCATAAAAACTATATTTGAAAATAACTATAAAGACTACACACAGGAGCAAATAAAGCTAAAACTATAACTAAAATTAAAGTGAAAACATAAAATCTAATTCAAAATACTAACAGAAACTGTAATTGTATATCAATGATACTGAAATGACATTGAATAAACGCTTTACATTTCACTTTTAAATCCTCCCGAATATGCCCTTAAATGGCATCAAATTAAATTAAATTAAATTAAAGTAAAGTAAATTAATAAGAATGAATTGAAAAAATTTTTTTTTTTTTAAATCTGTTTTATTTCAGCTAGTTACTAAGGCAGCATTTCTCATTTTCACTTAGGTTAACATGAAGTACCAAAATAACTAGAACTGAATAAACTGAAACTAATACGTAAAAATTAATAAAAACTATATAGACATATTAAAAAAATTTTGAAATGGACAAACACAGAAATAAACTGAAATTTAAAAATAAAATTCTAATTCAAAATATTACCAGAAACTATAATAGCATCAGTGTTGCTAGAATAACACTGAATAAAGCTTCACATTTCTGAATTTTCAACCCTCCCAGAATATTCCTTGAAATGCATTTGGGAGTGTTTGACACAGCTTTTGCGGTTCCCGCTGTGTGTTTCAGGCGTTTGAGGTGGAGTCCAGCACGAAGGCCAAAGACTTCTGTCTGAACATCTCCGGCAGACTGCTGCTCAAATCACCCGACGGCTTCAGTCTGTTTGTCAAGATCTCTGATAAGGTAAAAATCACACAGTGAGCCAGAGCATCGTCTTTGGGCAATGGGATTTTGACAATCTAGCACATCTTTCTGGACCTAACCCAAGCTTAACCATTAACTAAGTAGGTTATGGGGTTAGAATAATATGGGATTCCTGTTATTTTGTCTGTGTTTGTGTGTTGTAGGTGATAAGTGTACCTGAGGGTGATTTCTTCTTCGACTTTGTCCGCCATTTGACAGACTGGATCAAGAAAGCGAGACCCGCTAAAGATGGTACAGCTGTGAATTTTACTGCACATTTACTGTAGGGTTTACTCTATTCATCTCTCATGTACACTGGCAAAACATTACCATGGCTTTTTTTTATGACATTCTTTGGATGTCAGTACCATGATACACTAGTATTTGGTAAGGATTGGTAACATTCTTTATAAAGTTTTTGAAAGAAGTCTCATGCTCATCAAGGCTGCATTTATTTGATAGTAAAAATAGGGGAACCATGTGGCTATATTATGTTATAACCATTAAAATATGTGTTTTCTATCTTAATGTACTGGAAAATGTAATTTATTCCAGTGATGCGCAGCTGTATTTTCAGCTTCATTACTCCAGTCTTCAGTGTCACATGACCTTCAGAAATCACTCTAATATGCTGATTTACTGCTCAGGAAACATTTCTGATTATTATCAATGCTGAAAACAGTTGTTCTGCTTCATATTTTTGTGGAAACTTTGATACATTTTATAAAGTTTATTTAAAAAAACAACATATGTTTAAAATAGAAATCCTTAGTAACATTATAAATGTCTTTACTGCCACTTTTGATCAATTTAATGCATCCTTGCTGAATAAAAGTATTAATAATGAAAGCTGATACATGTATAAATCTAGACCCAGGAGTAATCACTTTTATACTGCCAGTATTTATTTTTAATCTTATGTTTAGTATTGAAATAATTTAATTTTTTATTTAATTTTATTTTTTTGCAAAGGGTACAAAGTAATGGCTCTAACTCTGATGTTCAGGTATAGTGCCTTCATTGACCTACCAGGTGTTTTTCATGAAGAAGTTGTGGACGATCACCGTTCCAGGCAAAGACTCCTTCGCAGACTCCATCTTCCATTATTATCAGGTGAGCTGCATCTATATAGTACATCACGAAACTATGAATGAACCATGGTTAAAACCCTGTACTGTATCAAATGCAGCATATCACATCAGCCTATCTTCATAATCTACATGTGTGTGTGTGTGTGTAGGAACTTCCCAAGTATCTGCGTGGATATCATAAATGCTCCAGAGAAGAGGTTTTCCAGCTCGGCGCTCTGATCTACCGGGTCAAATTCGAGGATGACAAATCCCACTTTCCCAGCATTCCCAAGATGCTGAAGGAGCTGATTCCTCAGGACCTGATTCGCCAGCTCTCGCCCGACGACTGGAAAAGGGTTTGTGTCACACTTACAATGACATCAGCTGTGCGTGTCCTTGTAGTTGCATTGACACAGTGTGCATCATCTTTATGATCTGCAGTCGATTGTGGCGTACTTCAACAGACATGCTGGGAAATCAAGGGAGGAAGCCAAGCTGATGTTTCTGAAGATCATTTTCAAATGGCCCACATTTGGCTCTGCCTTCTTTGAAGTGAAGGTACTGTCACTGTGCTATTCAGGCAAACTGACACTTTTCTACTTGCTATTAACGATTGCAGAGTTCTTAGAGCTCAATTTCATTTTTATTTTTTCTCTGGATGGACCGATCTGTCTTGTTGAATTCTTTATTTTTTTTTCATTGATCCCAATGCAGCAAACCACGGAGCCACACTTCCCCGAGATCCTGTTGATAGCCATCAATAAATATGGAGTCAGTCTGATCGACCCCAAGAACAAGGTGAGTTTTCTTTCTTTTTCTTGCTTTTTACTAAAGTTTCAACATGCAACGACCGTATTTTCCTTTTTTTTTCATCTGAAATGCACTGCAAATTATATTGCAAACAGACTTATATAAGGCAATTAATGTCAAGCACACAAACACGTGCATTCGTTTCAGTAGTTTTAGTTTCACTAGTTTTAATTAAAAATTTTTAAATAAATGTATTTATGCTTGGTGTTTATAGTATATGTAGTTTAATGAATGGCATTATAATTTATGTTTGTTTAATACAATTTCTAATTTTAGATTCTTGTTCTGTTTTGAATACTGTTAAATGTAAAGGATTTGTTGTGGAGTGAGGGAAACTAAAATACATGTTTATAGCATTTCGTTTTATTGTTGCGTATCTTACATTCTTTCTGAATAGTTTTTACAAATATTTAAAATTAGTCATTTTTTTTGCATTTTAATTTTAAAGTTTTAGTAATTTTTTTTCTTTCTTTTTATTAGTCATTCATTTATTTTTAGTTATTTTAAAATATAAATGAAAATGAGAAATGTTGCTTTGGCAAGTATAGCTGAAAAAAAAAAAAAGGAATAAATCATAATGCATTGCGTCACACTCTAATTTGTTTTAGTATATTTATATCATATAGTATTTAATAATATTTTGAATGAATATTTAGCTTTTATTAATATATTTTCAGTTTTGATTTTAGGTACATTTTTATTATATGTTATTAATTTTTTTTAAATTTCAGGCAATGTTTATTTAAAGTATGTTTTATGGTTTTAGTTTTAGTTAACTGTAATAGCCCTGTGCTGAATATACTAATACAATGTTACTTATACATCTTTTTTTCTCAGCAATGAAATATTGATCCCAGTGTGCAGTGATGTTTGTGTTTTCGATCCGTAGGATATTTTAACCACGTATCCCTTCACTAAGATTTCCAACTGGAGCAGCGGGAACACGTACTTCCACATCACGATCGGCAACCTGGTTCAGGGCAGCAAGCTTCTGTGCGAGACGTCACTGGTGAGAGAAAAACTCACTTTCATCAGGTTTATATGAATGATTTAATGAAAGAAAAATGGCCATTTGTGCATTTACTTCCCTTGTTTCTTCATAACAGGGCTACAAAATGGATGACCTGTTGACGTCCTACATCAGCCAGATGCTGACCACCATGAGCAAGCAGCGGAATTCACGCGGCCACAGCAAGTGAACGTTTGATTGGCGTGAGGCGGCGGAGCTGGTGCGTCTGCTGCGGCCTATTGGTCGGCCGTGCAGCTGGGGGCGGGCCTTCGCGTCCCAGCTGTGGCGAATGAGCCGCACCCCCTCTGCCAGCTCCCAGGGCTCTGTGTGTCCCGATGAAGACTCTTCATCTGCCTCCAGTGAGGATGACTACCTCTGAGCAAAGCTCCTGTCTCCGTCTGCTGTTAGGAAATGGCATGTGAAGAACTGGATTTATGTGTTTTTTGTTGGATGATTTGCTCTAGAATATGTATTACATGTTTTAATGCACAATTTAGATACCATTTACTAAGTTTTGTCAAATTCAGCCGAGTCGATTATGAACTGGAATGGCTTAGCTACATGCATCCTGAAGCATTGTTTATGTGGTTAAAAAAGAAAAATACTTGCATGAGTTTCTGGAGGGTTGTGAATGAATCTTTTTAATGGCAGCAAAAAAAGAACTTTTATAATCGTTCAAATGTTAGTTTGTGTTCCATTTGAGAATTTTGTGATTTCAATTTATTTGATTCACTTTTTAAAGTTACAATGCAGGCCTTAATTTTAAATGTGTTTTTTTTTAAGACTAGTAACCGTTTTTACGTGCATCTTAAAGGAATAGCCTAAAAATTAACATTTTATGAAAAAGTGTACTCAGCCTCACACTGTCCAAGATGTTGTTTAGCACTGAAATTTTAAATTTAGCACTATATCACTTGCTCACCAATGGAAGTGAATGGGTGCCGTCAGATTGAGAGTCCAAGCAGCTGATAAAAACATCACAAAATGTCATTTTTTGGGTTAAAATTGTTACATGATCAAAATTCATCTCTTGATCTGCCACTATAACCTCATTTCCATGAGTCCCGAGTCTATTAAATACATGTTGAAGTGTATTTTGTAAATGAAAGGAGAAAAAAAGAAAGATACATGGCCTTATTTAAAAAAAAAAGTTTTTTATTTACATAAAGATGAACCATAGAAACCTGTCAATAACATGTTTAGGTCATATTTCACCCTGAGGAAAAATTATTTTTGCATAGAGGAAAATGAAACCTGTTTTTGTAGCGTTCATGCATCACAGAAGTATTTGTTGCACTGCCTTTAATGTACAATTTAAAAACATTAGAATGTAACAGTGTTTGGAATTTAATTTAATAATTTAATTAATTGTAAAGACCATGAAATGTTCAGATGCACTAGGCCAAATTGAGATCTTAAAAACAGGCTTCACATTCTTAATGTACTGTTAAAAATTTTGTATTGCTTTTTGAAATGATTTTGGGGTGAAATGTGACCTTGACATGTTTTGTTGATAAATAGATATGCTAGATGTCCTTAAAGTTATCAAGTTTTGAATGATTGTTGTCGCTTGTGTATATTGGAGCAGTAGGTTTGCGCTCATTAATTCATGGCCTTTATTTGCACCAAATATGTACTTCAACACAATTATTTGACTTACTGTAACATCAGACACTAACCTGAACTCATCTGTTTCTTGTGTTTTGTGTGCTAATTCATTTAAGAACAAAGTTCTGACTACTGTTATTTAGCCACTCTTTTATGCAAAGGCACCATATTAGTTAACATTTTATATAAAATGTTCCTGTAAAAAGTGTAACAGTACATCAATGAAAATTAAATGTCACAAAAATGTGTTGAACACGTGATACTCTCATTGTAACATCAAATCTTTTGTGATGATACGTATCGAGGCATATATTGACTCTGCTAAAAATATTTTTATTTAGGCTATTGGAGATGATGATATAGAGTAACAAAAAACTTTGATCAGAATATCATCAGTTTACAGACACAAGTTGCATTAAGACAGAGCAAGTAATAGAACTCATTCTCGGCATTGCATTTTATACAGGCAGGAATGTTTCAGCATCCCATGATAAGAGAAACATCTGGAGCAAAAAACATGTATGCAAGCTAGAGCGTGACCGCTGAACATGCAAACGCTGCTAATGACGAGGAAAGAGCGTTTGGTCACTTGCAAAGAAGACCTTTACGCTCATCACATTAATCAGAAACCTTGCATTTAATTAGAGGTTGATTAAAGTGAGCACTTGAAGTTTCATGACAGCAATTCCAGCGATCTAAATCTATCAAATCCGGATTGTCTGTTTGGCTAGTCATTGTCTTCCTGATTGTAAATGTTTGTCAATTTGATCACATCATGCAATGGATCTGACATCTTAAATATTTCTCAAACACTCTGGATTAAATCCAATGTTATAGTTCATTTTACCATGCGTCAGACTGCAGTAATCAGGCTGTTTGCATCTGGGTCTGAAATATGGCAAATTCAGTCTTTAATGATAAAAACGAACTTCACAGAAGCAACAGAAACTGGATGATGGATTCATCTAATGCCACCAATTCTGAAAATAATTGGTCAAATACATTTGATATTTTTTAACAAAATATCACCAACATAACATTTTCCCACTGCTTACCTCCGAGTACATTTACATCCATGGCACATAATTTCATGTACTGCACAGTATAAAAAGCATTTTTTCCCTAGAATATGAATAAATATATGGGTTTATTGTATTATTAATATATACTAAATTTGTATCACTTTACAATAAGGTTCCCTTTGTTAACAAGTTAAACTAACCATGAAAAAATCTTCTACAAGATTATTAATCTTAATGTTGATTCCAACCTTTACTAACATTATTAAATCAAGTTGTATCTATTATGTTATTTTAATGACCGAGCTGACCCAACGACCAGCTGTATTTGACTAAACGTTAAGAGATTAATAAATCTGCAACACATGTTGCTCATTGGTTAATGTGTTGAATGCATTAAATCTACATTTTTTCCCCACAATTCCATAATGTAAAATTTTTATAATTTTTTTGTAAGTGACAAAATTGGAAGGTTATATCTATATATAATAGTATAGATTAGATATTCACGCACATACCATTTTGGGGAAAATGTGCTAACTCTCAAACATGTCAGTTTATTTCCTTTTAGTTTTGATTTTAGTGATTTAGATTTCTTTTTTCACCATTTAACAGACACCGTATGTTTCCCCTTGGAAATCCAAAATATTTTATATAAGCTATATATATAAATAAATAAATTATTATATACTATATATTTTAATATATTTCATGATTGTGTCATTTGTCTATTAGCGGTTTGTCCAATAATAGGGGCCATTTAATATCTGTGTTCAAAATACATAGTCTAGTCTTGACAAGGCTTGGAGACAAAAGTACGTGACTAAGAAAACTGTCTTTAAAACAAGAATTCTTTCACAATTTGAAGCAGCAACAGCAGAAGCTCAGAGTTTGAAGCTGGAATGCAAATGGACGTGTGATGATGCTGACAGCGGTTCCAGGTCTGCAGGTTCACTCCCTCCACAGATCTGTGTTGTGTGGCTTTCAGATGGGCGGCTCCTCGCTGATGGTGGGCAGGCTGGGAGTGCCGGGTGAGTTCTGAGCCTCTCTGTGGACGCTGATGCTGATGCTGGAGATGGACCAGACGTCGCTCAGCTCTGCCGGACGGACGGAGAGAGATGAGAGCGGCTCGTAATGAGAGTGATGGAGGGTCAGATGGGGACGGGGAAGCCATGCATAGGGGGAACATGCAGGGGGAGGTCGAGGTCCCGGGACAGTGTCGGCCCGTCAAAGAACAGAGGGTTCCAGCGGATGCCGTGGACCTCTGACGCTTCTATAGCACACAGAGACATGCAAACATGCAAGTGACGGGTTCACAGGACACTAAACAACAAGGGCTTCTGGGATTGTTGACGAAAAATCTGACTCGAAAATGAAAATGATCAAAATAAACAATTTTTTTTCTAAATATGAAATTTGATTTGTTTGCCTGCATTTTTTATGATTTAATGATTTTATCATCTAAATTTTTCATCAACTCATGAACCCCAGTTTGGGAAACAAAAACAAAACTATATAACATTATATACGTACACGTGTGAGTGTGAGTGTGCGTGCGTGGCCCAAGACCACAAAACCAGTCTTAAGTGTCAATTTTTCGAAATTGAGATTTACACATCATCTGAAAGCTGAATAAAAAAGCTTTCCATTGATGTATGGTTTGGTAGGATAGGACAATATTTGGAAATCTGGAATCCGAGGGTGCAAAAAATAAAATATATCTAAATTTTGAGAAAATCGCCTTTAAAGTTGTCCAAATGAAGTTCTTAGCAATGCATATTACTAATCAAAAATCTAATTGATATATTTACAGTAGGACATTTACAAAATATCTTCATGGAACATGATCTTTACTTAATATCTTAATGATTTTTGGCATACAATGGTTTTTGGCTATTGCTACAAATATACCCCAGCGACTTAAGACTGCTTTTGTGCTCCAGGGTCACATATAAAATAATGTTTATAGACACTGTTTAATAAATAAATAAAATATATCATTTACGATGCCTATAAAGATACAATTAACTAAAACACACACATATACATACAAAAAAAAATTCTCAATGGCTGTGTTCAGAATGGAAAAGTTTATTGCATAATATAATACTGTGTACTATGTTTTACAAACCAGTATGTAAAAGTATGCAATAATAAATATTGTATGCCACTACTATGACCTTGTTCCATGTGTTATGTATGCATCCAAGTTATTTTGCATTTTAATTCCAGTTTTGTGAAAAAATCTTATATTTTTGTTGTTCGATCAAATAACTGGTCAATGATTAGATGCTAAAAAGCGTGCTTGGATTGAGCACATTTCATCACGAGTGCAGTGTAATCTGTTGTAAACTGCAGATTTGGCATCAGTAGTGTGACAGTTTGCCAATCTGAAAACAGCCAGCGATCTGGACGACACATGCAGGACGACACGCCAAAAACATGAGCAATGAGAGATTCACAGCCAAAAATCAACAACTTACCCGTCCTGAACTTGCTGTACGGTCCGTTCTCATTCACCTGTCTACTGCCCGACCAGAACGGCAAACCTCGCTCACGCCACCTACAGGACGAAACATCACATGCTCAAGCCATCACATTATTACAACAAACAGTGTTGCCATGTTTACCTTCTAAGCATTCAGTTTGAAAGTTTGAAGGAGAACATTGGACAAGATTAACATGCTTTTGAATAAAATTCTGCACATAAAATATTAGAATATTCAGATTAACCTAATAAACTATGATTTGGGATTCAATGCAATTGATGCAATTCTAATCATGCATTCTATTTAAATAGATATTATGCAGATTAGATCTGAAAGGTCTTTAGTTTAAAAACTAAACTCTACAGGAGGGTGGCACTGCAGAAGCATGTTAGTATCTGGTTAGTTGAAGCAGAACTCACCAGTGGAATATGAAAACAGCTGTGATGAGGAAAGCAGAGAGGATATCCGTCAGGATCCACATCAGACTGTATTCATCTGGAGTCTGCGTGAGGAAGAGAGAACCGTGATTGTCTCTTCTGTAGACGTGACACATCACTCAGTCAATCAGAAAGTGTGATATTTGTGATCCGGACTCACCATGAGGAACATGGGGCGCTGCAGTTTCTTGAGGATGTGCAGGGCGTTTGTAGTGACTGAATGAACGCCTGAGCACCACGCCAGCGAATATAACCACGGCTGACTGACCACATACAGGTTAGTGCTGATGTTCACAGAGGAGTACTTTCTGTTTTTTTTCCCCCCCTGAATCAAACACTCTGTTGGACTTATTGGGCCGTTAAAGAGACATTATGAAGTTTCACACTTTAATTGCAAAAGCTCTTCTCTGCAATGAGTCGGAAGAGTTCATAGAAGACAAAAAGTCTGATATGATAGTTAATTTGTGTCTTCCAGGTAAAAATGGGGCTTCATTTAACAGTGCCAGTTAAAACACACACACCACACACACACACACACACCATAATATACAATACACATACACACACACACACACACCACACACTATATACACATACACATACACCAAATAACTAACACAACACCACACACACACACACACACACCCACACACACCATCATGTTTGTTTTTGTGAATTGTGGGGACATTCCATAGGCATAATGGTTTTTATACTGTACAAACTGTATGTGCTATTGCCCTACACCAACCCTACACCTAACCCTTTACTTTCTCAAAAAAACTCATTCTGTATGATTTAGAGAAGCGTTTGGAAAAATTGGGACATGGGGTAATGCCTCATAAGTCCCTTCCTCCTTGTATACCTCATACCCATTATGTCTTATTACAAATGTATGTCTCATATGTCACTACAACGTGCCAACACACACACAAAAAATTTCTTATGAAAAACCTAGAAGCAACATTTTGTTATTTCAACAGAGAGAACATATACATAATATATATAAATAAATAAATAAATTATATATAAATCATAATATAAATTATTATACACAACATAACAATACACACACATTTAAGGTTCTAGATTTACACATGTATATGATGTAATAAATATTCACGTTATTATTATATAACAAGGCATCAACAATAAGTATATAATAATAGTTTTGTTTATTAATAAAACCATTTATTATATTCCCTGGTATTATTATTATTAATATATAATACTATTTATTTTATAATATTTAAATACCATTTAATTGATAAAACCTGTAAATTATTCTGGTAATTATAATAACAACTATACTTTCTATATGCTTTATTTATGCTTAATAAAATAAATATTAATTATATTTATAATATTAAAATATAAATAATTACTATATATATGCTTTAAGCCGGTTTTTGATAGGAAATATTTTTGATTTTTATATAGGATTATATATAATAACATAAATTAATATTGATGATCTATATTATATATATAATGCTTATTATTATAATAATGATAAATAATATTTATATTTTACTGCATTAATATATCATACGATAATAAACGTAAAGACTACAATAATTTATGTGAATCTTTATTATTATTGATTATTATGAATAATATCCTAAATCAATAATATGCATAAACCTTCCACGTGAAAACAGCTGTGAGCAGGAACGCAACCCTCACTCGCTATAAACCCAGCAGAGTTCCCGCGTATTCTTGCTCGATGGTACAGCGCTCATCCGGACGTACCTTATCTGCTTCCTGTGACAATTAGCTGTATGGATTTGAGTTCGGACATGTCCCTCCTGCAGCTCCTCTATAAAAAAAAAAAGGGGGCCGTTTGGGGAAAAATTGCCCCCCCCCCCCCCTCCAGCGTCTGCTGCAGCTAACCGGTCCAGCTCCTTCACCAGACTCCTCTGATCGGCCGGCAGCCACAGCACCTACGACAAAACAGGCCAAAAACACCATATCATGCCTCTTCAGCCGCTGATCCAGCTCCTGTTTTACACAACAGTTTAAAATAGGAAGGTATAATGCCACAAGGCTACATGTACATTATTATGTGTGACCCTGGACCACAAAACTAGTCATAAGGGTCCATTTTTAGAAATTGAGATTTATACGTCATATGGAATCTGAATTAATAAGCTTTTCATTGCTGTATGGTTTGGCTGAGATACAACTATTTGAAAATCTGGAATCTGAGGGTGCAAAAAAAATCTAAATATTGAGAAAATCGCCTTTTAAGTTGTCCAAATGAAGTTCTTAGCAATGCATACTACTAATCAAAAATTAAGTTTTGATATATTTACGGTAGGAAATTTACACAATATCTTCACGGAACATGATCTTTACTTAATATCCTAATGATTTCTGGCATAAAAGAAAAATGTATAATTTTGACCCATACAATGTATTTTGGGCTATTGCTACAAATATACCCCAGCGACTTAACACTGCTTTTGTGCTCCAGGGTCACATATTATTATTACGGCTAGAAGAAAACGTCAGCATCCAGCTGTTGTTGCTGAACTACCTGGCTGGAGTTAATGGAGGACTCGTTGTGTATGACCTCCAGGGTGCGTGTGATCCACGCGTCTCTGTACGGGTGTCCTCGGGGTGGGCGTCTGAGGTCAAAGATCACCAGCCTCTCATGCTGGGCAGCCAGATTCAGGAACTCCTTCAGGGTGGGTACCGTCTGGTTCTGGACCCGAACCTTCTCGTCTACATCGAGAGAAGAGGCCGTGCTGAAAGGATCCCTCTGAGAGGAAGAAAAGCAAGGATTTGATTGAGTTTTAGCTGCCAAATTAATAAGGCACGGTTTCTCAAACGGGGGTTTGTAAGTTAAAGAAAAGCTAATACTGACTGTAAAATCAAGTACAATTAGTTGCAATATAGCTTAGTGTTATTATCAAATCAAAGGCTGTCTCAGATCTTTTCGGTTCACAGTAAATGCAGTGAACTCCATCTCTGCATGTGCTGCGAGTTTAACACGCATTTGAGAACACAACTTGCGCTAGGTTTACTTTATTTACACGTTCGCATCATTTCCAGCCTTTTTGTGGTCAGACGTTCACAGCATTTCAGCAGTAGGATATTCCACCAAAATAAAAGACTGAGGATTTCAGTATTTAAAAGAGAAGAATTTTAGACATAAACAGTGTCAAATAAGATTATTACAATGATCAAATATTCATTTTTATTTTACAGTACAATTTTAAATTTAAAATACTAATGTGTTTCATTTTTATAATTAGTTAAAAATAATATACTATTCTTTTACAGTGCAATATAGTTTACCACATAGGTCTTAATTTTTATAATATAGTTAAAATATTAATTTATATTGTTTTATTTGTATATTAGTGCGGTCAAACGATTAATCGTGATTAATCGCAACCAAAATAAAAGTTTTTGTTCACATAATACATGTGTGTACTGTGTATATTTATTATTATATAAATACACACACATGCAGTATATATTTAGAAATTATTTACATGTATATACATTTATATTTTATATTATATATAAACATATTTAATATATAAACATAACATATACTGTATATTATATACATGCATCTGTTTGTATTTATATATACATAACCAGCACCACAAAATATTATGTAACAAAACGTTTAGTTGGACTGCATAATCGTTTGACAGCCTCGTAAATTTGTAATTTACAGCATATAATGCCTTATATTTCGTTAAAAAATAATATATAAAGAATAATATTTTACGTTTACACCATACGTCTTCGAATTGTTTTATAATAATATAATAAACTATTTTGTCAGGCACCCTCTTTAATACGGCATGCCGTCTGACAAGTTTATTTTATATGGTACATGGTAAAACTCAACTACAATCCACAAGCCTTTTACTTCATCACAGCCCTGAATAACTCTGTTTTGAACTTTAAACTGGGAGAGGTTGAGCATCGGCGGCAGTCGTACTGGAACAAGGAACATGACGCACGCTTCCTCTGGCAAAGCCTAATTCCAGCCAGAATCCTTTAATCCCAAGTGATTCCACGCACGGATTTCAGAGGGATTCTGAGGTTAATTAAGAGGCCAAGAACCAAAGCATATATGGATGTTCACTGCATTATTTTTATTATAGAACGATGGGTTTTTAGAAACCATAATGGGTTCTCTGTTTGTTTCAATATTGTTTTGACAACCACAAATTTGAGTGAAGTTCCGTCTGTGTGGTTCTTCTGATAAATGGATTTCTCTTAGGTATAATTATCCTGTGAGAATAATAGGAAGATGCTGGAAAGAACATCAGAACATATTATAATAACCAGCTTTGAAGTAAAACATATATAATCAGTAATTATACTTTCTCTAAAATTAAACAACAAAAACCACCAGTTATTGGACTGCAAATTAAACACGTCAATTAGCCAATAAATTATTAATTAATGCAGTTTTCAGCTTTCTATTTTTGCTAAACTGTGCATTAGAGTACATGTCATTTAAGACTGCATTGCCCATTTCAGACAGCACATTTACATTAATTATATTATACTAGAAAGCTCCGTATAATTTTATTCTTTATATTAAAAATATATAAAAAATGCAAATTGCCAGAAGGGAAACTGGATGACACTTGAGTAGGCTATACAGCATATATCAATCAAGATGCGAGAACCAGTACTGATTATGCCATAGCCATCCATATTTTATATCACTGCTAGCTGATGAACAGGAACCCAAGGTTCTGGATCATTACTTGAAGAAACCAGGATCCAGCGCTGAGCATCTCCAGCTCATCCCAGGTGAACATGGCCGCCGGCGCGTCCGTCCGGTTGGGGAACACCTCATGCACATTGGTCGTCCTCCTCAGGGTGCTGTCATGCATCAGGAACGGGACGCCATCATAACTGCAGAGAGAGAAATATAGTGTGAATATTTAAGCACTCTCAAACAGTTTCTGCATGCTATGAAATTCCGTTCGTTTGATATTTGTACTTCTAAAAAAAAAAACTACAAAATGATTAGTATTTATATTAAAAACAAACAAAACGAAGAACAATACAACTTCAAAGTACGTTTTTGTTTTGGTTCTTTTGTTGCACTTTAGAGGCATTATGTTGTCAGTTTGTCATTTTTATTTCTATTTAGCTTTAATTTTTTTTTTTTCAGTTTTAGTCATTTTAGTACTTTAAGATCAACTCCTTTAATTTCAGTTCGTTGCCAAGGTTTGAAAAATTAGTTTGATTTTTACTTCCAAAATATATATATAAAAATGTTATAGTATTTATTAAAAACAAAGCAAACAAACAAACATTTTTGTATTGTTTATATACAATTGTATTAACATTTTGAATTTTTTCATTATGTGCTTGTCGTTTTATTTAATATTTATATTCATCTTTATTTTTTATTTCAGTTTTAGTAATTCTATCACTTTTCACATTTCGCTTCTTCCAAAATATGAAAACATTTTTTTAATTAGTTTTTATTTTGTATTTTCAGTTTCATTTGTGCTTCTGTCGTTTAATGATATTTTGACTATTTCTATTTATCTTTATTTCATTTGCACTTTTGTATTTTTAGTCACTTTAAGTTCTACTTATTTTATTTAGTTGCCAAGGCAACATGTGTCTCATTTTCAAGTTGTTCATCTAATATTTATATTTTATTTCAGCTTTATTTCAATTAACAAAAAAGATAATTTTAGTTTATTTTTTGTTAACAATAACAGCACTGATTTGTCTAATCATGGGAAGTATTTTGTGGGCCTTATAAATGTAATTCTCTGTATTTGTTCCATTAATACTGTATATAAAAAAGGTCTAAAAAGCTTTCCTATTTTACCCTTACACAGAAAACTTTTTACGTTTTGTTATATTTCATTTAGGTCAACGCATGCAGGAAAATATTCACCCGATTCAACTAATAACCTACATCTGTCACTTTCCAAATGAAAAGTTGGTCAAACACATAAAATGAGGAGTTCGCTAATTCTGCCAGATTAACCCAGTTTCAGTCCACACCTGACACGGATCTATAATTGTGAACGGGGTCAGATGTTGTTATATCACAAATAATCCATGATTGGGTCAGCAGGTCTCATTCACAAAACACCAAGCACTTTCTGTAAAACCATTCTTGAGTAAATAGCTGCTTTTTTGTTGTTGTTGATTCTCTTGAAACTGGCTGCACAAAATGCATTGGTTTTGTGTAGTGAACACTAAAGATGATGCTGCAGATCCAGCAGGGCTTTCCTGAGAACATGCGCTGATAACAGTGTAGAGTCATCAAACCTGTGTAATACAGGCTGCAAATAGATGGATCTTCAATCCATGCTTCCTAGGGAGCTTCCCGCAGCTCATGCAATCATCTTAACCTGAGAGCAGTGACTCATCAAGGAGCTGTTAGCAGCAGACCTTTGTCCAGAGGAAATGACCTGCTGAATGAGCGGCCCATTGATGGTTTGATGGTGCATTTGAAGCGGAAGATCACAGAAATCCACTCATTCACAGAGCAGAGAATGAGAATTCAGGCCGGGGACTTTGTGTACCCTCAACATTAGCTCTGCTGTCTACATAGGCAGCTTTATTTCTTTCAACAATTCTTTCAAATATCATTTTAGTTTGAGTTAATTATAATATCACTGATTCCAAGTTTTAAGTTAGTTGTGAAGATAACATTATGATACTCTAGTAAGCATAACTTTTTTTTATATTTTGTTTTTAACCATTTGTACCGATTGGCAGTATCAAATCAACTGTAATTGAATTTCAAATCTAAGTATATTTAGAATTGGCATTTCTCTCACTATTGTGAATACATTTGGATTGTTTCTTGCAATGTATTCTGGGATTGCATTTCTGTGAAGCATGCTGCCTTAGAAATGGGCCAAAATGAGGTCTCTTATAATATATTATATATATTTGCAGTATACATAACAAAAGTGCTTATTACTCATACATTTATGCATTTGGCAGATGCTTTTCTCCAAAGCGATATACACTGCATTTAAGGTATACATTTCATCAGCTGCATTCACAGAGAAACAAACCCAATGGTCTACCCAATGGAGCTACAGAAATGCCTTTACTGTGACTATGAAAGAAGCATGTTTCAGTACTTTAAAATGCTTTTATGCAGTACAGTAAGTAGGAATGGATGAAGATGCCAACCTGATTGTGACGTCTGTCTCCAGTCCCTCTCCTCCCGCTTCTACAGCCTTCTCAAAGGACATCTGGGTATTTTCTGGTGCAAGCTGTTTGAAATGAAACAACATCAAACCTGCTGACAACCATTTTGAGTCTTTACCCTTGTAATCGTATTTAAATGTTTATTATTTCCATTAAAGGTCAAACACAAGATGCAAAAAAAATGAATTCAAGCTAGAAGGAAACAAAGTCCAGTTTAGTTTTGAAAGTGAAGTCAAACAGACACTGATTTTAAAGGGCATGCTGACACAAGCCCACATACAATCCATGTGTGTTCAATTAATATTGCACAAATATCATGAGGTAAAAATAGCAGACCATGGGTGCTCCTCTGTGCCCGATGAGGGTGGGCGCCGGCCCCAGTGTGCCCTTCTCTTTGATGCAGGGCGAATACATGCCCAATGGCACCAGATACAGGGCGAAGAGAACCGCCAGGAACAAGCTGAGGAGAGCCACCTGCCTCACTGAAACACACACACACACAATACTCAATGAATGGGTGTAAAACCTTAATTAATAAAAGTGTAAAACACATCCAACCATCATAAAAACACATTGCACCTTTATAATTTAGCACATAGGAACATTAAATGGAAATAGAACATTAGGCAACTATTTCATCAGCTGGTTTTCTTCATTTTAGGAGGGAGACTGTCGTAGCTAGTGGGACTGTTTTGTACACTAATTAGGGAAGGTCTCAATATTGCTGGTGACAATTATGGAGTCAGTCTAGTGCCACCAACAGTTTAAAGTTTCATATACATTTTAGCTCACATCTTCAACTGGACATCAGATTTTCTGTCCAAAAAAGCTAAAAAAAATTTAAAACTTGTACTATAGCTTTTACCAAATCTTCCTCAAATCTGAGTTTTCAAATGCTTTGATGTCAAACAGTTGTACTTGGTCAAAAAGTTATAAATAAATTATAAATACAATCGCTAAATGAATGGAACTGGTAATGCAATAATTGTAAATCTAATCATTTAGTTATTTAAATTATTTTTATTAAGTATTTAATTATTTAAATAACCACCAGTAGTGTTTCATTTGTGTGCTGGCCAGTTCTCGCATGATTTATAGCGTTAGTTATTAATTTACCTAAACTAAAAAACTACTAAAAATCAATAAATCCAAATAAAAAAAACATAAGCAAGCAAATTACAAAAGCAACCAATACTAAAACCTAAACTAAAATTAAAATGAAACCTGAAAAAAAGAAGAAAAATATTATTGTATGTTTAATTTCAAAGGAACATTAGATGTGTGCCATTGGCATCGTGGCCATATTACTCATTATTTAGATATTTTTTATATATTTAGTTAGAACTAAAAATGAAATTAAAATAAACTAAACAGAAACAAACAACAAAACAATAGAAAAACAAAAAGCTATAAACTTTCAAAGCACAGAAAATAAATAAAACTTAAACGAATTAAAATGAAACCTGAAAAATAAATTATTAATGAAAAAAAGGTTTATTTTAAACTATTAAAATGACATCAGAGTGCCGTTTCTTTATATCTCTATATAGAGAGTCTCTAATCTAATCTTCTTATATAGTATATATGTGTGTGTGTGTGTGTGTGTGTGTGTGTGTATAATAGTAGACACACAGAGAAACAAAAAAAAAAGGAAAAATACTGGTAATTTTTCGGTCAGGACTTTGGTCCATTCATTTTGCAGATATTTCCATGAACTAAAGCAATCCAATTCAAAATACAGAAAGACGCCTGTAAAAAAATCAATAATACGGACAATTCCCTTCATTTAGACAGTACATTTGTCCCTATGTGGTTTATTTTTGCTGATTTTTTTGGAGCGTAAATATAACTGAAGCTGAGCTTATACAACCATCAGTTTCAAAAGTTTCAGATTGGTCCAAAATTAGGTCAACATTCCCCATCATAACCAAATCCACTAAGCCACCCTCTTCATTGCCAATTAGAAAAAAATCTCTGCCAAAGCCACAACAATCATTTAGCAGCCTGAACAAACATGAGAATTACAGAAAGATAACCGCGCACTGACAGGCCCAATTAGAAAGCGCAGCAGCCGCTGAGAGCCTGATGCATGTTTATGTCATCTCTACACTGGCACGGCTCATTTCAGCGATAGAGAGAGACGATGTCTTTGTGAGAGAGGGATGCCGGGACAAAGGGCCGTTCTCTGGAGGGAGGCGAGCATCACACAGCTGCTGTGAGTTCAGCCTTGTCCTGCTTTGTCTTCCCTTGCCTCGTTCGTCACCACCTTCAGTAGAGCGCGAAGAGAGAGAGAGAGAGAGAGAGAGACGCAGACGCAGACGTGACTCAGCTGAACATCAGCCAGACGCAGGAGAACAGAACTGGAGCAAGCTTTTCAAGGACAAGTGGTGCATCACAGAGCGATTGGTCTTTATCACACTCTAACAACAGGACAGAT
Source organism: Sinocyclocheilus anophthalmus (assembly GCA_018155175.1). Classification (NCBI taxonomy): domain Eukaryota; kingdom Metazoa; phylum Chordata; class Actinopteri; order Cypriniformes; family Cyprinidae; genus Sinocyclocheilus; species Sinocyclocheilus anophthalmus. Next base: position 399,866 of record JADLZN010003794.1, read on the forward strand.
CACAGCTGTCAGGGATCTGGAAGGAGGACCCAATTGCAGTGAGTGTAACAAGGGTTTATTGACAAAACAGATCAATACAAAAGGGCTGTGAGGTGCACAGGTGATACCACAACAGGAACACACAATAAACAGATAGCTAGGGAAGGCCACTGGAACAGCCTCAGACATCAACTGGCAGAATACTATAGCAGAGGTGGCAAGACCATGCCGGGAGAGAGACCAGAGCAAGGCACCAGAGAGCTGAGCTCAGATAGTTGTTGACCATAAACTCTGAAGCACCCCCAGACACTAGGCAAGGGAACCAGTGGACAGGAACTCTAACACCACAACAAGACAAAACACAAATAACCCCAAAAAATGAACAAAAGATCAGGACTAAGAGAACTAAATGAATACTAAATTAAAGGCAAAAGGACAAAAACAGACCGCATCCAAAAACAGGGAGCAAGACAAGAACATAGAATTACAAGAGACAAGACCAGGGCAAGACTAGAGCGCAAGATCAAACAGACAGGAACACATACTGAGCCTCATCCACAGACAGAGACAAACACAGTGGGGGAAAGAATGACCACGAACCAGCAAAGACATTAGGGCAAGTGGCACTATAAATAGGGAGGAAATCACACATGGAACAGGTGAGCGCAATTACACTAAGGACTCAATGAGGGCTAACAAGAGGTTGTGGTAATGAGGAAACCAGGAGGCGGGGCTAAAGCACATGGCTGAGAAAAACAAACAACTAGGCCATGTGCTGACAAGACAAAATAGACACAAGAAACAAAACAACCAGAGGTCAGGGCAAAACCGGACCCAGCTGTGTTAAAAGATAGATATTGAATGGATTTGGTCACTGATACCCAACAAAAGACAACCATTGATGATGTACTGCCTATGTTACTACATACCCACCTATATAACCACAAGGACATCGGTGGTTTTGTTTACAAGCCAATTGTCTAGAACCCATTGCAGATCGTTTAGGCTTTGAAGTTATTTTGTAAAATGTGTGGGTTTGTGAAATACATGCATCACTGCCCTGTTTTATCTAGTGGTTGTTAACTAACTAAACATTCAAAATCGTATAACTTGTTTTGCTAACGGAAATAAGGCACAATCAATAAAAAAAAAAATATGTACAAACCCGATTCCTAAAAAGTTGGGACACTGAACAAATTGTGAGTAAAAAAGGAATGGATTAATTTACAAATCTCATAAACTTATAATTTTATTCACAATAGAATATAGATAACATCAAATGTTGAAAGTGAGACTTTTTTGTTGTTGATTTTGAAATGTCATGCCAAATATTGGCTTATTTTGGATTTCATGAGAGCTACACAGTCCAAAAAAGTTGGGACAGGTAGCAATAAGAGCCCGGAAAAGTTAAATGTACATATAAGGAACAGTGGAGGACCAATTTGCAACTTATTAGGTCAATTGGCCACAGGCCCGGAAAACCATACTGGATGCCCGTGATCTTTGTGCCCTTAGACGGCACTGCATCACATATAATGGAATGCTACTGTAATGGAAATCACATCATGGGCTCAGGAATACTTCCAGAAAGCATTGTTGGTGAACACAATCCACCGTGCCATTCACGGTTGCCGGCTAAAACTCTATAGGTCAAAAAAAAAAGCCATATCTAAACATGATCCAGAAGCGCAGGCGTTTTCTCTGGGCCAAGGCTCATTTAAAATGGACTGTGGCAAAGTGGAAAACTGTTCTGTGGTCAGATGAATCAAAATTTGAAGTTCTTTTTGGCAAACTGGGACGCCATGTCATCCGGACTAAAGAGGACAAGGACAACCCAAGTTTTATCAGCGCTCAGTTCAGAAGCCTGCATCCCTGATGGTATGGGGTTGCATGAGTGCGTGTGGCATGGGCAGCTTGCACATCTGGAAAGGCACCATCGATGCTGAAAGATATATCCAAGTTCTAGAACAACATATGCTCCCATTCTCTTTCAGGGAAGACCTTGCATTTTCCAACATGACAATGCCAGACCACATACTGCATCAATTACAACATCATGGCTGCGTAGAAGAAGGATCCGGGTACTGAAGTGGCCAGCCTGCAGTCCAGATCTTTCACCCATAGAGAACATTTGGCGCATCATAAAGAGGAATATGCGACAAAGAAGACCTAAGACAGTGTTGAGCAACTAGAAGCCTGTATTAGTCAAGAATGGGACAACATTCCTATTCCTAAACTTGAGCAACTTGTCTCCTCCATCCCCAGACGTTTGCAGACTGTTATAAAAGAAGAGGGGATGCCACACAGTGGTAAACATGGCCTTGTCCTAACTTTTTTTTAGATGTGTTGATGCCATGAAATTTAATCAACTTATTTTTCCCTTAAAATTGTAAATTTTCTCAGTTTAAACATTTGACATGTCATCTATGTTGTATTCTGAATAAAAAATTTAAATTTGAAACTTCCACATCATTGCAATATGTTTTTATTCACAATTTGTACAGTGACCCAACTTTTTTTGGAATCGGGTTTGTAGATGGTGGGAATTATGAACTCAAGACTCTAAAAAAAATACACAAAAAAATAGGACCCATGTGCGGTGTTAATACAGATACATTTTCCTATTGATTTTTCAACAGGTCTTTTGAAAATTCATCAGCATTATTTTGTGGTTGTAGGGCAGGGTTATTAGCATAAATAACATTATTATCATTTCTACCTAAAAATGTAAAAATGACTTAAATAAATTGACAAAATTAGTGTATTTTTATTTAGCTAGTTGCCAAGCACATTTTTCTCATTTTCAATTATTCTGAGTATAAAATAACCCATACTCACTAAAAATGAAATAAAATGTAATAAAAAATCTATACAGACATTTAAAAAAACTAATAAAAATGACAAATTAAATCTAATTGAAAACCCACGGAACTATATATTCCATCAATAAAAAAATATAACAATAAAACTATTTTTTTTGCAATAAAGGCAATAAACAAAGGATAGAATGTCCTGCAGAAAAATTACTAGAGACCTTTTCTGTTTTTCTATAGATTATGTTTTAAAGTGGAAACGAAAGCCAAATAGAAAACAAATCAATAAAATTATAAAATCACAAAAAATTTAATTAATAAAAAATAATCAAATTATTTTGAAAAAAAGTGGAAAAACTGCACCTATTTATTTATTTTTTTAAAATAAGAAATTAAAGTTAGCAAAATGCCTGATACCGCTTGGAGCACTTTTAAATATACAGATGTGGAAAATACAGTTGTTTGAGTTGTCTGTTTGGTTCTGTCAATTAAATGCAAGTGGCACTGCGTCATGCTGTGCAATATTGGACGATTATAACGGTAGCAATCTAGTTTTGTCACATCAATTTAGAAAGAACAAGCTTTTTTAAGCCTCATAATCACAACATAATCACAACCACTGGCTCCTGACGTCAGGGGTACCTGGTACGAGACTAGTAGGTGCAGAGCCCATTTTTAAGCCCAGAACCACCTTTCTTGGTGAAAACAACTAGATCTGTGCTGGCTGCAATAGGATATGACCAGAATCACAATGTGTTTTAATTTGTTGCCAACAGCGAACAGGATCACGTACCTCTCTTGTTCATGCGAAAGAAGTGCAAGGCTATTGGCCAGGACAGAAGTGTCATTAGTGAAACTCCGCCCACGTGAAGAAAGGGTGCTGTGACCTGCTCGACAAAAATGGAAACACATAAATGCATTACAGGAACTGTACTTGACGTAAAGCTGCTCAGAAAGCTGCAATGACTTTCTGTGTGGGGTGGCATGACCCACCTGAAAAGAAAGGAGCAGTGTCGTCCACTCTTTGCTCCATAAGTCAGAGAGCACAGCTGTGGCACTGATAGAGAAGGTGAGAGTCACCAGGATCCCAATCTGTGCAAAATACAGAATATAGCAGTGCTGCATTTTAGCATCACTGAGAAACTATATCTTTTTATTTTGAATTGGTTTTATGTTTACATTTTCTGTTTTTACATTAATTCTAGTTAAAAGTAAGTCAAAGTGACCACTTAATAAAAAAAAAAATCTAAATATTTTTCAAATATTTTAGACAAAAACTACAGTGAATACATGACATTTTTCTTTCAATAAGAGCAAAATTTTTTATTTAGATAATATATATCGTATATTATAATATAATATATATATATATAGATATTATATAATAACATTCCAAGAATAACGTTAAATATATGAAATTAAAATGTCATATGTGCGTTTTTTAGGTTTCTCTAGTATTTTGTTGTGTTTTGATTATTTTTAGTATTTATTGTGTACTATTTTCTATTATAGGTTTATTCATTTTCAGTATTTTATTACTCAAGATGTTATAAAAAAAAATGCGAACGTTGCCAAGTAACAGCTGAATAACATTATTTCACATGTTAAATTAGAATAGATAATGATTAATGTATAATGTTTAAACAGTTAATGTTTATTAGTTAGTTTTTTTTGGTTTAGTTAACCATAACAATCCTGCAGTGTTGTTATTGTTAACTAAAACTAAACTATTAAAAACAATTAAATTAAATAAAATACCAAAAAATTTGAACTTAAATTAAAACTTAAATTTCAAAAATGTCTGCAACAAACTAAAATAAATACTAAGTACTAAAATTACTCAAAATAAAATTGAAAACAAAAAACACTCAATATACATAAAACTGAAATAAAAAAAACTAATAAAAATGAAAAAAGCAAATAACAAAATTACTCAAATGAACCTAAAACAACAATGTATTGTTTTTCTTTTAAAACAAAACAAAATGTTTCTGAATTGGCTAATGTTGGAGCCTAAAACCACTAAATCAACATTTGTGTTAGAAGGGGGAAAAAACATTTCTATTAATTACAGCAGCCCCCAAAATACAGTTAAAATGGCATATTTTTAGCTAAGCTCTATTCAGTATTAAAAACTTGTTTCATAAAATTATTCATTGTAGGTTCAACACAATCTGTGAACCACATGAAGCTGTTTCTCTGGTAACACAGATATGGAATGAATACAAATGTGCGAGACGAGGCGTCGACAGCAGGATGAATGATGAGGAGACTGTTTCTTTGATCACCTTGTGGCTCCAGTGGAGGTAAAGCCTCTGTCCTTCAGAGAGAAGGCACACCGCTAGGACCTGCACAACATCAACACCACAACATTATCATCAGGAGAAGCTGATGCTGAAACGCTTTGCTGCTGTTCACCGTTCTCACCAGCAGGAGGGCGATGTAGGTGAAGAGAGCGGCGGCGACCACCAACAACACCACCGACCACGGGAACCAGAAGCCCAGGTTCCCGAAGTTAAACCTGCGGAAATAAACAACAGGCTTTAAAAAATAGATCTTAATGGATTTTTGCTTGAGAAAATCTAATCAATTAATTAATCCATCCAACCAAGGGACTGGAGCTTTTTGTATCTGAACATTTCTGAAATTTTAATGTGAAACATGGGTTTGTTCAATGTTAAATGTACACCTTTAATGCAACCTAAGACGCTTTAGATAAAACCATCTGCCAAAATGTTACATAAAATGTAAATGTCTTTAAACTATGTGTTGATTTTTAAATCACACCACGATGTCAGAATGATCAAACTATTATTTCTAAAGGTCAATGGGACAGGAAAACACGACAGCATTTTTTATTTTTAAAAGCATTTGCTAAATGAATAAATGTAACTGGTTAAAAGTGCAGGGACAAATGACAAAGAAAATTCAGAAAATATTTTACAATTATTTTAGACAAACTACAGCAAGTGCATTTGCTTTTAATAAAAGCAAAATTACTTTTTTATTTTATATAACTCATTCAAATATAATGGAGATGAATAGGGACATGCAAACTCCTGATATTCTGACAAAAAATATTTAAAAATAAAATGTATGTTGTTTATCTATCTATGCTTTATATATCAAATCAATCAAGTAATGTAATTAAATAATTAACAATCCACAGGGACAAACACACAAAAAATCTCAAAATATATTTTTTAAATATTGAAGACAAACTATAGTGAATGCATGACATTTTATTTATATAATAAAATTATTTTATATAACCCCTTCAAATTTAATGGAGATGAATAGGGACATGCAAATTCCTGATATTCTGATGAAAAATATTTTAAACTAATTAACAGTATTTTTTTGTTGGTTGTTTGTTGTCGTCGTCATTTTTCTATGCCTTGTATCATCAAATAACTAAATAATGTAATTATATAATTAATAAGACATAGGGATACACAAAATAGAACGCAAATAAAATATTGTAAATTTTGTTTAGACGAAAGCTATAGAGAATGCATGCAATTTTACTTTGAATAAGAGTAAAATGAATTTTTTCAAGTTCATATAACTCATTCAAATGTATAGGGATAGGCAAATTCCGAATTGTCTGATGTTTTTATATGCCTTACATATCAAATCTATCGCAATGTAATTATATAAATAATAAGCTATAGGGACACACAAATGGCACAGTTGTTTGTGAATGACACATCAGTCTAATTGTATGTCAATCCATCCCGAGACACTCACCAGTCAAAGTCGTTGTAGTCATTCTGCGCCTCACTCCAGAAGTACAGGAATATCAGGGTCAGGATAAACGTTACGATGAGGAGAGCAAAACAACTGCACTCCAGCTGCAAAACAGAGCCATCATGAGCCGTGAGAACACCCACACCTTCATGCAATTACTCAACACAGCGGACAGAGTGTAAAAATACAAGAGGAGGATGAAACCGAGGCGACACATGAGGGTAATACTAACTTTGCAATTCAAATAGTTGATTTGGAGCTGGCTCAGCATGCTGCAATCATACAGTGAATCATCAGGCCGCTTCTAAATGACTCAATGAATGATGCTCACACTGCAAACCTCCGAACTCACGCCTAACACTCAGATGAGTCGCTCCAAGGGGAGCTTGTTTATCGGCACTGAAAACAGCTCGATTTAGAAAGCAGCCCATCAGAAGATGAAGAGCCGCACTCACAGTGTTAAAGAAAACTCATCAGCACATATGGGAAAAATGCTCTGATAGTGCTTTCTATTGAGCAGCATGAGTGGCTTCAGCAGAAATTCTGGTTAAGGGGAAAATATTCACAGATTTAGATGAAACAAGCCCCTTGAGAGAGACCAATATGTTGGTACTTCATACATGTGGTGTATTTTATATCAACATACGCTGAGTTTATTCATCTTGATGTAATGGCAATATATCAATATCGAATTAAACATTAGATTTGCATTTACTGAAGTAAGTCTCAGTATTTTCAAGGTAGCATAGGAATAGACAGCCAAGGTCATGGGTTTGTTTCTCAGGGAATGCATGAAATTATTAAATGCATGCTTTGAATGGAGTTTGCTTTAGATAAAAGAGTGTGCTGTAATACATAAATACAAAATGTCTTTGAACTATATGGTGATTTTTTGCTAAATAAATATAAAATGTAACAGGGGTTAATAGTGCAGTGACAAATGATAAAGAAAAATCACAAAATCCAGTGAAAATATTTTTGAATTTGAATGCCATTAGTATTATATATAGTAGTTATATACAGTAGTTTCGTATATATACAGGTGCATCTCAATAAACTAGAATGTCGTGGAAAAGTTCATTTATTTCAGTAATTCAACTCAAATTGTGAAACTCGTGTATTAAATAAATTCAATGCACACAGACTGAAGTAGTTTAAGTCTTTGGTTCTTTTAATTGTGATGATTTTGGCTCACATTTAACAAAAACCCACCAATTCACTATCTCAACAAATTAGAATACTTTATAAGACCAATAAAAAGCATTTTTAGTGAATTGTTGGCCTTCTGGAAAGTATGTTAATTTACTGTACATGTACTCAATATTTGGTAGGGGCTCCTTTTGCTTTAATTACTGCCTCAATTCAGCGTGGCATGGAGGTGATTAGTTTGTGGCACTGCTGAGGTGGTGTGGAAGCCCAGGTTTCTTTGACAGTGGCCTTCAGCTCATCTGCATTTTTTGGTCTCTTGTTTCTCATTTTCCTCTTGAAAATACCCCATAGATTCTCCATGGGGTTCAGGTCTGGTGAGTTTGCTGGTCAGTCAAGCACACCAACACCATGGTCATTTAACCAACTTTTGGTGCTTTTGGCAGTGTGGGCAGGTGCCAAATTCTGTTGGAAAATGAAATCAGCATCTCCATATAGCTTGTCAGCAGAAGGAAGCATGAATTGCTCCAAAATTTCTTGGTAAACGGGAGCAGTGACATTGGTTTTCAAAAAACAAAATGGACCAACACCAGCAAATGACATAGCACCCCAAATCATCACAGACTGTGGAAACTTAACACTGGACTTCAAGCAACTTGGGCTATGAGCTTCTCCACCCTTCCTCCAGACTCTTGGTTTCCAAATGAAATACAAAACTTGCTCTCATCTGAAAAGAGGACTTTGGACCACTGGGCAATTATGTTTTAATTCTATGGAAGCTTGTTTCCATCACTGGATTAAAAAAAATCTGAAAGGTAATTGCAACTTTGTTTTCCTCCCAGTTCTGAGTTTATATCTCACAGATCAGACTTTTTTCTGGCAATTCTGAGATACTGTAAGATATAAAGTCAGAAGTATGCGCTATAAACACCCAATTAAGAGGGAAAAAGTCAGAATTGTGAGATCAGTCACAATTGCCTTTTTTTTTCCCGTGGCAGGAAAAAAAAACAAGAAAAAAAAAGTCATGAAATAGCACTCTTTATGTGGAGCATCTCTCAATAAATGTTATGACTGATGCGTATTGCTAAAATAAAGTTTTGATAATCTACTAAGCATAAAAATACATAGCACACAGAAATATTAGGGAAAAAATAGTCCTTTTTCTTAATTTGAACAAAATTCTAATTCTTATTGATACGGTTTATTATTTTATGAAATGTTATATTTTTGCCTCCGTCCACCTTCTACTGAATTCGTTGCAATGCATACTGGGATTTCTAGAACTGTAACCAAAATAAGGAATGTTATAAAGCAAAATTATGTTGCTGTCCATTTTTCTGAGCATCCCAGAGCCAGAAGCATGCTGTGCTATGATGCTTAAACATGCTGTCTAAGTAGACCGTAGGGCTGTAAAAAAAAATATGTTGCATTCTAATTTTAGGTGTGCGTCAGGCAGCCTTATCAGTGGCTCATGAGATGCGACGACGATGTAAGTGTCATTGCATTTTAATGCTTTTGTTAGTCTATCCAGTTGAAGCCACTAGATGCTGCGCTGCTACGTTGTTCATTCAAAATATTGCAGAAAAAGAGAACAATCAAGATGTTATTTACGTCAAAACTGAAACCAAGCCGTTCACACAGAACGCATATTTATCACATTTTCTAGAGGGACATCTATCACCGTTGCACTCACGTCTCGCACAAGAGAGCTGCATGTTTAGAAAGCCATGTAAAATTAATGTAAGTTCAACTTTTAAAAAAACATGTCTCGAGACTTTATGGTGGTTTTCCCTATCCCATTGCATCTCAAGTTTTTAAATGAAGAAAGTACTCTTTGTGATTGGTTTTTGGTCCTTTGTATTAAACTATACATACATGCATGATGCGGTTTTGTTTTTAATTGTTTAAGCAACTTTATTAATTATATATGGTTTACAAACATTATTTTAAACATTATGCACTTTTTTCAAAGATAGTCGTGTTATTTTATTATGCTTTGAAGAAACATGCATAATATTTTGCTTGATGCGCCCTCTTGTGGCCTCAGGAGAGAAGCCAAAAGCTTTTTTTCCCCCTAACTGAAACTACGTCTTTTAAATTCGAATATTGATAATATTTAAGTAAAAAATTCAAATTTAGTTTTTCAGCCAATTTGACAGCCCTAGTAGACATCTCACTATGTTTTGGAACAAAAATTGCATGTAAACCATTGCCGCTGCATTTACTTCAGATAAGAATAAGGAAGAGTGTCAAAAGCAATATGAGGGATTTTAAGCACTGTAATAATCATGTTTTCTCACCCGACTACAACAGCATTCCCCCGGCTGGGCTTTGGCGCGCTGGTAGCGTCTCCACTGGCAGCCATACAGGCCGGCCAGACAGGAGACAAACGGCTGGTGCTCATAGCGCTGCAGCAGCTGCCGCCTCACCACCTTTAGCTTCCCCAGCTTCAGTCTGGACAGGCTCACCGGAGAGCGGCCCAAGGATCAGCCACTCCCCTGCATGGAGCAGCCCGGAGCAGACGGATGGATAGGAACCGGAGGAGGCAGATCAGGATCAGAGGTGGAGGAGATCTGCCGGAGACGAAGAGAGAGAGGTTGTGTTAACGCCTCCTGGGGAAGAGACTTTCTTCTATTAAACTGAACTCTAAGGAGTGACGCATCAAGCTACAGCGAGAGAAAAATGATCTTAATTATTTTGGGTCACCTCTACTGCATCGTGTTTCTTGACAGAATGAGGCCTGTTTACAAAAGACCCTTCAACAAACAATGCTCGTGACACAAAAAAACTGCAATCCTAAAGGGGCCTCCCCCTGGGCCCCTGCGCTGTCAGCACACTCAAATCACAGATGGAGGTTGTTTACGCACCAAAAACACAGTGGGGACAGAAAACTTGCTAAATAGTATAATATTATACTGTATATAACATATCTAATAATAAATCTCTACATACTAAAATCTAGAGATGAATGTGAGCTATTGCCAGAGCTATAATGTTATGGTGAGTTACTTAGCAACAAACAACCAATCAGAAACTAAACAATGTTTCCCTCATTAAATATTCATGAGATTTGTATAGTAACAGAAACATTTTTAAAACGGGTTGTGTACTTGTTGCATGTTGTACTTGTCCGATCAATATTATGAATGTCGTAAGCATGCAAATAAGCACGTTTATACAGGGTTTAGACATGTACACTACTGTTTAAGAAATTAATAATACTAATAATAATTAGGAAATGGAAATGATGCCTTCAATTTATCAAAAGTGACAGTAAAAATGTCTATTCCAAATAAATGCTGTTCTTTTAAAGAATCCCGAAAAAATATTGTATCATGGTTTCCGCAATAATATTAAGCAACAAACTGTTTTCAACACTGATAATAAGCAGAAATGTTTCTTGAGCACCAAATCAGCATATTAGAATGATTTCTGAAGACTGGAGTAATGATGCTGAAAATACAGGTTTACATCAGAGGAATAAATTACATTTTATAATGCTTTCAAATAGAAAACAGTTATTTTAAATTGTAAAAATATTTCAAATTTGTTTACTGTATTTTTTTATTAAATAAAAACAGCCTTGGATAAGCAAGAGGCTACTTCTTGAATTCTTGAACAATATAACCCAAGATTAACAATTTCAAGTAAGAAAAGCACACTATAGTATTTAGTTCAAAATAAATTTTAAGTTATTCACCAATTTACTGTTGCTCATCCATTTGCATCTCTTGTTCAGAAGCTGCACATTTGCTAGACTCCCAGATATGGACTGGACTGTTCATCATCTTTGTCCCAGACTGTGTGGTCTGATCTGTTCGGGGAATTCTGCTGAGAATAATGTCTGACCCGTCACTGATCTTCAGACAGACACATCAGAGTCTCCCCTCACAGAGCAGCTAAACCGGTTAGCACGGATTAGAGTAAAAACAAGAGAGATGTTGTCCAGAACACTCACTGCTCAAGTTCACTCATGACAAGTCAGATTAATACTGATAAACTCCAGCACTACTAAATCGGTTTTATTCAGAGTGAGTCAGAACAGCATCTTGACCTTGTTTTCATGTGACACCTCATCCTTTCAGTAAGCAGTGTACAGTTTGACCGGCTCCTCATTCATGAGCACACAGTCAAAGTGGCATGTGTTCACGATCAATAATGAGATCACAGAACAGCATGTTACGTTCCACTGGGATGCCGTGGTGGGTTCAGTGTACAAAACACGTCTGAGCATCTGTCTGTGGCCTTCAAGGTTTAATGATCAGCGGAGCGAGAGACATCCTTGAGGTCGTGTTGTAGTTTGATGTCGAGGACAGCTTTAATGAGAATACCTGCACTTAAGCCCTGCCCTGACCGGCTGTTGTCATGGCGACTGTCTGAAACCTGGCAGTGTTGATCTATCAAACTAACAAGAGACATTTATTCCCAGTTTTACCGCAAGTCCAAAAAAAAATAAAATGTCTTGCTTTGCAGTTAAAATGTGTCAACAAGATAACAAAAAGATCAATTTAACTGAGACACAATGTTGCATGAAATCTTAAGACATCTATTATAACAAAACATGTTTATAGATAATCAAGAAACAAAATATTTCTTACAAAGACAAATTACTTGTTGCATCACATCTTAAGGAAAAAAAAAGATTCCTAGTCATTCACTTTTATGCACATCAGGCATAATTTCCTGGATGGTAAAATGTGATGTTGTAAGAAATCCATAATACAGATAACAGAGGAAACTGAGTTTTGCATGGTGGGTCGCACAACAAAACACACTGAATAAGAGCCAAAGATGTCACACGCTGACTGAAATCAAATCTGTTCTCAGCCGGAAGAATATGACGTAACATTATAAAAACACTGTTGTTTGACTGACAGATATTGCCAGCACCCACTGATTAACTCAAACAGCAGTCTGTGAACGGCTGCACATTTGAAAACACAATTACAGGCTACTGCAAAAATAAAAAAAAGTGATGTAGTACTTGTGTTTTTAATGTTTTTTAATATTTTATTTACTTTAAGTTTTATTCTATAGTAAAAAATATTATTCATGATTCTACATATAGAATCTAATTTTTTTACTTTAATGAAATAAAACACTACCATAAAGCGCTATAATAATTTTGGACTATTTTTTATTCTACTGTACAATTTTATAAATAATATTCTATCTTTACTTATATAAAAAAAATAATAGCATTTTAATGTAATATGCTTTATGCACTATATACTAAAACCTTTGACACAGAGAAGACACTGTTAAGTTTGTTATCTGAACTTTTTCATGGGCGCAGCCTATTGCGAATTTCTGGACTTGAACACAAAGACTTATAGATTGTCATGAGGTTAAACAGTGTTTAGATCAGCCCTTCCTGTCTTCTCATTATCTCATGGAAGATCATGTCAACTTAACTGCGACCCAGAATGCACAGCACCTCACATAATGCCAATTTCCTCATTACAATGAGTTTCAGAGACATATGAAACTACACACTTGTGTCAAAATCCTTTTGAAAGTGTTCATTTGGAAATATCATCTTTGTTACGCCCTTTGACCTAGAAATATACCATGATGGCACAATAAAACATTTTCCTCGCCTATCTAGCATGCAAAATAGCTTCAGCTGAAATGACACAGTAAAACTGCCATAATACAATAAAACAACACTGCTGATTTCACAACTTTAGGCCAACAGTCAAATGACTGAAACAGATCTCGCTCCCATATCCACTACTGATGTAATACAAAATACACATAAACGAGAGCCTCCCTAATGGAAAAGCTATTGGGTTTTGTGTATGAGGCCGCAAGTCTTTAATATCGAATGACTTCGGGAGATTGAATTGTGGCGTCTAATTAAAGAGAGTAAAAGCATTCTCACGCACGGTCGCAGCAGAGAGAGGCTGTGCTTCACCCTCGCCGAGGCACAACGCTTTCTTTAGACACAAATAAACAATGCACACTAATAATGGCCGCTGTTAGCAGCAGCAGGACTATTGTTCATTCTTGCCCTTTAATCACTCCATGCACTCTGTGTCTCTCCCTCTACATTCAGTTCAATAAAACACTTTACTGACAAGACACTGGAGAAAAGCACTGCCAGACTTTATGGAGTTGCGTTTTCTAATATTATGATTTATTTAATGTAGTTTTATTTATTTCATTCACAGCAATTCACATTGCATTCAAGGTATATGATGGTGCTATGGCCAGGGCTGGGGAGTAACGAAATACATGTAACGGCGTTACGTATTTAAAATGCAAAATAAAAAAAGGAGTAACTAGGGCTGGACGATTAATCGAATGCGATTGTCATGCGCATTTTGTTAAAAAAGACGGTTCTGTATTCAGCAGGAAATCATCATCACGTGCTTTCAGATGGAGCAGAATTTACTACACAGAGCCGTAGTTCACTGACAAGTTACGCAAAAAAATCTTTTTTTTTTGCGATCGACGATTTTATTGTGCGAGTATGAAATCGAAGAAATCGTTCGTGATAATGATAGCTGTTTGCGTAGCTTCTCAGTGAACTACGGCTATGTGTAGTAAAGGCTGCTCCATCTGAAAGCACGTGAAAATACCACATTTAATAAAATTTTTTACCCCAAACTCACTTCATACCGTCAGTCGAGTGTTTGAAATAAATCCGTCTGTGAGATGATATGGCTTCTTACACAGAATAAGGCACGCAACATATTTCATAGTATTTAAGCAGTGATAAAGGCATTGCATTATAAATATACTTTATTTTAATTAAAATTATAATAAGAACTCAGATAAACTGTATATTGCTGTAGTCATGTGTTTATTAGTCACGTTGAACAATGAAAGCAGTTGAATCTTCTGTTAATTCAGCAGCAGCTATAGGCATTTCCTGGGTTTCTTCTCAAAGGCGTATTTGGAGTTTCAGCGCGAGAAAGCCCTCTAGCCTTTGGATGGAGATTTACTGCTGAACACAGAACCGTGCTTCACTGCAAGATACGCATGACAATCGCAGCTTCTGTCAAAAAAACGATCACGATCCGCGATTCGATTTCGATTTATCAGAGGCCCTATGAGTAACTGTATTTCGTTATATTTACATTTTAAATGGGTGGTAATCAAATTACAGTTACATCCGAAAAGTATTTTAGATTACCAAAGTGATTAATTTTAATTTCAAATGTCATTTCTTAATTTAATATTTAAGTAAACAGTGTCGGGATTTTAACCAATAAGGCAACGGATTCTACGTGGAAAAAAAAAACCCGCGTGCAGACAGCCTGTTCATCTTAGCAATCTGAAAAGGACGTAACATCTCAGCGCAATGCAATGCCTACCTGCAACAAAACTTCTATCAGCATCGAAGGATTCAACGTCTAATCTGAAAAAGCATCTTGAGGGAAAAATTTTATCCAGTAACTCGTTTTTCTATTTTCTCATATTTTGAGTGTTAAATTGGTTATCATTGTTTAATATTTCTAAGAATTTAATTGAAGAAATGACAATGAATTCTCCTAGAATTCACACTTTGTATTCAGTTAACAGATCCATACGAATCATGCATGAAATAAAAGTTTATAAAGTCAAACGATAGCTTTGTGCGTGCTTTACAGATGAACTTGAAGTCTTTATTCTTTCGAAATGTTCAAGAATAGATCATCTTTTGGCGCGGTATTGCGAGTTCATGATCCGATTCTTGAACAGATGATTATTTTGAATCAATCTTTTAAATGAATCATTTATTTTGTTTAACGAAACCAGTGTGGATGGTTCACATTAAACTAGATAGATCTGGGGTGTGTTTCCCAAAAGCATCGTTAGCGAAATGTGTTTGTTACATTACATTGAGCTGTAACGACATTCATTGACTTGCGAGCGAGTTGCTTTGGGAACGAAACGTCCCTGTCAATTTTGACTCAGCGTTTCTTTTTGTGCCGATCGCTCTCCACAGAGGTATTTATCGTGAATTTCACTTAAAGTTTGGTCGCTTCATTAACCAAACTATTGTATAACTGGCTACTGTGCAGTTGTTTTGGCTCGGTGATGCTATGTGTTGGTGTGTTTGGATTCATATTGAAGCTTGGAATGCAGCATGAAACAGCACGGAATCCTATTAATTGTATTCAAATTTTATTTATATTGATTGGTAGATTTAAATACACAAACTGTTTTTGTGTTCATAGTCATGCTGTGGACAAACTGATGTAAAATAAAATGCACGTAAAACGCCAATCTTATGACTGGTAGTTGTCACTTTTATTTAGAGTTGGAAAACATAGAAGTATTCTAAAGTATTTAGATTAAGCTACTAAACCCGAGTAATCTAACGAAATACATTACTGATTACTTTTTAAAGCATGTATTTTGTAATCTGTAGTGAAATACATTTTAAAAGTAACCTTCCCAGCCCTGGCTATGGCATTGTGTTTTGGGTTATTGCTACAGTAGGTGGTTGCTAGGTTGTTTAGGGTTGTTGCTAGGATGTGTTGGGTTGTTGCTACAGTAGGTGGTTGCTAGGGTTTTTGGCTGTTGGTCGGTGGTGCTGGGTTCCTATGAGTATAGTGGGTTGGGCTAGATTATTGTAGGATGTGTTGGTTGTTTGAAGGTGGTTGCTAGGGTGTTTAATGTTGTTGCTATGGGGTTACTAGGATGTTTATGTTTGTTGCTACAGTAGGTGGTGGCTAGGGGGTTTGGGGCTGTTGCTAGGTGGTTACGAAGAGGTTTGGTTTGTGGCAAGGGTGTTGTATTGTTTTTAGGATTGTTGTTAGGTGGTTACTGGATGTTTTGAGTTGTTGCTTTAGGTGGTTGGTAGAGTGCTTTGGGTTGTTGCTAGGTGTTACTAGGACGCTTTGGGTTGTTGCAGGGGGGTTGCTGGGGTGTTTAGGATTGTTGCTAGGTGTTACTAGGATGTTTTGGGTTATTGAAAGGGGGTTACTAGGGTGTTTTGGTTGTTGCTACAGTAGGCGGTTGCTAGGGTGTTTAGGATTGTTGCCAGGTGGTTACTGGGTGTTTTGAGTTGTTGCTTTAGTAGGTTGTTGGTAGGGTGCTTTGGGTTGTTGCTAGGTGTTTCTAGGATACGTTGGGTTGTTGCTAGGAGGTTACTAGGGTGTTTTGGGTTGTTGCTAGGTGGTTGCCAGGGTGTTTTGGGTTGTTGCTACAATAGATGTTTTGGATTGTTGCGAGATGGTTGCTAGGGTGTTTTGGGTTGTTGCTAGGTGGTTACTAGGGTGTTTTGGGTTGTTGCTAGGTGGTTACTATGGTGTTTTGGTTGTTGCTACAGTAGGTGATTGCTAGGGTGCTTTGGGTTGTTGCTAGGAGGTTGCAAGGGTGTTTTGGGTTGTTGCTACAATAGATGTTTTGGATTGTTGCGAGATGGTTGCTAGGGTGTTTAGGATTTTTTGCTAGGTAGTTACTGGATGTTTTGAATTGTTGCTCTAGTAGGTGGTTGCTAGGGTGCTTTGGGTTGTTTCTAGGTGGTTACTAGGGTGTTTTAGGTTGTTGCTACGGTTGATTGTTGCTAGGGTGTTTTTGGCTGTGGCTAGGTGGATGATAGCCTAGGTGGTTGCTATAGTCTTTTGGGATGTTGCTAAAGTAGGTGGTTGCTAAGGTTTTTTGGGTTTATGTTAGGCGGTGACATACTGGCCACATGGTTTGAGGTATCATTAATGTCAGCAGTGAAGCAGGTCCAGTTACATGATATTGAGAGTTACAGGTGTATTCAAATCACTAACCCTGAGTATGAGCACTAGTAACAGTCATGCTTACTTCAGTTGACTTAGCAAAAAGGAAAGAATAAAAGGAAAAAAAAACAAATGAACACTATCTCTCTCTCTCTCTCTCTCTCTCACACACACACACACACACACACACCAGCACTTAACTATATCTGTATAAAGAAGGAAATGACCTGTTCGACCACGAACAGAAACAGGCAATCCTCTTACCAGCCGCACGTGTGAACCGAATTAAAAACCACACAAACATATGACTGAGATCTCTCATTCTGGCTGCTTAGACAAGTTTTGTGATTATGAAAATAGATTATAAAGCCTAGTGATGATAACAGATGGCAAAATTCTGGTACTTTACACTATGGCACTGAATGATTATCATATTCATATATCATAGTAGCCTAGTACTAATACTATAATTAGCATGTCCAAAAAACAAGGTATTACTATGGATTATTGTTATTATTATAAGTTAAATAAATCCATTAGCTTGACATTTCACTTCAGTTTCCACTGTAGGAATGAAGCTTTCAACAGACTATACTGAACACTCACTAACTCGCTCGCTTTTGTTGTCACTGTATTTCCAGAAGCGTCTGAACAATATAACAGGTCTCTTCAGTGACACTGTCGTTTGTTTGCTCCGACAATAAACACCTGATGACTGACACACACAGTATCATGAGTTCGAGAAACAGTGACAGGTTCATAGCCGACGCCGCTTCGCCAAAGAACTAATAACCGAGAAATGCGTATAAATCTTTTACTCACCGATCGTTCAGCGGTTATTGGGGGTTTTATCGATCATCTGCTGGAGGATCAGAGCAGCTCCGTATCGATCTGTGTTTGTGAACTGCAGCTGCTGCCGAACACCTGTTACTCTCAATCTCCTCCTCCCCACCTCCTCTCTCTCTCTCTCTCTCTTCTCTCTCTCTCTCTCTCTCTCTCTCTCCCCTCTCTCTCCTCTCTCTCTCTCTCTTCCCCTCCCTCTCCCCCTCCCTCTCTCTCTCCCTCTCCCCCCCCCCGCTCCCTCGCTCTCTCTCTCCCTCACTCACTCCTCACTTCACTCCTCTCTCCCTCTCCCGCTCTCGCTCCCTCTCCTCTCCTCTCCCTCTCCCTCCTCATCTCCTCTCCTCTCTGCTCCCCCCCCATCCTCCCTCTCTCTCTCTCTCTCTCCCTCACTCTCTCACTCACTCTCTCTCTCTCCCTCTCTCTCTCCTTTCTCTCTCCCTCTCTCTCTCTCTCTCTCCCTCTCTCTCTCCCTCACATCACCCATCTCTCACTCACTCACTCACTCTCTCTCTCTCTCTCTCTCTCCCTCCATCACTCTCTCTCTCTCCTCACTCACCTCTCTCTCCTCTCTTCTCCCCCTCTCCCTCTCCCTTTCCCTCTCTCTCTCCGTCTCTCTCTCCCTCACTCTCTCTCTCCCTCTCTCTCTCCCCCCTCTCTCTCTCTCGTCTCTCTCTCTCTCGTCTCTCTCTCTCACTCTCTCTCACTCACTCACCTCCCTCTCTCGCTCATCTCTCCCCTCCCTCACCACGTCTCTTCTTCTCCCTCCTCACTCTCTCTCTCTCTCCCTCTCCTCCCTCTCCCTCTCTCTCTCCCCCTCTCTCTCTCTCTCTCCGCCCCGCACTCACATCTCCCGCTCTCCTCTCCGCACACGGCACCATCACCACTCACTCTCTCTCGCTCTCGCCCTCACTCCTCTCCGCTCCCACCCTCTCTCTCCCTCATCACACCCACTCACGGTGGGATCTCCCCCTCTCCCTCTCTCCCTCTCTCTCTTCCCTCTCCCTCCTCTCTCTCCTTCTCTCGCGCTCTCTCTCTCTCCTCACTCACCTCCTCAACTCACCTCACTCAACGCTCTCTCCGCTTCTCTCTCTCTCATCCCTCACTCACTCTCCCTCTCGTCCCTCTTCTCCTCCATCACCTTTCCTCCCTCTCTCTCACCCCGGGTCACCTTCACTCACTCTCTCTCTCTCTCTCTCTCTCATCTCTCTCTCTCTCTCTTTCTCTCTCTTTTTCTCTCTCTCTCTCCCTCTCTCTCCCCTCTCTCTCTCCCTCTCTCTCTCTCTCTCTCCCCCTCACTCACACACACACACACACTCTCACACTCACTCACTCTCTCTCTCTCTCTCCCTCATCACTCTCTCTCTCTCCTCCTCCCTCTCAGTCCCTCGCCCCTCTCCCCCTCTCTCTCTCTTCTCTCTCTCCCCTCACACTCACATCCCCTCACTCACTCACATTCACGCTCTCTCTCTCTCCTCCTCTCCCAATCACTCTCTCTCGCTCCCTCACTCACTCACGCTCTCTCTCTCTCTCTCTCTCGTTCTCTCTCTCTCGTTCTCTCTCTCTCGTTCTCTCTCTCTCGTTCTCTCTCTCTCTTTCTCTCTCGCTCTCCCTCTCCCTCTCCCTCTCCCTCTCTCTCTCTTGTCTCTCTCTCCCCACTCCTCAATTTCCATTTCAATTAAGAGTGCTTTTTTGGCATGACAAAAATTATACATTTGTATTGCCAAAGCAATTGCAGCTGGACTGCTTACAAATAGTACACATGTATTAACAGAAAGAAAAATAATAATATATAAAAAGTATTAAGCGTGAATTACTAATATATATAAACTAGAAATAAAAATAAAATAAGGAATTAGACAGATTTACAGAAGCAAAATGTACATCTACGTAATATAATACAGTAATTTTGTATAATATAATCTACATGTGCTGGAAAAATCAGATCAGGGCAGGTTGAGTGTTTTATTTTCTGTGGTGACAGGCAGACACATATTGAGCAGCAAACACACAGCAGTTCTTCTGTTCTCCTAACAGATACGACACTTTCTCCTGGTCTGAGAGAGTTTTAAATGTCTGATGGATCTGCTGTATTTTATCATAGAACACTGTCCGTATATCTGTGTATTTGGGGCATTCTGTTAGGAAGTGCAGTTCTGTTTTCATCTGATTCAGATCACAGTGTGAACGCAGTCTCTGCTCTGGTGGCAGCCATGTTTTTCTGTGTCTGTGCGTCTCTATCATCAGCTTGTGTCCGCTGAGTCTGTATCTGGTCAACGTGCCTCTCAGTTTCTTATCTGACAATGTGTACAGATACTCTGCCATACTGTACTCTCTCTTTAGGGCCAAATAACATTGCACTTTACTCTGCTGTTGTGTTTTGGTTTGCCAGTGAGTGATGTAGCTCTATTTGATCTGTGCAGTAATCTGACTGATTACTGATGCTGTGCTTCAGAGCACAGTAGATGTTAGTGAAGCATCCGGACTGAAGCTCTTGATCACGAGGGAGGGCTTGCTTTCTTTGCTTCATCTCTTGTCTTGCAGGGCTTGATAATGATAGGATTTCGGGTGTCACTGAGCTTCAGATGTTTTCAAGAATTTAATTCCTTTTTTAAGCTTTATGATTAAGGATATTTTGCCTAATTCTGCCCTGCATGTTTAGTTGTTGTTGCCGGTGCCCGTGTATATATTTTTACTGCACTCACCTCCTCTCTCTCTCTCACTCACGTCTCTCTCTCCTCCACCTTCATCACTCTCTCACTCACCACGTCACTCACTCTCTCTCGCTCTCACTCCCTCACTTCTCTCTCCTCAACCTCTCCCGCTCTCTCTCTCTCTCTCTCACACACTCACTCACTCACACTCACTCTCTCTCTCTCTCTCTCTCTCTCTCTCTCTCTCCTCCTATCCTCTATCACCGCTCTCCCTCTCTCGCTCCTCCTCACATCCTCCTCTCATTCAATTCAATTCATGTTGCTTTATTGGCATGACATACTTAAGTACATATTGCCAAAGCATTGTACATAGCAGAACAAAATACACATAATATACATCCATAAACAAACAAAACAAAAATACATGTAAAAAATACATCCATATATATTTATATAAACATTGATGGTACTACTAATGCAGATGTGTTCACTCTTTAACTCTTAGTTTGTGGCATTTATAAATATAATGTGCTACCAAAGAGGACGCAGGTCCTTCACCAAGTAATACTCTTAATTTGTGGTTTTCATGGAGCGACTGGAAGTCAGGAATGCTCTGCTGTATTTGACTGTACAGTGAGGCTCTTAAGGACGTGTATTTGTCACAGTGAAGGAGGAAGTGCTCCTCCGTCTCTACTGATCCTGATCTACATTCAGTACAGATGCGCTCTTCTTTAGGTAACCAGGTGTTTTTATGTCGTCCTCTCTCTATGGTCAGCTGGTGGTCACTCAGTCTGTACTTGGTCAGTAAGTGTCTGTGTGTTATATTCCTGACTGAGACCAGATAGTCAGCCAGACTGTACTCTCTGTTGAGTTTCAGATAACATTGGAGACGACTTTGGTCTTTGGTTTGTTCTTTCCAATGCTGTATGTATGTCTCCTTCTCTTCATTCATAATGTCTTTGATTCTCCCGTGTTTTTCAGGGTTGGTGATATCGAGTGCTTTGTTAGTCAGATCTGACACCATTACACAGAGATGACTTTTTTGAGCACTTCTTTTTTGTGTTTTTAGTGCTTTAAAATGAAGAGAATCTTCCGAACTAGAGTTCAAGTGGATCCAGAACTTTAGAACTCTTTTTTTAATGATTAGATTCAGGGGGAGACGGCCTAACTCGGCTCTGCAGGCGTTATTAGGTGTGTTTCTGTGCACATGAAGGATGCTTCTGCAGAACTCTACATGCAGAGCTTCTAAAGGGTGTTTGTGCCAGTCCTTATGACTGGAGCTACTCGCTGGGCCCCAGATCTCGCTTCCATACAGGGCAATAGGCAGTATGACACTATCAAAAATCTTTGTCCAAATTCTGATGGGGATGTTTATTTTGAATAATTTCATTCGTATGGCATGCAGTGCCCTGCGGGCTTTTGTAAGTAATGTTTTAATTGCCAATTTGAAATTTCCAGTGGGAGTTAAAACCAGACCAAGATAATTA
Organism: Sinocyclocheilus anophthalmus; assembly: GCA_018155175.1. NCBI lineage: Eukaryota > Metazoa > Chordata > Actinopteri > Cypriniformes > Cyprinidae > Sinocyclocheilus > Sinocyclocheilus anophthalmus. The sequence goes on from JADLZN010003794.1 coordinate 422,200, forward strand.
TAATGTAAAGCATGTTGAAGTGTGGTGTTGTTTAAAGTAAATAAATGTTTATGTTCTAGATTTCTGGGTTTTTTCTGAAATATCATAATCTTAGTTTTTGGGATGTTGACGTCTAAGGCCCAATCGTGGCAGTATTTAGTTAAAATGTCAAGGTTGTTCTGGAGACCTTCTGGTGTTTTAGATAGAATTAGCAAGTCGTCTGCATACAGTAAATATTTGACTTCTGTGTGGAATAATTGTAGTCCTGGACTGTTTGATTGGTCCAGTAGATCTGCCACTTCATTGATATATATGTTAAATAAAGTCGGGCTGAGGCAGCAGCCCTGTCTCACTCCTCGCTGTTGAGAGAAATAGTCTGTCCTTTGCTGTCCAATTTTTACTGCACATTTATTTTGGTTATACATGTTTTTAATTAAGTCATATATTTTACCCTCTATGCCACTTTGAATGATTTTATAAAACAATCCATTATGCCAAATGGAGTCAAATGCCTTCTTAAAATCTATGAAGCATGCAAATATTTTTCCTTCTTTCTTTTGGTGTACATGTTCATTTATTAACGTGTGTAGTGTGTGAATATGGTCAGTGGTTTGATGTTTAGGGAGGAAGCCAATTTGAGATTTGCTGATGACGTTGTGCTGCTCTAAGAAAGATGAAATCCGAGAGTTAATTATTGAGCAAAATACTTTTCCCAAATGACTGGTGACACAGATCCCTCTGTAGTTATTAGGATCTGTTTTGTCTCCACTTTTAAAGACAGGAGAGATGAGTCCTGTGTTCCAGACCTCTGGAAAAAATGCCTGAACTCAAAATCAAGTTAAAAAGTTTGAGTAATGCAGTCTGAAATTCAGGAGAGCTGTTTTTAAGCATCTCGTTTTTTATGTTGTCAGGGCCACAGGATTTCTTACATTTGAGGGATTTCAGTTTTCCAATAAGTTCTTGTTAGGTTATTGAATATTCTAGTGGATTTTGGTTGTTTTTGATACATGATTCAAGGGCATTCAATTTTTCAAGAACTTTTAATTGGTTGGGATTTTTCAGAGGGTCAGCTTGATGTGTATAGAGCTTCTCAAAATAATCTTTCCAAATGTGACCATCTTGTATAGCTAGTTCTTGTGGCTTTGTATTGTTTAGACTGTTCCACATGCTCCAGAACTGACCCTGATCAATTGTGTTTTCCATCTTCTGAAGTGTGGTGTTATAATAATCACATTTCTTCTGTCTCAGTGTGTTTTTGTAATGTTTCAGAAGTTCTGAGTGCTTTGAGCGTAATTCTGAGTTGACTGGATCTTTGTGTTTTTGATTGGAAATGAATCGTAGCTCTTTTCTTATTGTTTTACAGTCATGGTCAAACCACTTTTCAGAAGGTTTTTGTTTAGCTCTATTTTTGTGTTTATATGTGGTAGTTTCATTTAAATTAGCCTTTTTTGCTATATTTTCAAAAATGTCATTAATATGTTTAATTGCTAAATTTATTCCTTTCCAATTATTATCATATGTTGAATTGTTAAACAGTGTTATGGAATTGACACTTTTATTTGACTTCAATACTTTAATATATGTTTCAGCAGCACTACGAGTCCATCTATATGGTGTCTTGAGTTTATGTAGATGAATTGGCTTTTTATGAATGTCCCTTGATTTGCTGTTTTCCCCTTTAATGAGAAGATTGATCTGGCTGTGATCAGACAGGGGCGACTGGGCTTTGACGGTAAATGCACTGAAATGGGAAGGGCTTATATTTGATATGGCATAATCTACAACACTGTTCCCGAGATCTGAGCTATATGTAAATTGTCCGCAGGAATCTCCTTTGATTCTACCATTGAGGATATAAAGACCTAAAGTTTGACAAAGGTGGGCTACCTCTTTCCCGTGCCTATTGACTCCAGTATCCTGGTTATTTCTTCTAGGTAGAGTACTGAAGATCTCCTGTATTATCAATATAGTCTATTTCTGAACCAGTTCGAGCATTTAAATCTCCACATAGTAAAATCTTCCCCAGAGTTTGATATTGATGAATTTCTTCCTGTAAAGTGTGGAATACTTCATCGTCGTATTCAAAATAAACGATGGAAAATAAACAGAGAAATGTAGTTTGATTCAGTGCAATGGGATAAAATGATGGTTATTAAAAGAATAGTTCACCCCAAAATAAAAAGTTTCTCACCTTCAGGCCATCCAAGATGTAGATGAGTTTGTTTCTTCATCAGGTTTGTAGAAATCTAGCACTGCATCACTTGCTCACCAATGGATGTTCTACTGTGAATGGGTGCCGTCAGAATAAGAGTCCAAAACGCTGATAAAAACATCACAATAATCCACAGTAATCCACACGACTCCAGTCCACCAATTAACATCTTGTAAAGTGAAAAGCTGCGTGTTTGTAAGATGTTTGGACTCTCATTCTGATGGCACCCATTCACTGCAGAGGATCCATTGGTGAGCAAGTGATGCAATGCTACATTTCTCCAAATCTGTTCACATGAAGGAACAAACTAGCCTGAGAGAGTATATTTTCAGCATGAAACGACAGTTACTATACATTATTTTTCCACTCAAACTGCTTGTCGTGTCACCAGTAGTGTATAGATGCACAGCTCAATGTGTATGGTCGCATACAGTAGCTCTCATATGACAGCTACAACGATGGCAATTTATCATAAATTGATCTAGATTGTAGGGTGTTGTCAGGGGCTGGCGTCTGGTGTTCTCCCTCTCACCACCAGAGGTCGCCATCCCCCATCCTCCCGGACTCTTTCTCCGTCACCTTGACACCACACACCTGGGCACCCACTCACACACACACACAGCTGTTGCCCATCCGGAACTCCGTCACCTTGACTCCACACACCTGTGCACACACTCTCTCTCACACAGCTGTGGCCCGTCACGAGGACTATTTAGGCGCCTTCCCCACGCCACTCGGGTTCGGATGATTAATGTTTGGTTGAGTTGTGTCACGAGTTACTGTTTGTTTGTAGTCACGAGGGTTACGAGTGTTTCTAGTGTCGGTTCCGGGACTGATGCAAGCCAGTGGTTGGCCGTATTGCATCAGTGCCCATTTGTGTGTTTCTAGCCTGTTTCAGAGTCTCAGCTCTGTTTATGTTTATGTTTTTTCCTTTGTTTTCCCTGGCAGTAATAAAACCTGCATTTGGACCCAAAACCCTTTGTTCCACGGTGTGCTTTCCTGACCGCGCCGTGACAGAATAATCCGCCAAGCATGGGTCCAGCAGGAAGGTTCCTCGATGTCCGGCAGGGAGACCGGTGCATTGAGGATTATGCCAGGGACTTAGTGGGAGTGGCTCGCCAGTCAGCGACGGAGAGGACCTGCTCAATGGTCTGTTTCTGGGGTGGCCTAACCGAGCCTTTCAAATCCCTTATGCCATTCTGGCACCCCCCGAGGAGGTGCTGGAGGACTACATCAACCTGGCTCTGCAGTTGAGTGGCTCGCCCATCAGGATGGAGCTGGCTGCAGAGCCTGCTCACAGTTCTCCAGAGGCGGCCATCCCAGGGTCATCACGGACCTCGTCTGCTGCACCCAGTACCTCCCGCCCGTTCCTGGAGCATCGCGGGCTGGTACGCGGTGTGCGGGAACCTCCGCTGATGTCGGTGTGAGCGGCGTGGGCTGCTCGCAGAGTTCCCGAGACAGCGGTGTCCGCTCGCAGTTCCCCCGAGGCGGCGGTCCCCGCTCACGATGTTCCCGCTCACTATGTCCCCGAGGCGGCGGTGGCCCGCCGCACGATTCCCCGGAGGCTACGTGCCGGCACGATGTTTCCCGCCACGATGGTTTCTCCGAGGCGACAGTGCCCGCGCACGATGTCCCGCGCACGATTTCCCGGAGGCGGCGGTGCCCGCTGCACGATTTCCCGGAGGCGCGGTGTTCCCGCGCACGATGTCCCGGAGGCGGCGGTGCCCGCTCACGATGTCCCGGAGGCGGCAGTGCCCGCGCACGATGTTCCCGCGCACGATGCCCCGGAGGCGGCGGTGCCCGCTCACGATGTCCCCGCACGTGTCTCCGAGCTACAGTGCCCCCCGCGCACGATTTTTCCCCCGCGCACGATGTCCCCTTAGGCGGCGTGCCCTCTCACTATGTCCCGGATGCTGCGGTGCCCGCTAAGCAGTATGTCCCGTATGCGCTGTGCCCGCGCACGATGTCCCGGAGGCGGCGGTGCCCACGCACGATGTCCCCGCGCACGATGTCTCCGAGGCGACAGTGCCCGCGCACCATTTCCCGCTCACGATGTTCCCGAGGCGGCGGTGTCCGCTCACGAGGTCCCCGAGGCGGCGGTGCCCGCGCACGACGTCCCCGAGGCGGCGGTGCCCGCTCACAAAGCTCCAGAGGCGGCGGTGTCCGCTCATGATGCCCCGAGGTGCTGCGGTGCCCGCGTCAAAGAGGTCCCCGAGGCGGCGGTGTCCGCTCTCAGTTCCCCCGGGGCGGCGGTGTCCGCTCACGATGTTCCCGAGGCGGCGGTGGCCGCTCACGATGTTCCGGAAGCTGCGGTGTCCGCTCACGATGTTCCCGAGTTGGCGGTGTCCGCTCACGATGTTCCCGGGGCGGCGGTGTCCGCTCACGATGTTCACGATGTCCCCGGGCTGGCGGTGTCCGCTCACGATGTTCCCGAGCTGGCGGGGTCCGCTCACGAGGTTCCCGAGCTGGCGGTGTCCGCTCACAATGTTCCCGAAGCGGCAGTGCTCGCTCACGAGGCTCCAGAGGCGGCGGTGCCCGCTCACGATGTCCCCGAGCTGGCGGTGTCCGCTCACGATGTTCCCGAGCTTGCGGTGTCCGCTCACGATGTTCCCCGAGCCTGGCGTTGTCCGCTCACGATGTCCCGGATCTGGCGTGTCCGCTCACGATGTTTCCCGAGCTGGCGGTGTCCCGCTCAGATGTTCCCGAGCTGGCTGTGTCCGCTCACGATGTTCCCGAGCTAGCGGTGTCCGCTCACGATGTTCCCGAGGCGGCGGTTTCCGCTCACGATGTTCCCGAGGCGGCGGTGTCCGCTCACGATGTTCCCGAGCTGGCGATGTACGCTCACGATGTTCCCGAGCTGGCGGTGTCCGCTCACGATGTTTCCCCCGAAGCGGGGGGGGAGGCGGTGCCCGCTTCAAGCTCCACAAATCCACCCGCTGTTTTTGGCCGCTGTTCCTGCCCTGGGTCCCCAGCCCGCCGGCGCTGCCCGAGTCCCCAGGTCCCCCGCTACCACACGGCCCTGGGCCCCCATCCCTCCCCTACTCCATCCCCGCTGGGCCGTTCCCCTGGGGGGGCGCTCTGGAACGTCTGGAACGTCTGGAAGCCGTTCCTTAGGGGAGGGGTCCTGTCAGGGGCTGGTGTCTGGTGTTCTCCCTCTCACCACCAGAGGTCGCCAGCTCCCATCCTCCCGGACTCTTTCTCCGTCACCTTGACACCACACACCTGGGCACCCACTCACACACACACACAGCTGTCGCCCATCCGGGACTCCATCACCTGCACTCCACACACCTGTGCACACACTCACTCTCACACAGCTGTGGCCCGTCACGAGGACTATTTAGGCGCCTTCCCCACGCCACTCGGGTTCGGATGATTAATGTTTGGTTGAGTTGTGTCACGAGTTACTGTTTGTTTGTAGTCACGAGGGTTACGAGTGTTTCTAGTGTCGGTTCCGGGACTGATGCAAGCCAGTGGTTGGCCGTATTGCATCAGTGCCCATTTGCGTGTTTCTAGCCTGTTTCAGAGTCTCAGCTCTGTTTATGTTCTGTTTTTTCCTTTGTTTTCCCTGGCAGTAAAATAAACCTGCTTTTGGACCCAAAACCCTTGCTCACACGGTGTGATTCCTGACCGCGCCGTGACAGGTGTTAGCTCACTTAATTGCATGGTAACGCAGTGGCGACAGCATCGAGCTAGAAAAGCTCTGCAGTCCCACATAGCGCTGCCTGGAAACACAAGAGCTGCATAGATCACAATCCCATGCCCTTGAATGTACCGCTTAAACCTGTCTCTGCTGGGGCCGCCCTGCGATTAATCCACGGCAAGCCCCTCGCAACAGAAACCATCTGCAAAAGTAACCAGTAACTGCACACATTACATCATTCAAGAGTTCCCCTGTAGGTCAATGTATGTGAAGACCAGGGAAAACACCTCACTGCAGCCAAATGAAAATCAAGACAAAAAAAATTGTGCATTTGAATTTTTTTTTTTTTTTACCTCGGTTTGCATGAATATGTTATGTAGTATATATATATACATACTAATATATCTATATATATATATATATATATATATTCAAAACCAACATTTTTAAAGGGCCATGAGAATAAATTGGGAACTGTATATTGCACTCTCAGTACACATTTTCTACATAAAGCTAAATATATCCCATACAAGAGATAAAGGTATATAGATATCTAAAAAGATGCGATGTATGGATGGAAATGTACATATTTCGTACATTTACAGTATTGGATGGCATATACGGTCACGTTTATATATTTACATATTGGATGGGATGGATAGATAGATAGATAGATAGATGATTACTCAATTCTGCTATTATTATTCTCATATATGACACTCTGGATAAAAGCATGCCAAATGAATAAACAATAATTAAATAATATACAAAAATAAAAAATCAATCAAATAAAATAATGCATTTGTGTAGCGCCAAGAAAACTTTTCTGTCCAGATAATATGCACAGACTCTCTTAGACTCATAACCCAATCAAGCAGCACACAGTGAGGTTGTATATGTGAGTGTGAAGGTGAGAGATGAATGGCTGCGCGTCACTGTGAGCTCAATAGTTTCTCCTCTTAGAATGGAGAAACATTGATAAAGAATAATCCGAGGGAACAGGCAGTGCACTGGTGTATTCCTCCTTTATGAAAACCCTCCTACACTCATCAGCTGCTGACATGACGGATGGAGTTTAACACACAGAACAAAGTTGGAGGAAAGAAGGATGCAGTTATCCTGACTCATACTGTACCCTCATACAAACTGAACTTTTGTACATGAAAAACTGATAAGCATTGCATATTAAAAAATTACATATTCCACATTAATTCATAAACGTCCATAACAGCATAAAACAAAAAATATATTTTTCTGGCCAAAATATATTTTAAATATTTCAAGCACAAGAAAATACATTTTCAATCATACAGTAGCTTACATTTAGGCTTTATGCGTTATTTATTTTTATTTAAATGTGTGAAAATTTATTTGGGTTTTTTGTTGTTTTTTTTTTTAAAAAAAAAAAAAAAATTAAAATGAGTTGTCCAACAAATAACGGAATTATAGACAATAAAATTTTTTTCTTCAAATCGACATATGTTAATTTTCTTGGATTGAAATAATATGGGGGGGAAATGGGGCAAAATTCAATTTCACATTCCTTCTATATATAATATATATATATATATATATTAATATATATATATATATATTATATACACACAAAGAAAAACAAGTATATGGTCCATTTTATATATTTTGAAATTCTATTTAAATACATTTATATGTATGTATGTATATATAATATATATATATATAATATATATAATATATATATATAATTTATGTATGCAGTGTATAGAGATATATATACACAGTGCATCATAAAAAATATATATATATATCATATTATTATATATATATATATATATAATATAGATATATACAGTATATATTATATATATATAATATACTTATATATGCCATTTTTATATATTTAGAATATATTTAAAAATAATTGTTATATATATATATAACCATACATATATATAATAGTACATACACCCACATCAGACATACACACATACATAAATAAATTATATAATATATGTAAAACACAAATTCAAAACTTATAAACTGCATATTAAAACATGCATGTTCAGCACTGGTACACAATATCGAAACACTTAATTTTACAGTGTCCATTATTACATGATGCTATTCTTAATTAATATAGCAATAACAATATGCAACATGTCTACTTAAATTAAATACACAGTAAGGCTGTAAGATAAAGTGTGACGAACATTGCAGATCAACACTGATAGACAATCCTAATTGAGTGCAAACTAATTAACACATATTAAATATAACATATCATTAAAACAAGCAACAGCTATTCATGGTTAAACAGTTGTTTATATTACAATTAATAAACACTGCATATGTGCAACATAGACACTACTGTATAATGTAAAGTGCAAGCAAACACTGCATATGCAACATTCATATACAGTGTAATCCAGCAGTTACGAAATGAAACCGCATGAAAGGCTCACCTGTGTGTGTCTGTGATGTTGCGGTGTGTCAGAGTGAAGGCAGTCTGTGCTGCAGTGAGCGCATCTGTACACGCTCACAGTGTGCTCACCATCAGCACCACAACACGCTGCCTGTGACGGATGAAGACACATGCACCGTTACTGACGTGTGAAGCTGTGAGTCCAAGCTGAAGGTTTCACATTACCGCAGTGTCGCGACCGCCTGACTGCAGTGCTGCTGATGCAGGGACTCCAGTGAGCTCAAGGGTATCGATCACTCTTATGTAATTCAGCTCTCATAGCGCAGAACAAGAAACAAGATTTTGGTGTTGGTTACCCTCTGGCAGTCTGTTTCTGATGCACACATAATTCACTGTGATACCTTATTATACGTAATTTCAGTGCGTTATATTTAGTCCCAAATCATTTTGATCTAATTCATAATGCATTATGTTTACCTATTCATGGTTCTCCTCTGCAGTGAATGGGTGCCGTCAGAATGAGAGTCCAGTCCTCTATCCACAATATTGCTTTCTCCGGTGAAAAAGTGGTCTGGTCTGAACCAGGAGAGAAATCTGCACAGATCAAGCACCGTTTACAAGTGAAAAACAGTTCAAAACTGTTTTAAACAGATATGTGGGTGGATTTTGATGTGAGAGACTTTTTCACTGGAGGAAGCATTATTATGGATTATGGACTCGCATTTTGGCCAGAAGTGAAGGTTTGAAGTTAAAAACGTCTTACTGATGGATTTGTTTCTTACAAACACACTGCTTTTGACATTACTTGCTGGACTGGAGTGGTGTGGATTATTGTGATGTTTTTATCAGCCGTTTGGACTCTCATTCTGACGGCACCCATTCACTGCAGAGCAAGTGATGGAATGCTAAATTACTTCAAATCTGTTCCCATGAAGAAACAAACTCGAAAATGTGTACATTTTCAGCAAAAGCCTAGATTTCTGTGATTGTTAGCAGTATAAAAAAAAGTGTTACCAGTAACAAATATGAGGTCAGGTAGCTTTTTATTAGCTTTCAGAAACAGATTTATATTTTCTCATAAAAAGAGCTGTCTGCTTAACTAGCAAAATCCCAGATGTTTCATGTTTTGAAAGGATTCCTGGATGCTCTTTCTAGTTAATGAACAAATCATGCATGAATTAACTTTAATTCAATGCATTAAACCCAATGGTGTATTTGGCTGGAAATGTCAGTGTTTGACCTAACTTTGATTAAACTTCTGGACCTTTATCATTTAACGTTGATTAAGATTATTCTATCTAGACACACAGAACGCTTTTTGTTATTATTACTACCTGTCACTTAGCAGAAACATCAATGCAAATACTTATACTTTTAAAAATAAAAGTTCTTTATTGGCATTGATGGTAAAATGAAAAACCTATCAAATACCTTTTGTGGAATGGAACGGTCCAATGGATGTTAAAGGTTCTACATCAATCCATCAATGTCAATAAAGAACCTTTATTTTTAAGAGTTCCAACTACAGCTCACATAACAGAATATCTCACAGCTTCCTTGATATGATTGCATTATCTTAGAATCAGGATCAGGCTTTTGTTACATTGTGCCAAAGTTCCATGTTTTCTGTTACACGTTACGTTGTATCAAAGTTCCAGTTTTTAAAAGCTGAAAACATTCCAAAACAATGAGAGCTCAAGGTTCTTCCTCAAACCTTCACTGGAATCCTGTCTTCCCAGTGTTGTGTGTGGCACTGGCAGATTTCCAAGCCATTAAACGCCATCTCAGCAGTGCCTCGGAAATGACTGCACCGAGAATAAGGAGAGAAGCGACGGGGGGGCGTTCCAATCACTCCTTTACATAAACGCTCATGAGGATGGCTCTGCTGGGTTTCTACTTGACAGGTGATAAAAAACCACGCAGAGCCTCATTCTCTCTCTGCAGCGCTGCAGAGGAGCACAATTAAACACCCCTGGAGCTCCAGCCATGGAGTAAAAAAAGGTAAATTGCTTTAGATAAAAGTCATCTGCAAAATAACCCAATGCCAAACAAGCAACCAATCTGCTGCATTACAAAACTAAGTATTAGCCATCCAGATTGGTCCGGTCCACATCCCAAAATCCAAAACCCTAGCAGCTTAAACGTCTAAGAACGTTAATAATCAGATTGTTTATTCTCACAAATAGCCAGCAGTGGAAAGAACATTTTGTTCAAACACTGCAAGCATTTCATAATGGCTGTTTTATAACAGTGAGCAGGTCTCTGGTGCTCTTTCCAGCTAATCATCTCAGAAGTGCGTGACAGAAGTACAGTAATCCTGAAAATGCACAGAAATGGGAAGATGAATGCAAACCGAAGTTAAAAACCTATTTGACTCCCTATAAGCACATCTTTGTGAATGATAAGCAGAGTACAGAAACATACTCAAAACAAACAGACATTTAGTTCCAGGTCAACAGTGACTGCTCAGAATGGAAAACGAGCGCATTGCTGTATGCAATTACAAAGGACAATATTCCTCATGTGCAGAGTACAGTACAATTATCATCTCAGAATATTTATATTTCAGCTATATTAATAATTCAATTATACAAGACAACTATATTGAACTATCGTGTATTTTTTGTGTTGAAATGTTTTTTTCACCCTTTTATATTTTTTTTAAGAAAATCCTCATTATGACTAACATCCAATTATAATCTCAGAAATAAATATGGTTATTTAATCTTTAAATCAAATTTTGTGTAAAAATATTTAAACTTTCACCTAGGATTATAAAAAAGTTCTATAAAAAATAAAAATAAAAATCCTCATTAGTTCCAGAGTACAGTCCAATTAATAATAATCTCAGAAAAATAAATAAAAAATATTAATTGTTTTAAATCAAATTTAACTTCAACCTTTATTTGTCTTTTTTTTTTTTTTTAATCCTTAATTCCAGAGTAGTCCAATAATAATCTCAAAAAATAACATGGTTATTTAATGACTTATTTATCTTTAAATCTAAATTTGTGTAGAAATATTTGAACTTGTACCTATAATATAAGTAAAAAAAAATGTCCTCATTATGTTGGTTATTTAATTTATTATTTTAAACTTATTTGTGTAAATGATTAACTTTTACCAATAATAATAATAATAATAATAACAATAATAAATCAATATGTCCACCATCCAGAAATGGATAAACCAAAAAAAAAGTAATGTAAGCTTTTTTCACGTTTTTACATTCAAACTCTTTGAATTCAATAAAAAAAATGAGTCAAACAAGAGATGAAAAGAGCATAATATAATAAAAAAGTTATTAAACACAAAGTTCAAGTTGAGAGCATTGCATTTTGGGACACATTTAGCAACACAGCATTTACAAAAAGATCACCTGGACACTAATTAATTCTGAAGTTTATTCGTCCCATTTCAATTAAGAATTTCAATTCATCAAAAGGCCTTATAAAGAGTTTATGGTTCGCAGAAACACTGATTGCTTACAGGAAAGATTCTCTTCTAAATAAATCCCATCAGTCCACTGAAAGAATCCGAATGGTGACAGATTGCATCTTCGTGTGTTGTGCCGTCTTCGTACGTCCTACTATTCACGTCACAGTTTAAGGCCCAAGGGTACGTGAACGTAATATCAGAACATTTCAATTCTATTAATGTTTATGGCAATACAAAACATCATAATGCAGTCATGTTTTGTTGGGTTTCCGACGTGTGGAGGAATTATGGGACAGAATGGACCTCAGGTGATAGTTTCATCATCAGAAATGCAGTCTCTTCATGCACAAGCATCCTTCATAGTACCTTAATCAATAGTCTGTTGCAAATCATCATGTTTCAATATCAAAAAAACGTACATCAGACAAGATCTTTCTGTCGCAATCACGTCGCAATCTCAGCTAATCTATGACCCGGCGAATGCACACACACTCGCTCACACACACACACACACAGAAAATATTATAAAATGAACGAAAACCCCAACAAATACACACATGAAAACATCAATCATGTTCCCATGATCTGAACACAAAAGTAAACGACAACAGAAAAACTGACAGTGAGACCCAGAGAGAGTCAGCCGGGGGAAATCCCCCATAATGCTTTGGGCCTGACGCGCCGTGGCCCTTTGTTTCCAGTGATGTCATCATTCAGAGTCATCTTTTTCGGTGACCACAGCAGTGAGTGCAGACGCCCCTCGGACCCTAAAACATCAGCAGTAGAGGGCGAGGGACGGATGAACCCTCGGCACGAGAGCTCCTGCGCGGGGCGAGAGAGAGAGAGAGACGGCTGACGGGGAGCTCTGGGGGTCGGGGCGGAGGACAGGTGGGGCCGGGAGTCGTCCCGTAGAGGCTAGCGGTTGTTTTTGGCCGCCTCTTTGGCTGCTATGATCAGCGGCGTGAGGCTGGACAGAGGCTTGGCCGCTTTCAGGAACTGGTGCTGCGGGGAGAAAGACAGAGACGTCACTTCTGCTCACCGAGGCTGCATTGATTGCACCAAAAATACAGTAAAATCCTGAAATATTATTACAATTGTAAACAGCTGTTTTCTATGTGAACATATCGTAAACTGTAATTTATTTCTGAGATCAAAGCTGAATTTTCAGCATCATTACTCCAGTCTTCAGTGTCACGTGATCTTTCAGATATCATTCTAATATGCTGATTTGCTGCTCAAGAAACATTTCTGATTATCATCAATGCTGAAAACAGTTGTGCTGCTTTTATTTTTCAGGATTCTTTAATGAATAGAAAGTTCAACAGAAAAGCATTTATTTGAAATAGAAATCTTTTGTCACGTTATAAATGTTACTTTTGATCAATTGAATGCATCCTTGCCGGAAAAAAATGTTAATTTTATTTATTTAAAAAAAAAAAAAAAAAAATCTTACTGACCCAAAACATTTGAACAGTAGTGTATATTAAGAAAAAGTTTTGGTGCTCACCTGTTTTAGTGTTGGGTGCAATGCATTACTAAGTAATTAATTACTTTCCCCTTTAAAAAGTAAGGGATTTAATGGAATTTAATTCCAGTTACTTCTGATGTAATTGCATTAAATACTGTACAGACTACAGAACAATTCTATATAAAACAATAGTGAATTTAACATCAAAATGTAACATCTAATGTCAAAATGTGTGTTTTTAATGTAACCTTTTCCCTTTAAATACTTTGGTCAGTTCAATAATTATTTATGCAATTTTATATAATTTTTCGAAAGAATTAAAATAGTTTCATGTCTTCTACTGGTCGAGGTTGATATAGGATTTAGAAAGTAATAATTACTAATAAGTAATGCGATAGTTTTTAGAGAGAGTACTGAGTACAGTAATCCAATTACACTGTAGAAGATGTAATTAGAAGTGAGTAATTCATTTTTATTTACCCAACACTCTTTATAATTGTCTTTACTGTCACTTTAAATCAATTTAATGTGTGCATGTTGAATAAGAGTATTAATTTCTATAAAAATAAAAATCTTCCGGACCCCAAACTTTTGTATATTGAGAAATATTTACCTGGTTTTAAACATGTGGCTTAGTTAGCTGGAGAGTGAACTGTGAATTGTACTAAATCCTTTCTAGTTTCTGCTCCCACTCACTCAGATGTCTCAGATTTCCAGCAGCTTTCCACATTATTTACACGAGTCTCTCCAGCCGTCTCTTTTAATGCACAATTGAGTCATATAATGCGTTACACAACCTCACTACTGAAGCTCAGATACTTTCAGCTTCTGGGCTTTTCTGGAACGTTCTGGCAGCCTTTATTCCAACCCAACAGATGTGCGTTTTCTAAATCAGATGTGTGTGTGGGAGAGACGCGATTATGGTGCGGAGACTGAATGATGCTATCTGAATTAAATCTAATATCCTTCGAGAGAATATAAACTACATATCAAAAGCAGTTTGTTTTATTCTTTAAAATATCATAGAAGTAACTGGTACATATTAAATGAGTTTAAAACTATTTCAAGAATGCTGTCTGTGTTTCAAAACCTAGTGAGCTGACTACCTAGACAGCATGTTTGCTTTTGAATATTTAAACACTTCTATGATGTCCAAAAATGCTGTCTAGGAAGGCAGCTCAAGTTTTGAAACACATGTTTGGTGTATGAAGGACAATGAATGAAAAAAAGAATCAATTATGAATTTTAAATAACTAAAATAACTTTGTTAAAGTTACATTACTTTTAAATAACTAAATAAAATTATAATACATACAATATAATAAATACATAACATTAAAAATGACAAATAAAGGAATATTAATTAATTTTGTAATTTATGAAATGTAAACAAACTGAATAACTGAAATCACTTTATATAAAACATTGTCATTTGCATTTCGTAATCCATTTGCCACTCAAGTCTATTTATTTGTTAGTTAGTCTGAAAAGCTTTTTTTTTAAATTTTTTTATTAATCCTTTACAAGCAGCACGCTGTTCTCTAGAATTTTTCGAAGTCACTTCACTGATCTAATGATGATGTCAGGTTATTATCGTATATAATTATTAGACCTATGTGGTGGGGTAATATATTATATATTCAATTGTGTAGGTAATTACACTTACACAAATCCAAAATATTAATATAATTGTGCAACTATGATATTGAAATATCAATTCTCTACAAAGGTCAAGCATGACGCATTGATTCTGGCAGTTTTTTTTTTCTTGTGACAATCCATAAATAACTTTAATAGGTTAACGAGGAAAATAATGAACGTACACACCAACACACACACTCACGCACACACACACACACACACACGCACACACACACGCACGCACACACACACACGCACACACACACGCACACACGCACTCTCACACGCACACGCACTCACACACGCACACTCACACGCACACACATGCACACACGCACACACACACACAAACTGTAAGAGCTCCTGGCAGAGCCGATCTTCTCCACATCCATCTCCAGACAGCGGTTTAAGAAATCCCGGAACACGGATGAGAGTTTCTCTGGGTTCTGCAGCTCCGGCGTTCCATTAGTGGCGATGAGATACAGAGCCTGAACAACAGCAGGGGTTAAAGGTCACACAGAATTCATCTACATTAACTACAGCATCAGTTCCATTCATTAAAAAAAAAAAAGCTATTTGAAATGTTCTTGTAGATCCCACATCATGATCTAATGGAAAACTATACAAAACCATCCAGAGGTTTCTTAAAAATATATGAACAGACAAAGCCCACTGTTGCCAAATATTTATCTAACTATTCTCACCACTGCTTCAGTATTTGTTTGCCACAAATTAACCACAGGTCTGCCCACAAATAGTTTTAGCAAATGTATTAAGATAAAAGCCTTTAAAGCTGATGGAGGTCGAAATCAATGTTGCGTTCTGTCCTGCCACAAAGCATCAACCGATGAAACCAATGCAGTTTCCATCTGGAGAGCATCTGATGTTGCTCTCGTTCACATGAGGCCATATTTAAAATAATTCAATGATCTGAAACAAAGGGTGGATCTCAGCATCATCTTGAGATCACAAGTGATCTTATGCAACAGCCTTAAAAGTCCAATTAATGCAAGCACACTTGTGACATCCCTTTATTTATTTATTTATTTATTCATTCATTCTCAGTATTAGACATTTATTTATTTATGTATTTAATTTCTATTTTCTATTTTTTTTTTTTTTTTTTCTGAGTTGTATGTAAAAAGCTAAATTTTATTAAACAATTAATTCAAATCAGGAACAGATACACTTATCAAATATTATATACATTTAGACTGTTTTATTTCACTTTTTAAATTAGACTATTTATTTATTTCTGAATCTATTATTTATTTTTTATAAATAATTTTGTGTAAAAAGCAAATAAATGTAAAAAATGTAAACAAACAGCATTCAAAGCAAGACAGATATACATATGAATACACATTTACACTATATATATATATATATATATATATATATATCTATATATATAAACACCAACACACTAATACATTTATATTGTTTTTGTTCCACTGTTTAAAATGCAATAAAAAAAAGCAAAACAAATGTTTTGTCAGTCCAAGTGTTTTAGCATTGACAGATTTTGAGTTTATTTTTCTAGATTGTGCATCTCTTTGTTGATTAGTTTGGACAGAAGGGGTTTCTGAATTTCATCTGTCTATTCAAATCTTATTTGTTTTTGTTTCATATTATTGTTTGAAGACCTTTATTGTCTTAAAACCATCTACGTAATTTGATTTCTTTCTTTTTTTTTTTAGACATGGTACCATGGCAATACTGTAGTTATTGGAAACCCATAGTTTTTGGACATGATACACTAAAGTACTGCAGAGAATACCATGGTTCATAATATGGTAATCATTCAAGGCCATAATAGCATGTAAAAACCATGGTTCATGAATCTGTTAATCACTCATATCTCACAGGAACTCTTCTGAAACCTGTAGTGAAAGGTGCACATATAAGAGAGTTTGGATGTCTTTAGTCTCACCCTCAGAGGGTTTTCGTTGAGGTACGGCGGTTCGCCCTCGATCATCTCGATAGCCATGATGCCCAGGGACCAGATGTCCACTTTGGGGCCGTACGCCTTGCGGGTCACCACCTCCGGGGCCATCCAGTAGGGCGTCCCAACCATAGTGCTTCGCTTGCTCTGTTCAGGAGTGATCTGAGCGCAGAAGCCGAAATCAGCTGACAGACAGACAGACAGACAGACAGACAGACATGTTTAGACCGGCTGGTGTTAGATAAACTCAAAGCATATCAGCAGATGCAATGGACATAATCCGCCCTCTACTGGTGAAAAATATAAAGCCTTTGCACAAATAAACACGTACAGTAAATCACATTCATGCTCGCTTTAAATCATTATCAAAGCCGTGGATGAGAAATGCAATAATTTAAACAGCACTTGAGGCCAAGATTTAAAAGTTTAAAAGTGCAACCAAAATCAGAAGAAACATAGTTTTAGGTCAAACTGACTGAGTTTGACGGAGCCGTCCATGCCCAGGAGAATGTTGTCGCTCTTGATGTCTCTGTGAATGACCTGATTGGAGTGCAGAAACTCCAGCGCTTGGAGACACTGCATGGAGAAGATCAGCAGAGAGAATGAAGCAAACTCAAACATGCATTTCAGGGTCAAGAGGCTCACGTGACACGAAAGCCAGACAGCACTGCAGAACCCACTGCAAACAAGCTCAGTTTTAATATTTTGTTATGTGCTTTTGTCATTTTTATTAGTTTTATTTTGATATTTCTATTTAGTAATTTATTTTTATTTCAGTTTTAATTTTAGTAATTTTAATAGTCAGCTTATATTGAGTATATTAGCTTTTCTTGTATGGATTCGATCCTTATATTTAGTATGTCAAAGTAATATATCGTATTATTATACACTATTATAGACTTCTTATATTTTGAATCAGCTTTTAATTTTATATTTTCAGTTGTTTTTTTTATTAAGTTTTAGTATTTGGTTATGTGCTTTGTTGTTTTATTAGTTTTCTATAGATATTTCTGTTTAGCTGTAATTTTTTTCAGTTTTAGTCATTTTGATTTAGTAACTAATTTTAGTACTTAATCATACTATATAGTATAATTTATATACTATTATAGTATTTATTAATAATTTGAATTAGCTTTTATTTTTATATTTTCAGTTTGAGTAATTGTATTGTAAGTTTCAGTATTTCATTATGTGAAATACTGATCATTTATATTAGTTTTTTTTTAGATATTTAGTTGTCATTTAAAAAATGTATTGCATTGAACCAACTTTAACCCTAATGCTAAATTTTAGTAATTTTGTGCGTTTGACCTTTTTTTCTATTTATGTTACTTTCAGTTAGTTCCCAAAACAACTTTTTTTTATTATAAGTTTAAGTTTATTTCAGCTTTATTTAAATGACCAAAAATGACAAATACCCCAAGATTGCTGACATCCCAAGAAAAGATGATTATGAATATAGTTATATTCAGTATATACTAAATATAGTTGGACTGAATATATACTGCAGAAAATGGGAATTCTATCAAATTACAAATGTGCTATTTCACTTAACGTTTGTGTGTGCTGTGTATTATGCTTATTAAAGTATTTTGTTGTTAGGTTAGCTAACATCAAAATCTATTGGAATTAACTCCACTAATGAGCTCCTGCCTATGCAGAGTGTTCCAAATCATTCACTTGTGAGGTTCCATTTCACTTAGGATGCTCCCTTAGTAGGCATCTAGACAGCAAGGCAGCTCAGTAGGTTTGGAATAATTCCACACTCACTTCCCGACAGACGGCGGCGATCTGCGGTTCATCCATACACGTCTCCGTCACCACGTCCGTCAGGGAGCCTCCGGCCAGATACTCCATCACCACCCACAACTCGTCTCCCACCAGGTAACTATGGCAACAAGACCGCATCGTCAACACAAGCCACATCTATGAGTGATGCAGCAGCATCGCCGTGACAACAGAATCACTGGATGCTCCTGCCTTTATTAGTGCAGGCATGGAGAAACTCACCATGGACACAGAAAAACACATCAGAGCCAAACATGAAAACGCTGTTAAAGGCAGAGTAAGAGATTTCTGGTAGCCAATGTTGATATTTGAAATCACCAAAACAAACACGCCCCTACCCCAAAAGGGTCTTGCCTCTATTTTGATAGCTCCGCCCCCACATATACGTACACAACCCAGGCAACGATTAGTTCTGTGAAACAAAGAAAAACCAATGTTACACCGTGTCTACGGACGTGAGCGGCGTGGCGCAACAAATCCCCGATAGAAAACTGCTGCTGGGTTCTATTTATGACGTGCTGACACAAATTTCAAATGGTTTTCAACGGTCGCTTTGTCACGTCCAGTGTAGGCAGACTTTAGCTGTTGTAGACACTGTTACTCACCTATTGAGAAGAAACAAAGCAACCTCGGCGTCCGATCGCAGGCCTCCACTCCTTCAGTTCTCTCCAGCGCTGGAAAGCTGATCCGATATTTACACGGGTCCTACTTCTTGCCTTATCGTTCTGCAGACATTTTCCTCTTTTGTTTTTATCCGCCATCTCTATCTTTCTGTCGCTCGGCTCGGCTAATGTCCGTCCCGTGCACTGAACGCGCTCTCCTCCACATCACGAGAAGACACGCCCCTTATTGGCTACAAGTTTGTTTTGCTATTCGGCCCGAATCAGTTTTCTAAAGTGTTTTCGAAAAATCACATACCCTACCTTTAAAACCCGAATACGTCTTAGATGATGTTGCCACAACAGCGATGTCCTCATCACATCATTTTAATGTGACTTTTTTTCATTACAGACTCATATTCGTCTGATTTTCATTATCTTTAGAAACAAAATTGTTTAAGATCATCAGACTTGTTTTTAAAGAAAATATATTTTAAATTATTCATTATTATTTTTATTCATTATAATTTTAAATGTATTCTTTTTCTTGACTTACGCATAGTTGAGCAGATTTTTGGGAGTTTGCAAAGTTGTGCTGAAAAACGAAAAAAAGCAGTGAAAAATACAAGAAAAAATGTTTAAAATAAAAATGTTAAAAATAAAAAATAAAAATAAAAAAATTAACAAAATCTAACAAAAATTTAGAAACTATGAAAAGAAACATAACAGACAACTATAAAGAAAAAAAATATATATAAAAAAAAAACAGAAATTAACAAAAAACAAATGCAAAGAAACGAAAACAAAAACGAAAGAAATAAAGAAAATTATAATGTAAGACAAAATAAAATGCCTAAAAAAAAGGAAATATAAAAAAAAAAGTAAAGAAAAATGAAAAGAAAAATAACCAAAAAAATAGCTAAACAAAGAGGAAATATAAAAACAATTAAAAGAAAATAACAAAATAAAAGAAAATAATCAAGTAATAAATAGAAATATAACAAAATTACAAATGCAAAAAAAATCTAATATAACTTAAAAAAAATAAACAAAGAATTAAGAAAAAAAAAAAAACAAGGCTGAAAAAAAAAAAAGAAGAGGAAAAAAATACCAAAATGTACTTAGAAAACGAAAAAAAGAAAAGAAAAATAAACCGGAACACATGGTACAGGAAGGTACAGGAAAACAAGACAAAATACTGATTAGGAACAAGCTTAATCTAATGAACTGACCTGTCCAGGTAATTGACGATGTTGGGGTTCTTGTTTTCCCTCATGACTAAGATCTCGTTGATGATCAGCTCTTTCTTGGGCTGCTGCTGTAGATTCATCTGTTTGATGGCCACCTGAGAGACCAAACATCAGGATCAAATCTTTGCCACCTGAGAGACCAAACATCAGGATCAAATCTTTCAGACACACTTGACGATGAATCCGAGATCTCTCCGTTAACATGAGTGAGGACTGGTTTGAGATGAGCTGTGTGTGTGTGCCGGTTCAGCTCTGAGGAATGCCATCAGATCAATATCCTATACCTGCATCCCCTGATTCACTGGTATCGATCAGCGAGAGCGGCGAAGTCTCTGTCAGAGGCATGTTAATGATGACGAGAGGTGCCCTCTATCAACCGGAAGAGCATGTGGACACTGAAAAGAATGTCGATATCTCCAGTCGAGCTCTGATAAGCATTCTCCAAATGCTGCCAAATGGCATATTTGCTATGCAATTTCAGAAAATGTACAAAATATAAGAGCAACAACAGCTAAAGCTAATAGAGAAGGTGTTTGGGTGGTAGAAGGACATTGCTGGGACGCAGTTGCTAGAGTGTTCTGGACAGTTGCTTATTTATAAAATGATGGTTTCTTACTGGACTGCCTTCCAATAGTGCATGCAAGTTTGAAAATGATATAATGTATAACATAACGTATAACATCCCATAACATAACATAACATATATCATGTTATTAGTAGTAGTAGTAAATCATTTTATGTTTTGATTTTATTGTAGCTGTAATTAAATTTCTTTAAAAATCTGAATATATTCTCTTTTTATTTTATACAATATGTTTAAATCAACAACCCTATGGGCTATGAGTTTGGAAAGTACTGACCTCATGACGTTCTATTTTAAGCATCATATTTGCTGGACAAACATCACTTAATGTGCAATACATCATGCATGTGCTAATGCTGCTTTAACACCCATTAGGACATATACAATTAATTAAAATTTGATATTTAAAGGTAAACAAAACTATATATATATATATATATATGTCTATATATATATCTAGATATATATCTATATATATATATATATAGTTAATTTAATTTTTTTGTATTTTATTTTATATTTATTTTATTGTAATCATGGTATTATTTGACTAGCAGTAGTAATTCATTTAAAAATTTATTGTATGCTGTTTTTATTTTATTTTATTACTGCAGTAAGAAACAAAATTTAAAGTAGTAGTAAACTTAATTAAAAAAAGCTCTTCTGAATATATTTTATACAATATGTTGTTTAACTCCATAACCCTATGAGCTATAATAATAATAGTGTTACTTGCCTTATAGTGGAGTTCGTGTAAGTATTGATCTCATGATATTCTATTTTAAGCATGACATTTCTTGGACAAACATGATTTAATGCATGCAACACGTCATGCATGTGCTGATTCTGAATGTTGTTTTAACACCTGTAAGGAAGTGTTCTGGTGTCATACTGCAGATGAGCAAACACACATCTATCTGACATCTGTATGAGAAACATGTCTCACCTCTTGTCCCGTGGCGATGTCTATGGCTGTGTAGACCGTTCCAGACGCCCTGATGAGGGACGGAAATGAAGATCATGATTGTTTGAAGACTGTGAGATCTAGCATAAACAATAAGACACCCATCATTAAACTCACCCCTGGCCAATCTTCTCAAATCGCGTGTACTTCTTCTTCGGGTCGCCCACGCTGACTATACTTCCTGTGGAGTGGAGGTCACATGTTATTTCAAGAAAAACAAAACGCTACAAAAAATGAAAACTGAAGAGACACAGATGGGGGGAAGAGGCAGCTGTTTAAAAGACGAAGTAAAGGAATGAAAATGCAGTGTTTCAGGATTGTGAGAGAGCTGCACAACGAATCGAATTTAAGTAATATGACCTTGTGCCATTATTAAACTGGAGATTAGATGGAGGTGTTTGTTTATGTATTTACTTTTTTTAAATCAGTCAAAATAAAGGCTCAAGGCTAGTCTAGGCTGCCTTACAATAGTGCATGCAAGTTGAAAAAAAATTTTTAACCTAATTTGATATATATACAGTATATATAGATATATATATCTTTTTTTTTTTTGTAGATTATATATACGATATTGAAGTGCAAAAATACAAGAAAATTTAGTCTTCTATTTTATGCAATAGACATAATAAACTTTAAAAGTAAAAAAGTTGCGTTTACATTTTATAATAAAAAAAATTATAACTTTAAAAAAGAAAACAAAAAGAAAAGGAAATAAACTAATGTAAAAAAGAAAAAGAAAATAGCAAAAAAAAAGGAAAATATAACAAAAAATTGGAAGAAAAAAAAGTCAGTTTAGTCGTATTTTATTGCAATACGAAATATAAACATAAAATTAAAAAGTAGATTTTACGTTTATAATAAAAATATTCTTAAGCAAATATATCTTTAATTTTTAATACTTTAAGAATTATATGTATAAAAAGTTATACAATTAATAAAATTAATAATTAAAGGTAAACAAAATATATTTAGCAACAATTATATTATATGCTGCTTTTCTTATTTTATTTTGTTTCATATTTTTTATTTTATTTTACTTCTTCTCTTCTCTTCTCTTAGTAGCTGGGTTCCATACAAACAATGTGAATGAAATATTAATTGAGGCATGAGCTCTGCTCAACTTCGTCACATTGCTTGTGTTTTGCTGGAAATCACGACAGGCCTCGCTTGCTAGTTCTTTTCAAATGCTTTGTTCTTTTAGTCTTTCACTATGCCTTTTGTTAAATATATAGCCTATCATGTTGCGGCTTGTAATTGGAGGCAAATATTTGTCCAAATAAACGGCATTGATTTTTTTCCATATCAAGCAGCTGTTTGTGAGAATCATGTCCCTCACAGTGGTCCCGTATCAGAAGAGGGATGCTCAGCTATAAGACACAATCGTCTGTTACTCAAACAGACATGAACTGAGATCAGACACATGCTGTGAAGGAAAGCACACGATCGTTTCCAGTCAAAACATGTTGAGCAATGAGAGAGACGGGGAAGAAAAGGCCTCTAAACCCTTAGGAAAAGACAGAGTTACAGGCAGTGAGGTAACAGAGGCTTGGAAAACACAGAAAGGAAGAAGGCCGAGTTCTGATCAGAGTTTTACGACGTCTTAAATTCAGGGAAAGACAGGAACATCTTCAGCTTGATGTGTAACCCGGCAGACTATTGATGAACGGCCGTTTTAAATGGTGGACGACAAATCTTTGGCCAAGAGGGGCCTGAAGTGACAGAGCGGGGCAGGAGAGACACACTGGATGACTGCAGCAGCATCCCGTTCTTACCAGCTGAGGGCGATCTGAGCACGTCTGGAGCATATGGGGTTTTTAATAAGATACAGGTTCTTAGAAAGTCATGCATCTCTAGAGCAGCTCAAACTAAATGACTGGGAATCATTTCATGCTAAATAATAACAATGCAAATAAAATAAAAGAATAACGAGAATAAAATAAGGCAACGCAAAAAATAAGCATGAACGACTCGATCAAGATATCAAAGCAGGTTTGAATTTTTCCAAAAATAAATACATCACACATATTTGATATGTCAGGAATAATGTGCAGCCAGCCGGTCATTAACATAAAATAAACCTTGAAATTGTGATCTGGGGTTTAGCAATAATCTCTGGCTGACTGCACATTACCCTGCTTATTACAGGGCTACTTACTAAATAAATAAATCACTGGACATGAAATATTGATTTGTATGTAAATTATTATCACATGGGAAAAAGAGACCTGAAGAGAGAATAGCACAGCTATGCCTTGGATGGATTAAATACATATACTCTAAAAAATATATATATAGTATAAATGCATCATTAATACATATTTTATTATTGTTATCTGCCATTTTAAAAATACACTAATCAAACTTGGTTGGAAGAAATCTCCTTTGCTCACCAAGGCTGCATTTATTTTAAATATACAGTAAAAATGAGTGAAAAAGTTGGTTATATTATTATAAATTAAATAGCTGTTTTCTATTTGAAAGTATATTTAAAATGTAATTTATTTCTGTGATGTGCAGCTGTATTTTCAGCATCATTCCTTCATTTTTCAGTGTCACATGATCTTCAGAAATACTTCTAATATGCTGATTTGCTGCTCAAGAAACATTTCTGATTATGATCAATGTTGAAAACAGTTGTGCTGCCCAATATTTCTGTGGAAACTGTGATACTTGTATTTTTCAGGATTCTTTGATGAATAGAATGTTATAAAAGAACAGCAATATTTGTTACTTTATAAATGTCTTAAACGTCCCTTCTGATCAAGATAATGCATCTTCGCCGATAGTATTAATGTCTTCTTATCTATAAAAAAAATATTACGGACCCAAAAATTGTGAAATGGTAGTGTACTGTATATCACTCACAATGCGCTTACAAAAAATAAAACATGTCCTCTGAGCTTGAGGTTCAGGTGTGGGACACTTACGCAGTTTCTAGAGTATATCCTCGCGGTAATGCTTCTTGAGGTTGTTTTGTCGGTGTTTGTGGAGTGGAGGGTGTCGGGGTGCTGGTGGTGTGGCTGGTTGTCGGAGGTGGTGGAGGGTGTGTCAGGGTGGGACTGCCGCCTCAGCGGCCCACATAGTGATGGGTGAGTAGCGGCGTCTTTGGTTTAGAGAGGGAGGAGGGGAGAGGGTCGAAACGGAGAGTGTGTGATTGTGGGGAGGAGACGGAATATTAGCACTGGATCAAATAAAATAAAACAATGATTTAAAATACTATAAAATATAAAAAAATAAATAAAATAAATGGTTAAAAAGATTCAATTAAAAAGAGTTGAAATTAAATTAAGTTAAAATAAAAAAAATCATAAAAATATAATTAATATGAAATATATTAAAAATAAAATAATTTTAATTTATAGGATAGAATAGATCGATAGATAGGATAGATAGATAAAAAGCAGTGAAATAAACATGGATATAATATTATAAAAGTAATAGGTAAAATACAAAAATGTGAACCTGCAGCACAAAAGCAGTGTTAAGTCGCGGGGTAGGGTATATTTGTAGCATAGCCAACAATACATTGTATGGGTCAAAAATATTGATTTTTCTTTTATGCCAAAAATCATAGGATATTAAGTAAAGATCATGTTCCATGAAGATATTTGTAAATTTCCTACTGTAATATATTAAAACTTCATTTTTGATTAATAATATGCATAGCTAAGAACTTAATTTGGACAACTTTAAAGATGATTTCTCAATATTTAGATTTTTTTGCACCCTTCCAGATTTTCAAATAGTTGTATCTCAACCAAATATTGTCCCGATCCTAATAAACCATACATTAATTGAAAGCTTATTTATTCAGCTTTCATGATATGTATAAACCTCAATTTCGTTTTAAAATGGACACTTAAGATGGTTTTGTGGTCAAGGGGTCACATTATAAAAAATAATTAAATACTTTTATCCATAATTAATGGATAAAATATAAATAGATAAAAATAAATAAAAAAAAATATTATATATAATATATACCACGCAACAGATATATTAGGGCTGCACGGATAATTGCCTGTGATATTTAACTACACAGATCCGTGTTCCCTGACGAGCATGCGCAAAAAATATGAGAATAGAACATGGTTTTGGCAGCTCGTCATGAACAACGGTCTGTGTGGTTAATACTGCTCAAAGTGTAAAGCCGCACGTCTGGAGATTACGTGATACAGAACCGGCTTACTATAGATGCGCCGTTAAAACGCATGCGCTTATAGTCAAGCCCTATATAAAATTAAAAACTAAATTATAAAATAAAATGATTAATAGATAAAAAAATAAATAAAACTAATAAATAAATGGATATATCAAATAAACTATAGTTTCCAGTCCAGTTTCTAAGACACGTATCAGACCACATGGGGCCCAAACGGAGCAATGGATGATTCACAAGACATTCTGGGAAAGGACCGGGCTGCTGGTACCCACAGAGACAATAAAACACGTATCCCAGCACAGCTCGGTCTGAAGTGACTCAAGTGAATATAATGCTCTCCTCAGACCTTCACAAGCCGAACAAAACCCCCAACATTTCTGCTCACAGGAGCCTCGCTTCTTAATCTGTTCAAACAGAACCAGATCGCTGTGACGCGTATTAAATTTCCTACTCTTTTCTTAGAAGATTACTTTACAGCACTGGGGTTGGGCTTATGTTCTTTAATTCATTTTGGAGACAAAAAACAGCACAAACAAGCAGCCAAAGAGCTGAAGCGTGCAGTCAGAAGTTGATTCACCACAGTGACACCATGGAAACTGTGTACAGCAGCGTCCATCCTGATACTCATTCAGAGAGAAAAACACAGAAAATACTGTTCTTTACTTTTAACCTCAGAACAAACACAAGCTTTGTGTGCAAAGGGTTAATAAAACACCAGTACAACACGAACAGATGAAGATCAGAGCATCAGCTTTCTGAATATCCCAATTTCACAACAACGTTAAGACACATACTGTATGAAAATAAGTTAGTCTGAAAAGAGTGTTAAATAAAACAGCGTTTTTATTCTGAACTACAACTATTAAAATTTGTTTAATTTTGTAACTGAAACAAAGCTGAAAATTATCAATAAAAGGAGGTAACTAAAAAATCTGCCTTACAAAACAAAACAAAACAAAACAAAACAAAACAAAATAAAATAAAATAAACTTAAAATAAAATAAAATAAAAAAACAAAAAAATAAATTAAACAACAATTAAATTAATAAAAATTTAATTTAGGTTTAGGTGTTTAAAAACTAAAACTTGAAAAAAAAAAAAATGAAAAACTAAAAAAAAAATTATAATAAAAAAATCTATATATTTTCGATTAAATAAAAAAGTGCCAATACATTTCACAAACATATTGGACACTAAGCCGCACTCCAACATTTCTCAGAAACAAGATTATTATTCTTTTTTTCCCCCCCAATGACTTACGCTCTGAGTGAAGTTTTCCATATTTATCCTCTGTTTTCTCTATAATATTTTGTTAATTTTGGCAATTTTTAGTGAACACGGTAACATGAGCTCAAAGTTATCAGACATGCACTACAAGCCGCCTGTGGCCACTACAGCCGTAAAAAGCAGTGTCATGTGTGCGAGTGTGTGTGTGAACACATTACAGGACATCATTCATCTCCTCTGACCTAATGAGGGTGAAACCCCTTCACATCAAAACCACACATGAATGAGCCTTGATGGAGCATCTTTAATCATCCGGGCACCTAGAAGCCTGATCCAGTGATCTCCAGACAGATGAAAGGAAGGTAACGAGGTTCAAACACATACACACACACACACACACACACACTCGTGTAATAAAGCTCTAGTCACCTACCCCCGCTCTGAACACATGCATATTTATTCTGTAATTACAGGTTAGCTTGGAGGCGTCTAGAGTCAGAACTCATTATTCCAGACTACAGACCGGACTGTCACGTATCTGCATCTGCCAGCCAACACCCACAACACCTAAAACACCTTACAACTGCCTGTCTGTCTGTTTAACCAGCCAAAACCACAATAACCTACTAACCACTTCAAAACTACTCAGAACACCTTAGCAACCGCCTAGAAACTAATAACCACAACCACTGTCTTTCGGTCTGTCTAGCAACCAACCACAATAACCTCCTAACTACCTAGCAACCACTCAGAATACATTAGCACCACTCTAGGAAACACCTTAGCAACTGCATGTCTGTCTGTCTGTTTACCTAGCAACCTTTCACAATAATCATATTATCAATACTAACCAAGATTATTATCGTTAATTCAAACCAAATCTATTAAAAATATTGGCATGAGCCTTGAAATAAGTTTTCAGTTGAAGACTGAAATTACTAAATTGGAATAAAAAAGTAAATAAAATTACTAAAACTGAAATTAAAAAAATTAAAACCATATGTATTAATATTTAAAAATAAAAATATTAAAATAAAAGCTAATCACCTTTGCAACCACCCAAACATAAGGCCTAAACAAAATTAACTCAATTTGTTTTTTAATTTCCCGTAAGCATTTAAGCTAACATCTCAAAGTGAGTCTTTGCATTTTATTTTACACCCATTATTTAATTTGCACTAGTGTTATTTTACTGTTCCACTTCTTGACAAAATGAAAGAGATTGGTCATGCTATATAAAGAGCATATTAATCAATCCGAGAGCGAAAGAGAGACTTATCTCTCAAACTTCTAATATCTAAAACTTAAATTCAAAACGGGGAAAAATTAGACACTGTATGCCTTGCAAACTAACTGAAATAAAATTAAGCTGAAAAAACTAAATTAAAAACTGAAATAAATAAAAATTAAAACTGAAATAAAAATTAAATGTAAAACAATTAAACCTATATGATAATATTTAAAAGCAAACAAATTGCTAAAAATTACACTTACAAAACTTACATTATACAATCAAAAATTTAACTTAAAACTAAATTCATAATTATTTAATAAATAATTAATCATGAAAATAATAATAAATAAATAAATAAACTATAAAAAACTATACTAGTATATAAATCATATACAGTGGTTACGGAAAGTATTCAGACCCCCTTAAAAATTTCACTCTTTGTTATATTGCAGCCAATTGCTAAATCATTTAGTTATTTTTTTTTCCTCATTAATGTACACACAGCACCCTTATTATATTGACAGAAAAACACAGAATTGTGACATTTTTGCAGATTTATTAAAAAAGAAAAACTGAAATATCACATGGTCCTAAGTATTCAGACCCTGTAGGTCTGAGCTGTAAGGTCTTATATAGACAGGTGTGTGGCTTTCCTAATCAAGTCAATCAGTATAATCAAACACAGCTGACTCAAATGAAGGTGTAGAACCATCAAGGATGATCAGAAGAAATGGACAAAACCTGAGTTAAATATGTGAGTGTCACAAGCAAAGGGTCTGAATACTTAGGACCCTGTGATAGTCAGTTTTTTTTTTTATAAATCTGCAAAAATGTCAACAATGTTGTGTTTTTCTGTCAATATGGGGTGCTGTGTGTACATTAATGAGGAAAAAAAAATTAACTTAAATGATTTTAACAAATGGCTGCAATATAACAAAGAGTGAAAAATTGAAGGGGGTCTGAATACTTTCCGTACCCACTGTATATACACCCTGGAAAACACTTAAAACACCTTAGCATTTGATCCCTTAACATTGGCCCATGTAAGTAAATACTCACAGATTTGGTGTGTTCGGGACGGGGTGCGACGATGGGTGGAGGCGTGGCTTCATCCTCATCATCATCCTCAGAAACGGTGGCCACGGCAGGGGTCTCGGAAACGGTCTTGGAGTTCTGCGGAGCGTCAAACAAGCCGAGCAGGAAGTGAGGCTGACCGACTGACATCACAACATGAGGGCAAAACAAACCTAACGCCAACATGCCAACCATGAGAGCAGCGCTGACCGCATTCAACCCTCCCGCCGGCCTCACCAGCTGACCCCATACACCACAACTAAAACTTCACTCCCCATCTTGCTTTGCATCTAACCTGATTCGGTCTGAGCTACGGATACGGCACAACTCAGCAGGAGAACTGGACGAAAAAGAAGCTGATTCACAGCGAGGAGAGAGAGAGAGAGAGAGAGAGTGAGAGGGAGAGGGAGAGAGATGAACCCGCTGGCACAGCCTCGAGTGGCTGGCATCAGTTCTGTCCTTCTGTTGAGTGGGCAGCTCTTATGGGACTCTGTCACCTTGTTGTTCACTGTACCCCCCCCCCCATTTCAGCTCTCGGTTCCCTTCTCCTCCCCCAAGCAAACTTTCTCCCGTCCCGTCATCTGTCAATCTGTCACGTGAGCCGAGGGAACATTTCTAATATCCCCTCAATGCCTCAACGCTTCTCTGTGTGTCACAGATAAACCTGGAAAACACAGTCGGACATCACATGAATCACCACTGCGTTGGAAGAGCTGTGCTATCTGCACCTTTATTGACATTAAACCAACAGACGAAATGAGAAATGAGGGGAAGCGACATAGAACTAAAACTATAGACCACATATCACTGACATTGTTTTTCAAATGCTGATTTATAATGGATTGGTGGCTGATATAAAAGCCAATGGACAGTGGCGTAAAATTGTTTTAAAAAGTGGGTGGGAAGGGAGGTGTGTGTGTGTGGTGTGTGGTGGTTTAATGTATCGACATAGACTCATTTTTAACGTGATAGTTTCTTCTAATGCCACTATAATTAAATATATTATAGGCCCGAGATTTTCTTCCATCAGGGAATAAATAAATTAGATATGCAATAAACAAGCGTATTTCTAAACAGTATAGTGGTTTAGAATTTCGTTAGGCATGTTTCTAATATGCCCGCATGTTTTTCTCCCCTATTATAATCAAAAATGTTCCTCAGGATTGGATCTCAAGAGAAGGGAGCAGGGTAAGTTGTTTGTGATTTAACGGGAATAAAACTGTTATCGTTCTGCAACGTCATTAAGCATAAATTGAAGACGCTGTGTGTAAAGAGAACGTCCCTTCACTAATAACATCACAACGAAAATTTCAAAAACAACAAATACAGCGCCATGATCCATCTTATGTAAAAAGTAAAGATGACAGCTGGATATGTTTATCGATTAGGTCTTAAAATACACATAAACAATATTAAATTATATATATAATATATAAATATATAAAGAAGATATCATATATAAATGTAATGTATAAATTGTATATACACACACACATCAACACACAAACATATATAGATATACAGTGGGGAAAAAAAAAGGTATTTAGTCAGCCACCAATTGTGCAAGTTCTCCACTTAAAAAGATGAGAGAGGCCTGAAATTTTCAACATAGGTATACCTCAAACTGGAGAGACAAAATGAGAAAAAATAAATCCAGAAAATCACATTGTAGGATGTTTAAAGAATTAATTGGTAAATTCCTCGGTAAAAAAAGTATTTGGTCACCTACAAACAAGCAAAATTTCTGGCTCTCACAGACCTGTAACAAACTTATTTAAGAGGCTCCTCTGTCCTCCACCAGTTACCTGTATAAATGGCATCTGTTTGAAAAAGTATATCAGTATAAAAGACACCTGTCCACAACCACAAACAGTCACACACCAAACTCCACCATGGCCAAGACCAAAGAGATGTCAAAGGACACCAGAAACAAAATTGAGACCTGCACCAGGCTGGGAAGACTGAATCTGCAATAGGTAAGCAGCTTGGTGTGAAGAAATCAACTGTGGGAGCAATTATTAGAAAATGGAAGACATACAAGACCACTGATAATCTCCCTCGATCTGGGCTCCACGCAAGATCTCACCCCGTGGCGTCAAATGATCACAAGAACTGTGAGCAAAAATCCCAGAACCACACGGGGGACCCTAGTGAATGACCTGCAGAGAGCTGGGACCAAAGTAACAAAAGGCTACCATCAGTAACACACTACGCCATCAGGGACTCAAATCCTGCAGTGCCAGAAGTCTCCCCCTGCTTAAGCTAGTACATGTCCAGACCCGTCTGAAGTATGCTAGAGAGCATTTGGATGATCCAGAAAAGGATTGGGAGAATGTCATATGGTCAGATGAAACCAAAATAGAACTTTTTGGTAAAAACTCAACTTGTCGTGTTTGGAGGAGAAAGAATGCAGAGTTGCATCCAAAGAACACCACACCTACTGTGAAGCATAGGGGTGGAAACATCATGCTTTGGGGCTGTTTTTCTGCAAGGGACCAGGACGACTGATCCGTGTAAACGAAAAGAATGAATGGGGCCATGTATCGTAAGATTTTGAGTGAAAACCTCCTTCCAACAGCAAGGGCATTGAAGATGAAACGTGCTGGGTCTTTCAGCATGACAATGATCCCAAAACACACCGCCCGGGCAACGAAGGAGTGGCTTCGTAAGAAGCATTTCAAGGTCCTGGAGTGGCCTAGCCAGTCTCCAGATCTCAACCCCATAGAAAATCTTTGGAGGGAGTTGAAAATCCGTGTTGCCAGCGACAGCCCCAAAACATTACTGCTCTAGAGGAGATCTGCATGGAGGAATGGGCCAAAATACCAGCAACCGTGTGTGAAAAACTTGTGAAGACTTACAGAAAACGTTCGACCTCTGTCATTGCCAACAAAGGGTATATAACAAGTATTGAGATGAAATTTTGTTATTAACCAAATACTTATTTTCCACCATAATTTGCAAATAAATTCTTTAAAAAGCCTACAATGTGATTTTCTGTATTTTTTCTCTCTCATTTTGTCTCTCATATTTGAGGAATACCTATGATGAAAATTACAGGACTATCTCATCTTTTTAAGTGGGAGAACTTGCACAATTGGTGCCTGACCAAATACTTTATACTATATACACATCTGACATAAATAATTAATATAAAAGCATATATAAGAATTATAATATAAAATTAAATTAAAATTATATAAATTTATATGAATTATAAAAATAAGTGTATTTCATTTATATTTATATATAAGTATACCCATTAATAATAGAAGTTTGTTAATATATTTACAATTATTTGTTACATATGATATTTTTCTTTTTAGATATTATCTATTTTATTCCCTCTATTTTATAAATTTTTAATTTAACACACAGGCAACATACACACACCCAACACACACACACACACCAATATCTAGATATATATATATATATATATATATAATATATATATAACATTGAAACTGTATGATATATAATTACAATTATGTGAGATGTTACTGACATCTATACTGCTATAGCTGTAATATGGAAGTGTGCGTCACACCTGTAAAGCTCATGTATTTCTGGCTGTTGTTTGTTTCTTTAGAGTCGTAGAATTTAAGCACATCCAGAACGGCCTGAGGATTCTTCTTCTGCTCGAGTTTGGTGATGTTGGACGTCTGGAGCAACCGTGCCCACTGCTCAGGCATGCCCTACATAGAGAGCCACAAATACAAGCATGGAGTAAACCACGGTAATCAGCCTATGCCAGTGACAATGAAAGCATGCGCATGCCAAAAAGCTCTCATTAACACTCATTACACACACTGAACTCAACTCAGTGTCATACGGAGGAAAAGTACGGCTGATTTAGGGGTCAGGAAAAGACCACAGCTCATTTAATATCTTATCAGATATATTAATCCAG
Organism: Sinocyclocheilus anophthalmus; assembly: GCA_018155175.1. Taxonomy (NCBI): domain Eukaryota; kingdom Metazoa; phylum Chordata; class Actinopteri; order Cypriniformes; family Cyprinidae; genus Sinocyclocheilus; species Sinocyclocheilus anophthalmus. Next base: position 455,718 of record JADLZN010003794.1, read on the forward strand.
ATGTAAAGAGGAAGACAGATCTGGACCCGGAGGTTAATCCTGCAAGTCTGAACTGCTGGAGGTTCATTTTCTATATTTGGGTTGCTGATGTCAAATGAACATCTTCAGCCATTTTTCTTTCCGTTTGTCCTATTTTGCGTGCTTTATTTAGCACTTTCTCTTTATAATCAGGTGAGTTCATTCATTTTACAGGTTAAGTGCAGAGTAAAAGTGCTATTTAACAAGCTCCTAATGAATTTTACATTTAGATTTGGCTATAATTTGTCAAAAAAGTCAATATTTTGTTCCCAGTGGTTGGATACAAATCTCAAACTGTCTTAAACTGGATACACAATCAAATGTGAAGTCACAAAAAGAGAGTCTACTGATCTAGAAATATATGCATATGTGATAATGTCTGAAGGCATAAATAGAATTGTTTTCTACATGTGGGCATCCTGCAGGAAAAGGTCTTTGCTCAGACTTACAGTGAACTCTCCAGTGACGGCGTCAAAGCCAACATGAATGGTGTGCTCAAAGTCCGACGGCAGAGAGATCTCCGGACGCTCTTTCTTCTTATTGGCTGAAGACGAGGATGGGGGCGGAGACACAGTTGAGTGAAAGAAGAGAATAACAGTTAAGGGATGTTTAAATGTAGATGATTCCAAGCACTTATTGTAAACATACAACACGTTTTTTCATTTTGTCTCTTTATTAGACACATACAGTACAGAATAGCGGGAAACTATTGTATACTTTTTTTTTTTTGAAATTATATTTTATATAATGATTTAAAATGTTGGCTTTAGAAAGCCTGACTAACAAGTTTGAAGAAACGTGAAGGTTTTTAGTTTTAAGTAGTTTTAAAACTGAAGTTTGGGTTTTGAAGGCCATCAGTACATAAAAAAAAAAAAAAAAAACAGAGACAGACAGACTATCATAGCATGCATATTTTAACATGTTGTTAACGTTTCTCACGTTTTTGCCTTTTTCTAACATTTTAACACATTGCTAGCATGTTAGAAGCATGTTTTATCAAATTGTTAACATGATTTAACACACTGTAAGCATGTTTTAACATTACATTTACAAACACCTTTTTCCAAAGCGACTTACAAATGAGTACAATAGAAGCAATCAAACCAACAAAAGAGCAACAATATGTAAGTGCTGGACAAGTCCTGGAAAGTCTAAAGCAGTACATAGAAAAACTGAAACAAATTAGATAGAATAGGAACTAGGACTAGAGAACGCTAAGTAGTGTTAGAGGGTTAAGTTTTTTCAAGAATAAATAAAAGAGGATAGCCATAGAATAGAGTGCTAGGTTAGAGTTAAGTTGTATAATAATTAAAAAAGTAAACAGGTAGATAGAATAGAAATAGAATAGAGAGTGCTAGTGTTAGTTAAGTTTGATAATAAATAAAAGAAAACAAGTAGACAATAGAAATTGAATAGAGTGCTAGTGTTAGAGAGTTAAGTTTGTATAATAAATAAAAGAAAAGTAGTTAGAATAGAAATAGAATAGAGTGCTAGTGTTAGAGAGTTAAGTTTTTATAATAAATAAAAGAAAACAAGTAGACAGAATAGAAAAGGAATAGAGAGTGCTAGTGTTAGAGAGTTAAGTTTTTATAATAAATTAAAGAAAAGTAGTTAGAATAGAAATAGAATAGAAAGTGCAAATGTTAGAGGGTCAAGTTTTTAAATAAAAAGAAAACAAGTAGATAGAATATAAATAGAACACAGAGTGCTAGTGTTAGAGTTGTTTTTATAATAAAAAAAACAGTAGATAGAATAGAAATAGAATAGAGAGTGCTAGTGTTAGAGTTAAGTTTTTATAATAAATAAAAGAAAACAAGAAGATAGAATAGAAATAGAATACAGAGTGCTAGTGTTAGAGTTAAGTTTTATAATAAATAAAAGAAAACAAGAAGATAGAATAGAAATAGAATACAGAGTGCTAGTGTTAGAGTTAAGTTTTTATAATAAATAAAAATAAAACAAGTAGATAGAATAGAAATAGATTAGAGTGCAAGGTTAGAGAGTTAAGTTTTTATAATAAATAAAAGAAAACAAGTAGATAGAATAGAAATAGAACACAGAGTGCTAGTGTTAGAGAGTTAAGTTTTTATAATAAATAAAAGAAAACAAGTAGATAGAATAGAAATAGAACACAGAGTGCTAGTGTTAGAGAGTTAAGCTTTTATAATAAATTAAAGAAAAGTAGTTAGAATAGAAATAGAATAGAAAGTGCAAATGTTAGAGGATCAAGTTTTCTAATTTAAAAAAATAACAAGCAGATAAAATTAGAAGTAGCATTAGAGTGCTGTATTAGAGAGTTAAGTTTTTATAATAAATAAAAGAAAACAAGTAGATATAATAGAAATAGAATAGAGTGCTAGTGTTAGAGAGTTAAGTTTTTATAATAAAAGAAAACAAGTAGATAGAATATAAATAGAACACAGAGTGCTAGTGTTAAGTTGTTATAATAAAAGAAAACAAGTAGATAGAATAGAAATAGAACACAGAGTGCTAGTGTTAGAGAGTTAAGTTTTTATAATAAAAGAAAACAAGTAGATAGAATAGAAATAGAACACAGAGTGCTAGTGTTAGAGAGTTAAGTTTTTATAATAAATAAAAGAAAAACAAGTAGATAGATAGAAAAGAACACAGAGTGATAGGTTAGAGAGTTACGTTTTATAATAAATAAAAGAAAACAAGTAGATAGAATAGAAATAGAATAGAGAGTGCTAGTGTTAGAGAGTTAAGTTTTTATAATAAATAAAAGAAAACAAGTAGATAGAATAGAAATAGAATACAGAGTGCTAGTGTTAGAGAGTACGTATTTTTATAATAAATAAAAGAAAAAACGTAGATAGAATAGAAATAGAATACAGAGTGCTAGTGTTAGAGAGTTACGTTTTTATAATAAATAAAAGAAAACAAGTAGACAATAGAAATAGAATAGTAAGTGTTAGTTTTAGAGAGTCTTTAACACTTTTTTTATACAATATACCAGATTTCTGCCATTTTAATCTCATACGTTTTTTGGATTTCATAAAGACATTATTACAATATATACACAGTCATGCATCTATTGAGCTGTTTTCCAGTTCCTGTGTGTCACTCATGTGTGCAGATGCTGCTAATGCCTATTATAAACGTCCTCATCTGCTGTGAGCTGAAGCCAGGCAGGGTCTGTAATATTAATGATGTGCTAACGGGCAGGTAATTAACACAAAACAGGCCTGCAGAAAGACGAGCCGCTCAGAATGCAGGAGTGAGACGGACTCTTGACACGGAGACACGTGTGGACGCACAGGTGTTTGGAGACGCGTGTTATACAATGAGAAAGTGTGAGAATCTGCTGCCACAAATGAAGGAGAATATCAACCTCAAAGACAAAAGGCTTACAGTCATAAAGTTGCTATTTGCAAAACAGATGTGTTTATTGTGAGCTTTGACCCCGAATGACTCCCTATATAAATTCTGTTCTTGCTGGATTGCTTTTAAGTCCTCTTTTTTAAAAACAGTTCTTTAAAAATGAGTTTTCAATGCCTGTCACTCACTCTTGTCTCCTCCTCCGGTGAGTATGGATCGGATGAAGCCTTCTTTTCTCCTCTTGTCCTCCGGGTTGGGCGGCAGGGGTTTGGAGCCGTGATTCAGCGGGCCTGAGTCTTTACCGGACGAGCCAATCATGGTGCTGGTGTTTCTCATGGGCGGAGCTGGCGGCTTGTCTTCTACTTCCCCATTGTCTGACATCTTCAGTTATGGGCGTGGCTAAATCTGAAACACACAACCAATCCGAGCTAGTGAGTTGGTGAAAAGGGAGGGGCTAAAGTAAATCAACCGCAAGGGTTGCTGGAATGAAACTGATAGCATAATTAGATTGACCAAATTACCACCTATCTTCTTTTAATGGTATTTAGATTAAACTAGGACACAGCAGGAAAAACAGCTAAGGCAGGAAGAAAACATCATCTGATGTAGTTTCAGACCAATATAGTTCTATGTATTATTTTTATATAAAGCATGTTATAGGTCAGTACGATTTTTTTTTTTTAAGAAATTTATACTTTTATTCATCAAGTATGCAATAAATTGATCAAAAATGACAGTAAAGACATATATAATGTTACAAAAGATTTCAATTTCATATAAATGCTGTTCTTTTGAGCTTTCTATTCATTCCTGAATCCTGAAAAATAAAACGTATCACGGTTTCCACAAAAATATGAAGCAGCACAACTGTTTTCAGCATTGATAATAATCAGAAATGTTTCTTGAGCAGCAAATCAGCATATTAGAATGATTTCTGAAGATCATGCGACACTGAAGACTGCAGTAATGATGCTGAAAATTCAGCTGCGCATCACAGAAATAAATTACATTTTAACATATATTCAAATAGAAATCAGTTATTTTAATTTGTAATACTATTTTACAATATTAATGACTTTACTGTATTTTTTTAAACAAATAAATGCAACCTTGGTAAGCAAAAGAGACTTCTTTCAAATACATAAAAAATTAAAAATCATACCAACCTCAAGCTTTATTCAAATCACCAACCCTAATATGTGCAATAACAATATAATTATTCCCTTATTAAACACCACATACTGAAGCATAACTGAATGTTCTTGAGTTTTCTTTTCAGAAAGATGCAAACAGACCAAAAACAGCCCCGTCTTTGCATGATTTAGTGCAGCGGCTCTGACATCAGTCCTGACACCTCGACTCAATAAACCAGGATTATGTAATACTGGAAAGACTGTATTATTTTTGGGTTGTGCCTAGTAAATATGAAATGCTTTTTGGAAGCTGACATGTGTGACATGCTGTTCTCCATTTAAAACTACTTTAAACAAAGTTTTGCTCAAATCGTTGTATTAATGTTACACATACAGGTTAATAAGCTGACATTAATGTCTACAGAGACTACATGGAATATTTGTGCTTTTAAAAATTAATTTGCCACATGGACCATTTTAAACTGACCAAAAAATTTTGTTAAAATTAACAAGAAAGCTCATTAAAGGGATTAACAGAGACGTTACAAAGCATAAGATGCACGAATAAACAAACGGCATAGGATATTACATATTATATTATATATATAGATTATATATTATATAATTATATATAATCACATATACTATATATATATATATTCTACATATGATATACATAATACATTATCATATTACATAATAATATATATATACATTATATACATATATATATACACTTATATAAAATAGCTTATACATATATATATAAATATACTATATAGATACATAGATATATACATATATATATACATATAATACATATATATATACATATATATTACAGATATATATATAGATATACGCATATATATATATATATATTATATATTAATAGATATATATATATATCACATTTATATAATACATTATATATATATAATATCTAATGTGTAATTTCTACCCTTAAAATCTTTTATGCCCATTAACCCCAAATTAAAGATTATGGCAAATTATGTGAATCTATGCACACAATCCAAACAAGACTCGGACATAACAGCATCACGACAAATACAAGCACTGACCAGCCTAGACACTGACAAAACTAACACAATCCTTATCTTTACATACAAAACTGTCAGCTCTAGAAGAAGTAATTGTATGATATCGGTCAATCAGTGCCAACAGAGAGCAGCATAATGCACTTTAATGACAGCAATTGAGATGCACGCAAGCCTACGGAATGAAATTAACATCTATTTTACACAACATTTACTCAAAATGGCCAAATCTTAGTCCATCACTAACCTCGAGTGAACATCTCGACGCAGATCATTCACACGGACATATGAATATAAAATGCACATCTGCTGATAGTCTGTAATAAAACTTCACCTCACCAAACACCGTCCGGCATACTGACACTCAATCCCAGCAGTATTCCCGTAAGAACAGCCCCTTTAGATCCCGTCGGACTCGGAGCGAGTGTGTGTGTGTGTGCTGGTTTTAAGAGGTTGTGGCCTCCCTGATGTGATGACACAGGTGAACAGGAAAGACTATGAGTTTGATCTGTGACTGACTGGACATGAATGGTGTAACATGATAGCCGAGTCTGAGAAACACACACACACACAGATAATACAAAAAGGAAAGAGTATTACCTGTAAACACACTTCAGCCATGAGCAAACAGACATCAGAAAGGCAGCACGGCAAACAACCATACAACATGAGTGTGTTAAAGACACAGTAACACATGCACACACAGCTGGTGAACGACTGTTTGAGATCGACAGGGTCTGTTGTGTGAAACCCTTCTCTATCATGGTGGGGACTTTCCTTTGACCTAGGCCTAACCCTAAATTTAAACCTCACACAAACCTTTTTGCAGTTTTATATTCTCCCAAAAATCATTATTTATATGTTTATTAAGTATTTTTTTCTCTCTGTCGGCTGCTCCCTCAATGCAGCTGATTTCAGGTTGAATTATCCTTTCGGAGACTTTTAGTCCTCACAATAGGCAAAACCTGTTTTTTGAACACATACCTTAAAACACAAGTAAAGAAAATTACAAAAGAAAAAAAGTACAAAATAGTAGTGAAATAGTTTAAAATAAGAAACAAAGCCACAGTGATTTAAAGCAATTATGAGGAACAACGTTGCCATTGTGAGCCACACTGCCAGATATAAAGTCACAATTACTTTATTTAAAATCACCAAACACAAGTGTTTTAGAGACAAAGACCAGTGAAACAGCAAGAATGAGGAAGTCTCTGGGACTTTGGTCTGGTCTCTGGTAATTAAACCGACCTCAGCGCTATTACACACAAACACACACACACACACACACACACACACACACACTCTCACACAAAACTCAGGTGCTTGTCATTCAAGCAAACAAAGGGCTTCATTCACAGCTGAGCCTGCGTGTTCCCCTTCATTGTCTCAAAGAGCAAATGCAAAAACCAGAACCAAGTTCTGAGACCTGAAAACCACCAAACACACACCAGTAGAGGAAGTGTTGTAGTTCTAGCGTGTACCTGTGACTCAGCGCTCTGTTTGTCAAGTCATCCACACTTAACTGACATGATAAACACCTGACGGCTGTCCTGTGTGACGTACCGGCGAGACATCAGTCATCATCACTGATCCAGACAGGGTTTCACTGCTTCATCCTCAGCTGCTTTATTCAGATGGTTTTCCTTTAAACACTCAACATCAACACAATTAGTCTTGATTCTCATGTCTACAGGCCAACTGGAGCTTCAGTGAGCAGTTCCGATTCCAAAAAAAGATATAATTAACTCAAACTCACATTAATTTCAATTGCAATAATGACTGGAAACAGGCTAAATGATGCTGATGCACAAAACCCACCTGCCTAGCCTTTTCAAAACATCTTTTTCACTCTAAAACGAATGGAAAAGATCATTCTGACTTTTCATAATTTAGATTTTTTTTTTTTAAACAAAGACAGAATTGCAAGATATAAAATAAAAAAAATATATAAAAAGATGTCGCAATAACAATTATGCAATTAAAAAAGTTGAACTGCAAGATGTAAACTCAGAATTCTGACTTTGCCTGCCCTTCTGAGTTTATATTCTCAAAATTGCAAAAAAGAAAAAAAAAATCTGAATTGTGAGATAAACGCAGAAACAAACAAACAAAAAGTACAGATATATGATTCTCTTCATTCCATAAAACAAATGGCAGGTAAAATTAAACACCAAATTATTATTTAAAATAGATTTCATTAATTGAAATAAATCTACACTGTAAAAAATGATTGTGATTTTAACAGAAAAAGACTGTAAAATGCTACAGTAAAAACTTGTTAACTGGTCAACAGTAAGTTTCCATACTATATTCGGTGAATAAATGTAATTACATTTAATGTAATTTTACAGTAAAATACTGTTAAAATTACAGTTTTTGGAAGTGAAAAAGAAAAAGTAATTTTATAATTTACAGTCACAAACTGTAAATTGACACTCCCAGAATTCCCTGCATGACACTTCATATTTGATGTTTTTTTCTTCTTCTTAGTTTTTTCTTATCAGTTGTGTACATTAGGGTTTAATCTTACATCTACTGTTGTTAAATGAATGTTTATTGCATCATTTCAGTATCATGTGTGTCACCATGATGGGGTTTAGTGTTTGTGTGAATGACACTGTGCACCTTCTATATATAAGTATTGCCCTCCTCAGCTCGTAGAAAAGAAGCTATTTGTGATGAGCTTTGGTTCATCATGTAACTTTCTCATCACCACCTGTTTTTGGTGGTTATCAGTGCATTACAATAGTTCAAAACAGATATTAGTACTTCCATATGCTGGTTTATTAACATTACATCAGTTAATGAAATACGGTATTTGGTCTGCAAAAACTAAAATGTTGCTACCATATTTTTTATGGTGAAGTTCTGGCAACCACAGCTGCCGGTATTTTACCATAAATGTCACAGATTTTTTTTTACAGTGTAAAATAAAATATTAGATTAAAAACATACAAAAATTAAAGCTAAACAGAAATATTTAAAAAACCAACAAAATGACAGAAGGACATAAAATGACAATTCTAAACTGAATTCAAATGAAACAAAAATGTAAAAATAAAATGGAACTCATAATATGAATCAATTCTACAGTACTACATAAATAACACTAAAAGAGCATGCTGACAGAGCTGAGGTGGTGTTTTCTGAGCTCATGTGAGATCACGCAGAACAGAGCATCATTCATCAGGATAAGAATAGCTCTCGTCTCTCTGGAGGTGTAATAGAGCGAGAAGCGACAGAAGCACAGCCGCTGCTATAAATGTAGGAGTTGTGAATTTATGGATTCGCCTTGTCAGGCAGGTCGAGTTTGAGCGTGTAAGTAGAGTTTTCGTAATTCAATTCTGGGCTCTTCTCGATAGACTCTAGAAACACAGAAGATATAGGCAGGGTTTCTGATTACTCCTGGTTCGTGCTAATTAACCGCTGATGTTGTGACATTCGTTCGAATCACCTGACATGTTTGGGAAATGTTTCCCCGACATGCGGGTTAATTTGCCTCCAGCTGCGTGTAAAGGCTTGTAGGAGACCTGCAACGCAAGGCCAGAAACAGCTTTTCATTACCTCCGTGAAGCACACATGCGGTTTAATCTTGTGTTCAAGCTGGTGTTAAGACAATTATACCAAACAGAGACGCGTGAGAGGGTGCGTTATAGACACAAAATGTCTGATCCTGAGACATTTACACTGAAAGCATCTTAAAGGGGTCCTATTTTGTTTTGGGGGTGTACTAGAACAGGCTCTCATACTAGGTTGTTCGAAAAACACCTGCTTGTTCACATATTTAATTAGTAAACACCTCTCTCCCCAGGTCTGGAATGAAAGGCTCAATAGGGTCATGGTATCAAATGAGGGCGCCTCTGAAATACGTAAAAACTGTATGTGATTGGTTGATGGGCCAGTGTGTGCAGCGATTGGTTAGCTGGGCCAGGTGTGTTTGATGGGTCAGCTTTGGGCCAGCTTTGTGTGCTGTGATTGATTAGCTGGGGACAGTGTGTGTTGTGAGGTAAGTGGCCAGTGTGTGTTGTGATTGGTTAGCTGGGCCAGTGTGTGTTGTGATTGGTTAGCTGGGCCAGTGTGTGCTGTGATTGGTTAGCTGGGCCAGTGTGTGTTGTGATTGGTTAGCTGGGCCAGTGTGTGTTGTGATTGGTTATCTGGGCCAGTGTGTGTGTTGTGATTGGTTCGCTGGGCCAGTGTGTGTTGTGATTGGTCAGCTGGGCCAATGTGTGCTGCGATTGGTCAGCTGGGCCAGAGTGTGCTGCGATTGGTCAGCTGGGCCAGTGTGTGCTTTGATTGGTTAGCTGGGCCAGTGTGTGTGTTGTGATTGGTTAGTTGGGCCAGTGGGTGTTGTGAGTGGTTAGCTGGGCCAGCGTGTGCTGTGACTGGTTATCTGGGCCAGTGTGCGCTGTGATTGGTCAGCTGGGCCAGTGGGTGTTGTGATTGGTTAGCTGGGTCAGTGTGTGTTGTGTTTGGTTAGCTGGGCCGGTGTGTGCTGTGCTTGGTTAGCTGGGCAGTGTGTGTTGTGATTGGTTAGCTGAGCCAGTGTGCGTTGTGATTGGCAGCGGGCCAGTGTGTGCTGTGACTTGGTTAGATGGGCCAGGGTGTGTTGTGATTGGTTAGCTGGGTCAGTGTGTGTTGGGATTGGTCAGCTGGGCCAGTGTGTGCTGTGATCGGTTTGCTGGGCCAGTGTGTGTGTTGTGATCGATTTGCTGGGCCAGTGTGTGTGTGTTGTGATTGGTTTGCTGGGCCGGTGTGTGTTGTGATTGGGTAGCTGGGCCAGTGTGTGTTGTGATTGGTAAGCTGGGCCAGTGTGTGCTGTGATCGATTAGCTGGGCCAATGTGTGCTGTGAGTTGTGATCGGTTAGCTGGGCCAGTGAGTGCTGTGATTGGTTAGATGGGGTACGGTGTGTGTTGTGATTGGCAAGCACTCGGCGCCTGGTCGGGGAAATGTCATGCCCCTTACCATAGCTTCAGTGTAAATATTGCTTCAAAATCAAATCAATTTGAGCGCGAGTTAAACCCGGATGATTGTAACCACTCTAAGGTTCGTCTGCTTTGGGAAAGTTAACGTGTCTCCGACATTGTGATAACACTTGCTGCCTTCTCTAGTGCAGCTCAACCAGATCTCATCCCATTCATCGATATTTGTGATATCACAAATCCCAGAAAATATGTGTTGTAGTCCAAACGAGTCTTTCGTTGTAGTTTTTGAAAAGTGATTCTGTTAAATAAAATATCTACTTTTGAAGTGGACTTTGAGCTTTGTAACTTTGCAGATCTTTTTTATGCTCAAAAAGCAACATTACAGACTAACTAAAGTTGGAAAAAGTGAAAAAGCATAATAGCACACCTTTAAACTCACAAATCAGTAATGCATCCAGAGACCCAAAATCTCACGCATGAGCCATTTAGTTTATAACAAAAATGAGCAACAATATTATTTTTGTTTAAATGTCTAAGATTATACATATATTGCTTTCGCAGTTAATCTCTTTTTAACAGTAGCAATATCAGTGATATTTAGTATTATTTATATCGTTTTTTATTAAGATTATTGAATTAGTTTTATTTTTATATTCTCTTTTTCCATTGTACTTAGGGATTTAGCTATTTGATTTTTGCTTTTGTAATTGTATTAACAAAATTGTTTATATATAAACATTTTCACTCAGAAATGGTTAGTAAATTTCACAAATAATTACAGAAAACAGCAAGTAACACACTGAACTAAATGGGAAATTTTGACGTAGAAAGCGTGAAATGGTATTTTCTTGTAAAATGTACTCCAATAATCTTTGTTCATTTTTTTTATTAAATAGCTACATTTCTATTTAGCTTTAATTTATTTTAATTTCCATTGTAGTAATTTTAGTATTTCAATTTTTAATTAATCTTTATTTTACGTTATCTTTATTTTTCAATTACTGAAACAATTTTTTTTTTAAATATAGTTTTAGTTGGAAAAAAAATCAATAGTCTCTCACAACCAAATTTAACATGAAGTGAAATAGTGAAATACTTTGATAGACTGACATGGTAAAAAAAATCTGTCTGAACAGAATTAAACTGCTGAAAATATTAAAATGTATGCAGAGTTTGTAACCAGAATTCCTGTCTGCACAAAAACATTAAAGAACATTTCACACATACATTATTCATAAAACAAAGCTATTAAATACCTCAAACCAAACTCGTGACATCAATCTTGCAAACGTTTTCAAATCCTGTAGTTAGTTCTTCCTCAAAAATACTAAATGCATCAACCCAATCTGTATCTTGTGCAATTTGCATTTATTATTTTAAGCCATTTGAAAGGTGCATGCATGGGCGTTCAGTCTGAGACACAGCCTGCTTTTAAGCAGTTCTCTTTCAGTGAAGATATTCAACTCTCTCATCTGACGCATGCGTTCACACACGTCCTTCTGTTGCACCTCAGAGAAACTCATCTGTCCAAACACTCGGCTCTGACACAGTGATGGGCTCACGGACACGACAGATCTGTTTCATAACGAGACCACTGAGACCCGACTGCACATCAGAGTCTCTCGACGACCCATTCCTCAACTGTAGACGGGGAGAGACATTCACGGTGGCCTTGTTAAGACATGAAATCATTTTTTGCTTTCCTAATAAATGTTCCTGGTCTTATTCTGCACGATTCATCACTAAATATTATTGGAAGGAAAATAAAAATCCTTCTCTCCACCCTCTAAGGTAAAATAAAATGTGTGTTTTTCACAGTCTTTCATCAAAATGCTGAGGAGTGTGGGCGGAATTTAAAGGCATAGTTCACCCAAAAATATAAATTTGCTGAAAATGTCCTCACCATCAGGCCAACCAAAGAAGTAGATGAGTTTCTTCATGGAATCAGATTTGGAGAAATGTAGCATTGCATCACTTGCTCACTAATGGATGCTCTGCAGTGAATGGGTGCCGTCAGAATGAGAGTCCAAACAGCTGATAAAAACATCACAATAATCCACACCACAACTGTTTTGGCTTGTAAACGGTGCTTGAATATGTGAGATCCATTTAACACCATTTTTTTTCTCAGTGTAGCAAATCGGCTGAGGTTTCAATCGGCATGCAACTCAAAGATTAAACTATGTGATAATGGACCAGTTAAATATTTATAGCTTTCTGGAAACTGTCATGCACAGAATATTTCAAGATGGCCGATCAAACTCTGGGTTCAGTGGCTTCAAACCTCTAGCAGTCTGTCGTTCCCCGGAGATGCACACGCTCGGGCCCGACAGGACATGACGCTTCACATATCCCCAGGAGGACGCGCGCTCTCCCAGGGTTAAACTGGGTAGCAGGCCGTCCCGTCATCTTCAACATGCACACACACACACACCCTCCAGACAAAATAATTACACATTCTGATGTTCAAAGATGGATGATGTGAGAATGAGTAGTGTGCGTGTGTGTGTGTGTGTGTGTGTGTGTGTGCGCACAGCCAGGCAACTATTAAAACCATGAGAGACGATCATAACAGCGCCGGCGGTCATTAGAGCTTCTTCATGTACATGCTAATGATCTGCACAGGGTGGGGTGCAGGCAGACACTTTAAGGGTATGTTTTATCATATATTAAAAAAGCACAACGCTCCAGCTTCTAAATATGCTGAATTATTCCCAAGAAACGCAGGGGAATACTGAACTCACAGATGTGAGGTAGAATTTGCTGATATTTCCTAAAAAATATAATATTGGAGAACAAGCAGATAGCACATATGAACATTTAAAATGTTCCATAATAGATTGCTCACAAGTTTGCATAATCTGCAATATTAAAAATAAACAAATAAACAAAAGGAAGAAAAAAATATTTAAAACCTGTTAGAATATTTAAAATGTTTAATTAATTAAAAATATTTTGTTAATTGTAAATATATTTGAATGTATTATTTAATTTTTTTTCAATCAATGCATTAACATGCAACCAAAGCTTAAACTATGTGAGATTGGATCAGTAACTATTTACAGCTGAGAAACTGCATGGAATCTCGCATCATGCATGGAATATATTGGCATAATAGATTGACTCAACAAGTTGCATAATCTTGTAATATAAAAAACATAAACAAGAGGGAAAATAAATATTTCAAATGTGTTTTGTCAAAATATGTACATTTATTTTAAAACATTACTTTTTTAAATATGTACAAATATATTAAATAATTAAAAATATTATTATTTATATATATACTGCTGCCTACTTTAATTTGCATAACCGATATTCACAATTAATCTATGAGGAAAAAATGGATGTTCACACGTTATTTCATTCATAAGTTTACACTGTGGTTGCTAATAACGGGTTTTCTCTTCGAGAATCGATATTTGTGGCAGTCTCTCAGTTATCCTATATATGTAGTGGACAAACTTGACCTAAGTGAGTTAAATGTGTCTTTGGAGACGTCCGGGGATGTGCACAATTGCAAAACAACTTTTAAATGCAGTAAATCATGTTTTTTTGCTATTCTAATCAAATCTAATTTTAGGGTTTAGGTTAGCCTTAACAGAACAAAGCTAGTTAAGTGTGTTTGTAGTGGAATACAGAGATCATCCAGTCCCTGGAGTTGTGATGCTGCCGCGGCCTGAGTCCAAATACAGCAGATGGTCCTCAAGAAACACTGCCAATTTACATATAAACCAACAGAGAGAGAGAGAATTAAACAATGACCCACAACACTCAAATCTGAGCATGAGACTCCATCAGTGACCGCAGCGATTCTCAAACTCACCATTATCAGACTGGTTCTAATGGGCTTAGCTCGTGGATTAGTCTTGGACTGGTGGATTAGTGTTGGATAAACTTGAGCATAACATGAAATCACACAAATAAACACAGACCATCATCTAGTTTTCTCCTGCTGGTGACCATGGAAACACCTCAAGGATGATGGAGGGAGACGGGAGACTTCATCCATCATGCCTGGATGACAGACTCTCAATGTGTCTGCCGTTGTTTACTGTCCACAGACTTCTGTTTTCATATTAAATTAATTATAAATACTACAATCTTAGCCTAATCGAAAACTTTCTGCATTTTCAGAATTTTTAACAAGAATGAACTCCCTTTATATGTCGTTTTTACAAATGAGGTCATTCCCAGATGTCCAAAAGGAGGTTTTGTCAGATTTAGCTCACTTTGGGGCAATTTTGAACCCAAAATATGAGTGCAGTATATATAAACACACATACAAGAAATATAGTCTGGATCGGTGGTTCTCAGCTGGTTTTGCTTTAGGCCCAGATTGGACATTAAGTGGAGACCGAATGCAATACCAAAATTGTTTATTGTAAAAACGTCCCTAAAAATCAACACTTAAATGTATGACTGCATACATCTGTGCATACAAATGTATGATTACTTAACTGTGTTTTCCAATAAAAAAATTGCAGTTGCCATAAAAACTTATTATTATTATTAAATTAAAAAGGCTAAAATAATTAATATTAAATATTATTATTATTAAATAAACATGTTTAACAAAATAAAGAAATATACAATAGTAATACAATAATAATAATAATATTATTATTATTATTATTATTAGTATTATTGTTATTATCATCAATATAGATTTTTTTACCAAATAGAAATATTACTATTATATTACTGAAATTATTAGGGATGCACCAAAATGAAAATTCTGAAATCCAAATATTCTATTTCGACCGAAAATGCCGAAATTTCGGTGCGCAATAATAATAATAATTTTTAAAAGTACAACATTAAAATGACAGCATTATTATTTATTATGGTCTTAATTTGTTCATTTTCAAGCATTAAACCATCAAGCTTTTATTTTGCCGAAAAACCATTTGGGGCCTTTAAAACTTCTCTTTTGTTGACAGTCAAACAGCCAGTTTATGAGTGCTTCTCATTACAAGTTTGGCAAGATGGTTGGCGCATGTGTTCCCAAATGCATGATTTGTTCAATCGCGCTAAGCCATATCACAATTTCAGTTTTAATTTGATTGATCGGTTTGGTTTCTAAACATGTTTGGCTCACAATCCACCACTGACAACCACACACCTCCAAACTGCATTTGCATTTACTCCCCTGCAGGCGGATGCATTTTAACCAAACGAACACGCCATTACAAAAAACAACACAGGAAACAGGAAGTACACACTTCAGGGGAGCCATAAAACTTCAATTTATATCCCATCATCTCTCCAGCATCTCTGACGCTGGGAGGGGCGGCAGGCCTCAAACACACCCGCATAATCTATGAGACGCGTCTCAGCGGGTCACTCCGCTTTAGATGTACGTGCGTCGCTCGTTCTGAAAGGCATTATTGATGAGAGCCCCGGTGAAATGTTAGTTTAAGGAACATAAGGACGTCTTGCTTGCAGAGTCCTCTGGGAAATGAGAAAGAGAGACAATAGCATCTATTTTTTGGGGATGGGAGGGTCTCTACGGGACCCTAAAGACGAGGGGGAAGGGATTATATCCAGGTTCGCTGCACGGGACCCACATTTTGGAAGTTGACTAACAGGACGGCCTGTAAGAAACTCTAAAGACAGTGTCTGGCAGGTCAATCTCATTGATCCGCTGCTGGCTGGAGGTTCTCCTTCAGCTCGCTGCTGCTGAGTGCAGTAAGATGGGCTCTGGATCTCAGATCAATACCGTGACTCATGAGTAATTCTTGCTTGTCGGACTGCAGCGAGACTCAGGATAGAGGAATCCGAGCGCAGCATGTGTCTGTGTTCCTCTCTACGATCTCTCTCTATGACGAAGCATGTGAAACTCATTCGTTTTGTGTTTAATGCATAGCGTAGAATTGAGATTTGCTTTAAAGGGGTCATATGATGCGATTAAAATTTTTCCTTTCTCTTTGGAGTTTTACAAGCTCTTGGTGCATAAGAAGATCTGTAAAGTTGCAAAGACTGAAGTTTCAAATCCAAAGAGATATTCTTTATGAAAGTTTAGAGTCAACCATGCCTTCCTAAAACGGCTCGTTCTAACACGCCCCCACATATCTACCTCACTATTTGGGAAGATTTGCATAATGCCGCCCAAATGTTCACGCAAAGAAAGAAGACGTAACTTTGATTCTCGCTGTAGTATTGTTGTTGCCGCCGCCATGTTGTGGATATGCTGTGTGTTTCGTTGTGAAAGCGAAACTACTTTGTTTGTTCTTCCAAAAGAAGACAATATCTGCTTCGTCATGCCTGGAGCTGATCCGTGCTGGTCGCTGAGGAAATACATCAACTTCGCCGCTGTGGATCACCGGATCGGCTTCACCATGGAGGAAGCAGAGTCCAGCCCGGAGTCGTCACATGTGGTTGCAGCAAGCCCACCGGATGCTCCTTCGTCAAATCCGCCGGCCGCCGCCGTTCTCCAGCCCTCGCCGCTCACTCGGCCACCGTGTGTAACGCTGTGTTTTTCGTTGTGAAGGCGAAACTACTTTGTTTGGTCTTCCAAAAAAGGACACGACTAGAAATCAGTGGTTAAGTTGTATTTACAACACTGTTCCAGAACACTTCAACCCAAATATTCAGATGTGTGCAGCACATTTTATGGAGGACTGTTTTGCTGTCCTGTTAGAGTATACTACAATGTCGGCTGTTCTGTTCACAGACTGTAAGTACGTTTTTTATAGTTAAAGAGTTTTTATATTTTATATATTTAAAGCAAGTTTTTTGGGCGGTGTAGAGTAGCGCTTGTTGTTTCTCATTTCTCCGGCACAAATGCAGACCTGGTTTTATGTTTACGCGGCGCGATGCAACGCAACGCGTAACAAGACAGTATAAGTCATTATATCCCTAATGTATGTCCCCACTTGATGCAACAAATGCCTCGTTTATAATGGGTTTTCATGTTTTTGTCTCGTCGCTCCGGCCGGACAGGGCATCATCACAGTATGGTGAGGGGCGTAACATTTCCGTCACACGCTTGAGGTATTCGGCCAATCACAACGCATTGGATAGTGGGCCAATCACAGCACACCTCGCTTTTTCAGACCGGTGAGCTTTGTAAAAATCGACGCTTTTCTGAAAGGCGGGGCATAGAGGAGAATCAATAAATGTCAGTATGTGGAAAATGTGTTTTTTTTAACTTAAACCGCATAAACACATTTTATTACACCAAATACACAACATAATTTCTTTTTAGCAACATCATATGACCACATTAATAAGCTAAAGCCTCTGAAAGGAACATTATATAAAGCGTTAGTGTATTTTGTTCGGATGTTACGCTCACATTTAAGAATGTGAGAATCAGCTAAATCTCAAAGTTGCCCTCAAAATCTTTCTTTTTTCCTCCATATTTGTTCCAGCTTTAGGGCACTAATTAAACAGCGTGTACTTATGCTAATTATCTATCAGTTGGTAAAATAACTGTCGGTATGCAATTTGCAACATAAAATCATTATCACTTATGAGTACCAAAGTCAAAAACAAATTATGCATCGCTGATATACAGTATATATTAGAGAGAGAAATTAATACTTTTTTTATTCAATAAGGATCATTAAATTGTTCAAAAGTGAAAGAAAAGACATTTATGTTCCAAAAGATTTCTATTTCAAATAAATGCTGTTCTTTTGAACTTTCTATTCATCAAAGAATCCTGAAAAATAAAATGCATCACAGTTTCTGCAAAAATATGAACCGTTTTCAACACAGAAATTTTTCTTGAGCACCAAGTCAGCATATTAGAATGATTTCTGAAGGTTCATGTGACACTGACGACTGGAGTAATTATGCTGAAAATTCAGCTTTGATCATAGGAATAAATTACATTTTAAAACGTTTTCAAATTGAAAACAGTTATTTTAAATCGTAATAATATTTCACTGTTTTTACTCTACTTTTCATAAAAAAAAAAAATGCAGCCTTACGTCTTCTTATCAAACCCCAAACTTTTGAACAGTAAAATATCTCTACATATACACTGCATATTCCTATAAATCTCTAAAATATTATCCCCTAAATCTATATATAAACCCGACTTTAAATCTATATCACTGTATACACCTATATAATATCCAAAATCTCTATTTCAACATTTTTATTGCACACTTATACTGTATATCTACACTGTAAAAAATAAATCGGTAAAATAACAGAAAAAGTACTAGCAGCTCATTACCCAATAATTTTACGGATATTTCCGTGAATTTTAACAAACAACTCAATGTGTCAAATTCAAAATACAGGTAAAGCACCTCTAAAAAAAAAAATTCCGTCAAATTAATATGGTACATTTTTTAGAGTGTAGGCTATATATCAAACAGTAACCCTGCACTATACCATATATAGGTGCAAAACTTCTAATTGTTTGCATCTAATATCTACTCTTCAAGTAACTTCTCTCTCTCTCTCTCTCTTTAACCTCTGTATTATTCATAATATCGATGAGCAATAACGTTAATAAACTCAAAGGCAAAAATCACTCTGCCGTGGTCACGTGCTGTACAGGCATTTGATTTCCCTGTCGTTCCTCCTCTTAAATAAATCTCTCTCGGTGTCTCTCAGACAGTAATGCCAGCAGAGCCGGACTCTTGGCTCCAGAGCCGATGGAGCAGATCGAGTGTAATATCACTTAATGTTCATACGTAACATAAACTAAAGTGAGCAGCGCAGCAGTAAGATAAATCACAGCTAGCGCTGATGCCAGAAAATCTCTAAAACACAGAGATACACACGTTAAAGGAGGCGTTCCATTGATAAATAGAAATATAAATATTAAATATAAGTGAATAATTAAATAAACACTGATGTATCATATACTTTGATTTTATAAAGTAAATAAATAAACAAATACTGATATACCTTATACTTCTATTGCTCTAATAAATCAAAATTAATAAATAACCAATAATCACTATATTCAAAATAAACAAATAAATAATCAGTAATGACATGCCATATATTTATTTTGCTTTTAGAAATAAATAAAATTGCTGCTGACATACCTTATACTTTTATTGCTTAAATAAATAAATAAAGCAATGCTGATATACCATATACTTATTTAGCTTTTATAAATAAATAAAATTGCTGCTGATATGCTTTAATAAATAGCTAAATAAATATTGCTTTAAAAAAATTAATTAATCACATAATTGCTACTGAATAACAATATAAATAAACAGATCAATAATTAAATACATAATCACTACTGATATACTGTATACTTAAATAAATAAACAAATCACTGCTGATATTCCATATACTTAATTTGCTTTTATAAATAAATTTAATTGCTGCTGATATACCTTATGCTTTAATAAATAGCTAAATAAATATTGCTTTAAAAAAATTAATTAATCACATAATTGCTACTGAATAACAATATAAATAAACAGATCAATAATTAAATACATAAATAATCACTACTGATATACTGTATTGTATACTTGTGCTTTTATGCATAAATAAATAAACACCGACTTCTATTGGTTTATACTGAACTAATGATATTTTCTATCCCTTAACCCTAAATCTAACTCATGCACAAAGCTTTTTGCATTTTAGATGATCAGTAAGACATTATTTAGTCCATTTATTAAGATATTTTCTCATAGGAAGCGTTAGCTGCTCACTACTACGCAGGTGATTTCAGGTTTCACTGTACTGTTCTTTCTTCATGTACAGTAGACAAAACCTGATCACAAAAACTAAAGCGGCTCATTCACACGTACAAAAACACACAACACCTCTTATTCCAAAGACAGCAAAATGATACTAGCGCTTATGGGAGACACGTCAGCTAAATATAAGTCCCATCGCTGTAGTTACGCCGCATGTATCCCAGACTGCCTTGCGCTCAACTTTCCGCTCAAAGCCAACTAAAAGTCTCCGTTTTCTCTCTAAAGGCCCGTCGAAGAGCTGTAATCTCATGTCATCAGGAGCAAAACATTCCCTGTCCCACCCTTGGATTCACAAAACTAGATTTTTACATGAAAATGCAAGTGGTGAATGCACACAGAAACATCACAGTATGATGCTAAATTATTTGTCACCTGTTTTAATTATCTACCAGGCGAAAATTGGAACGTCTGATCAATTCATAAATTCAATGCACACCTCTCCTCATACGTAACAGTAATACTTGCCTTTGCAAACACGGCTAATAATTAAATTTTTACTCAACTAAATGTATAAATATAAAAATTTTAAATATGTATAAATGTAAAATATTGTGTAGTATAATCTTAAATAAAACAAATATATTAAATGACTAAAAATTTAAAAATAAATAAATTACAATTAATTAAAATAACATCTCTAAAAACCATCAGAAAATAAATTATACATAATAATCAAAATCAAATAAAGAGCTATCATGTACACAATAATAGCAGACACACAACCTCTCTGCTGTCTATGAACTTTCGGGGGTGTTTTGGGAGCTTGAGAGAGATTTTAGGAGTGAAATGAGAACAATGCATAGCCTGTGGAGGAATAGGCCTTTCTATTATTCATCAAACCCCCACCGACTCGACTCCACCTCTGCTGCTTTACTCCAGGCACACACACAGGTATCAGGTATAGCACTGAAAGCAGAGGAACAGACCAAAGAAAGACAAAAACGTTTTGTGCAACCTAGTATGAAAAGGTGTTCACACAATGATTTTGGAATTTTCCATTAAAATATATACAGTACATATGTGAGTGACGACACATTGACTGTTCCAAGATGGCGTACGCGTCGATGCGTCTGGAGCGGTCGAAAGTGGCATCTACCTAAACATATCTATGGTGTACTAGTAGTCAGAGCTAGCAAACAGCACACTGTAAATCATTTTTGTTGTTTTCACAGTATTATTACTGTATTCTCAGGTTTCTTACTGTATACGCTGTGTACAGTATGTTATTGTAGATTTCAATGCATTCTGGGAAAATACTATCCTACTGTAAATCTAAAAACAGTAGAACTACCGTATTGGCCTCGAATATAAGACGACCCTGATTATAAGACGACCCCCCTTTATCCAGATGTACCTTTTGGAAAAAGGCTTTAAAAACCAAATCTTGTTTTTTCTCAGTAAAATACATTTTGTCGTCAATTATTTTCATATTGCATATTTTTCCTATTTTAATTTTTGTTTTGAAAGTATGGTAAAAACTGGTCAAATGTACCAACAATCACATTTAAAAAATATACACTTTTTGATATACCATTAAAACAAAAAAAATGTCCTGAATTAGGACATTTAGGCTATCCATCTAATAGAAAACAACACATAACACATTTCACACTATAAAAAAAACTGCAGTCAAACTAATCAGTATAGACTATTTAAAAAATTAAGTTTAACATTAGAGCATTTACATTTAAAAAAATGTCATTTATAAATGTGTGTGTAATTATGATTAGCATTTGTACTATTAGCATTATTATTATAAATATGATTACTATTATATGAATATATGGATAAACATATAATAGAAATAAAGCTATATCACTCTGTGTGTATACAGGAAAAACCGAGGTGAAATCAGGAAGAAAACAGGTCTGAGTTTACGTGGGGTTTCCTGCAGGATGTTTTTTTTGACGGATCGCTTGATTGATGTGAAAGACAACTGCTGATGAACTGGTTATTTCACATCATCTTACATCAAAACCAGCTTCATCACATCACTGAAAATACAAATCATGTCAGCAACAGACCAAGAGCACGGACTCTGATTCAGAGCGTTCAATGCATGGAAGCGAGTGTAAAAACAGCCTCAGAGGTCAGCAGATGGAGGATTTTACAGCACTCTTGAGCAGAGATCAGTGGGAAAGCAGATAAAGTGCTCCAGACAGGCTATCCCACAATGCACTGGGCAGGCTCCAGCACTTTTAAGTGGATAAGCATGAGTGTTTGAGTACGGTGCGGACTGCAGGGAATTCTGGGTGTGCGAGTGATTGATGGCCGTCTGACTGAAGAATGATGATCTGGCATGGACTAACAGATTTCCCACCAATCACAGTTTGAGAGTTGCACGTCAGCACCAAAACATCTCCAACCGCACATGCACACCTGTTTGGCGGCTCAACCAAACATGCAATCAGTTCGATCTGGTAGAGATGAGAGAACTGGCTCTACAACATCAATACTCAAGCATTTACCTGCTTAAAGACCATCAATAATGTGCGTAAATCTCCGAGCCAAACTATGATTTCAGACGGCTGGAAGAAAGGAATGATTTCAGCAGGATTTTTATGGCTGAGACTAGCAGCTGAACAAGGTGTGGTTTATATAATTCTCACACGGCCAATGAAAGCAGATGAGAGATGGCAAGCCTGCAGATGACTTAAACCCACAAAACCGTTCTATCATATGATAACCATTAAGAGTAGAGCAGAGCAGCGAGGGAGAAACCCGGGTGTGATCTTACAGTCTGAAAGAGAGAGAGAAAGAAATACAAGACAATGGAAGGAGAAGGATCTGTGTGACACCTCTGGGAGTTACTGGTGTGGGTCTGACAAGCCGAGCTGTGATGCTCACTGGATCTTCAGAGCAAACAAAGAGTCCACAGTCCACACACACATATATATTCAGATTATATACTATTGCTTTTATAAATAAATACTGATAAGAGAATAAATAATGAATGAATAAAATATTGATGCAATATATACTTATTTTGTTTTAATAAATAAATAAATAAATGACACTGATTGCCATATAGCTATATTGCATTAATAAATAAATAAATAATGTTGTGTACTATATTTTGTGGCGCTTTTCTAAATGCAAAAAATAAACAGAATAAATAAGTAAATAAAATCAATACTGAATCGATATATCTTATAATATTTCTTTCAATAGTAATTAAGTAAATAAATAACTAAATACATAAATTCATTGAGG
Organism: Sinocyclocheilus anophthalmus; assembly: GCA_018155175.1. Taxonomy (NCBI): domain Eukaryota; kingdom Metazoa; phylum Chordata; class Actinopteri; order Cypriniformes; family Cyprinidae; genus Sinocyclocheilus; species Sinocyclocheilus anophthalmus. The sequence continues at coordinate 479,097 of JADLZN010003794.1, forward strand.
CAACAAAAAAAACACTAATTACCATATGCTTCCATTTTTGTTTTTATAAATAAAAAATAAAATACTATTGATATTCATACTTTATATAATTGCATTAATTTAATAAATAATGTGTGTACTATATTTTGCTTTTTATATGCATAAAAATAACACATACATAATAAAATCTCTATGCGATAACCATAGTCTTTTGCTTCAGCATGACATTACTTTATAAATAAAAATAAATACTTATGCACCCATATACTTATATTGCTTATACTATACTTATATTATAAATAAAAAGCACTATATACCATCATTTTATGAAATTCACTAAATCCAACAAAACTGGCTATCTCATCCCTCACACAACACACACACACACACAGTTCTTCTGTAAATGAGGGGAATCCGTGACGCAGCTGTCTCCATTCACCAGCTGTCCAGCTCCTCCCTCATGAAGCCCAATACTCAGAGGTGCCCATCGCCATGACAACCTGCTGAATAATGCACGCCTGCATGGCATCCAGCGGAGCACACACATACTGCTCTGTCTGCACTCTTCAAAGGGCCTCTATTTTACAAATTCACGCCACTTTATTCTTTCCCTGAAGTCCACTTATGTTCAAGATTCTTTCACCAAAAAACCCTGATCAGTACCACCCTTTCTCCAATCCACGGCTATATTTGTCTTGTTTTCCAGGAAGAAATACCTAAACATCCTTCTAAGATTTTTATCTTGAATGTCTACCAATGCAATAAAGCAAAACACACTTTAATACATTTAAGACACAATGTCAGTTTTGCATCTCAGGAAATATCTTTTATTTGAAAACAAAACCAAAACTGTTTTTGTAAACATATACTGTATATGCAAATGTCCTCTGCTGTGATTGGCTAATCTCCACATACCGCAATATTCAGACGCATCAAAGGTGCGCATGCATTACAGTAAGAGGCTCCTGTTTCCTGCTCAATCATCTGACCTGTTCCAGTCTTTCTTTTGCGAGTCAGTTGAGGTGAACGGGTTCAAATAAACAAGGAAGTGTTCCTGATAATAAATTCTGGCTATTCATTCACCATTCTTTATAATTACAGCATTAAGCATGATCTTAAGTCTAATCATGAGATCTGACAAATCCTTGTTCTGTTTAAATGCAGCACAGCTTCCTCAGACCGAGGCCTGTCATTCAGCTCACGCAGACCGTCCTAAACACTACAGTCCAGAAACAAGGCTCTGTCCGATACGTCTTTGTCTTTATTATTTAGCCCATGTTCGATCTTTGAGGTCATCCATATGCTATAGTGTGCTCCGGACAAAATATGCTTTTTGCAGATATGCAGAATAAAAATAAAAAATAATATTTTTTTTCCCCTTTCCCAACAATCAATTGGTTTCAAAGGAAGTGTGTATTTTGGAAAGCATCCACATTGCATTCATTTAAGCCACAATAAATAGTATGTATTTATTTGCTGAGCTATGATGTTAAAGACTATTAAATTACCTATTAAAAATGTATCACAGTTTCCACTAAAGTATTGTGCAGCAACTGTTTTGAACATTCATAATAATCAGAAATATTTCCTGAGCAGCAAATCAACATATTAGAATGGTTTCTGAAGGATCACGTGACACATGAAGTAATGATGCTGAAAATTCAGCTTTGCATCACAAAAATCAATTACATTTTAAAATGTATTTTAAAAGAAAACAGTTATTTTAAATTGTAATAAGTGTCTTTTTGAATCAAATAAATGCAGCCTTTTTGAGCAGAAGAGACCTAGCCCAAACATTTTTTGATCCTCACAACCCAGTAATATCTGTGCTTTATTATGTCACTCCATCAACCATTAGGTCAAAGTACACCTGATATTTTTGTGAGCTTAAACATTCACCAATAAACATTATGAGTAATGTTTGCACGTAGGAATAAAACTAAAACGTACATTTAATCTTAACAGGCAGTTAACTTATGAAAATCAACCAATGAACTTTGAGAACTGTGGGCCCTTTCTGAACGTTGGATGCTATTGGATGAAATGTGCATGTGGACTCTTTTATAGGTCTTAGTCATATCAGAGTGGATGGTGGATGTTTTAAGGTTCATGCTGCGGGGGAGAGAAAATGAAGTTCATAAAGGATTCAGCTGGAATATGAGTGATGACACCCACAGTACAGTCATCTCTAAAATAAGAAAAAGGAAGCTTATTAAATCAGTCTTTAACATAGAGACAGAGCTTAGAAGAACTGAAGATGTTGATGAACTTCCCGTCTATGCCATGTGCTGGTTGAGAGGTCAAGAGTGAATCAGACTCATGAGACTCATCCAGGTATTTTCCATTCCAAACAACGACTGACACACAAAGCACCCGTGTGATGACATTCTGTGATGTGAAACAGGTGGACAGACTCTTGCTGTCTACGGTTACTTCTAAGGCTGCTTCATAACTGGAAATCGAAATCATTTGAAATGCTTTTTATATAAGTGTTTGGCTGATGTTTAAACCCAGTTTAATGTCACTTATGATGCCTTAAAATACCATCCAGTTTGGCAGATCACTAAGTTTGGAACTTGGAGTTCTTAAAGGGATAGTTCACCCAAAAATCAAAATGTGCTGTTAATTTACTCACCCTCAGGCCATCCAAGATGAACCTGACTTTTTTCTTTAGTAGAACAGTAATGTCAATGGTAATGTTCAAGTCAATGGCTACCGTAACTTTAAGAGTCCAAAAATCATATCAGGCAACACAAAATGAATACCCGTGGGTAATGACAATATACTGAGGTCTTATGAAGCAAAAACAATCAGTCTGTGCGAGAAACTGAACATTATTTACAACATTATTACCCATAATCCAGAGCCTCAGTCAAACAGTCTGGACTGATGTCAGGTTCACGAACGAATCATTCTTCTGAACTGGTTATTTTTAGTGAACTGAATGAACTAGTTCACCAAATTGGACTGAATCATCTGAAACAGTTTGTGGCTCGAGCAGCGCAGATCTACAAGTTACTCAACCAAAACTCACTTTCAGACGCCTGACAGTCACTCCGACTCGAAATGAGTCAAAATAGCGGCATATCTGATCCTGTGATGAATCAACTCGTTCAGCGCTCCAGTTCCTCCAACAGTCACTGAACTGAGAAAACAGATCGAACTTGACTGAAGAACGATGAGCCGCTGATATGAGCATGCGTGAAACAAGCATTTGAATGAAGGGGCCAAATGAAAGTTGTTATGGTTTCTCATAGCTTATGTAAAAAGGAGAGCTGATAAAAGACGAGTTAATTCACTTTATATGCTTTAGACATGTAAATCAACCATGTTTCACATCATTATTGGGTGCTTTAATGATATAATTGTATATACGTTATGTCATTGTGTGATTACATAAATGAACTAGTGAACCGAAGCAGTTAATTGAAACAAAATGTCCAAAAGAAGCAGTTCACCGATCATTTCGCTTAATAAAACCTCAACATATCATCAGGAGTCACAAGTATTAATGTTGTCTTGCCTAATATGCTTTTTTGACTCTCAAAGTGACGGTAGCCAATGACTTGCATTTTATAAATCACCAAGGACCACAGTTTTTTAAGCTAAAAACCTTCTTTACTGTTCTACAGAGGAAAAAAAGTCAGCTACTTCTTGGATGGCCTGAGGGGAGTAAACTAACAAGAAATAGCCTATTCAGTGTTGGGTCAACTCTACCTTTAATGCAACATGAAATGCATTAACTATAGGGTTGCAAAGGGGTGGAACATTTCCGGTAAATTTCCGGAAACTTTCCAAAAAAAAATCCCTGGAATATTCCAAAAAGTCCTGGAAAGTTTCCAAAATTTCTGGAATGTTTCCAAAATTTACTGGAAATTTTCCACATTTTTGCAACCCTATTTAACTAGCACAGATGATGAAAGTGGAATAACATATACAATATTGTCTTTAACAAGGTACTGCTCATGACATGGATGAAGCAATTTTATAGAGTAACTATTTATAACAACAACAACAATATAATAAAATAAACATTCTTAAAAAGTATTTTTGCATTTTCTGAAGAAATCTAATCAATGCCCATGTAAAACTCTCTGCTTTGACGCAATGGAGTTCTGAGTGGTTTATAGCATGTTGATATGCAGTTTCTAAGGTGTACTGTTCAGGTATTCTGGGTGGTTTCTGACTGTCCGAGCATGCCAATCCAAGATCCATGTGGCACACTGGCTGAGGGGGAGGAAGGGCGAGGAAGAGGAGGAGTTGGGTTGAATGACGGGGGTTGGAACAAGAAAAGCGGACAGAAACACTGCAGCTCATTTCTTCTGATCTCATTCGGGGCCTCGCACGGAGACGATAACGTACAATGACAGGTATTGCATAACGATTAAAAAGCCAGGGGAAACTGGGCCACAGGAACGCAAATTCAAAACCCGAACTCAAACTACAAACTCACTCAACTTTCAGAAGATCCACGGACTGGATTTGCAGAAGTAAATTAGGTTATACAATCCTGTTTCTGAACATTACATCCAGTTCTTGTTATACACCTCCTGAGCAAAGACCATTTTTAAGGCACACAGAAAGTTTGCAATGAACATGCATAACAAGAACAACATGAATTTCAATGATATTATGAGATGCTTAAAGGAACACTCCACTATTTTTGAAAATAGGCTCATTTTCCAACTCCCCTAGAGTTAAACAGTTGAGTTTTACCGTTTTCGAATCCATTCAGTTGATCTCCGGGTCTGGCGGTAGCACTTTTAGCTTAGCTTAGCATAGATCACTGAATCGGATTAGACCAGGGCTGCCCAAACTCGGTCCTGGAGGGCCGGTGTCCTGCAGAGTTTAGCCCCAACCTGCCTCAACACACCTGCCTGGAGGTTTCTAGTATGCCTAGTAAGAGCTTGATTAGCTGGTTCAGGTGTGTCTAATTGGGGATCTAAACTCTGCAGGACGATTTTCTAGGCCGATATGGCTAGGAACTATACTCTCATTCCGGTGTAATAATCAAGGAACTTTGCTGCCATACCACGGGTGCAGCAGGTGCAATGATATTACGCAGTGCCTAAAAATAGTCCCCAGCTAGGTAACTTCCAATAAGCCTATTTTTTCAGGCTCGCCCCCCCGTAATATCATTGCGTTCCTTTAAGTGTTCCTTTAAGACTTTATAAAAATTGTTTTAGAGCACCAATTAGGCATCATTTATCTTGAAATGTAGGTGGAGCAAGATATTATTTCAGCTTAGTTTCATAATCATAGTATAATGAACCATTTCAAAAGATCAAGGAAAATCTGGCTACTCATTATATGACACCTTTAAGCGGTCACATGAAAATCGGCATCTGACCACCGACACCAAAGGAGCCAGATCAGACGCACAGGAGCCCACCAATGACTCCCACACCCTTCCTGTGTGCTGATGCTTTTTTTTTAAAGAAGTGACCTTAAGAAAAACCCTTTTTATTCCCATCTCTGCAACGGTACAGAGTAGCTGCATTGTCCACCGCTGTAACTGGCTAACACACTCTGCATTCTTGCTTTTGTTAGTAACACTCGCAGAGAGACCAGGAAAAAGAATATTCCCACATGCTTCTACTCGCATCAGTAACCTCTTTTTTCTACTCTGCCATGGTTCTTCCATTATTTCTATAATAAAATTATGAACACATGTACACTATTGTTCAAAAGGCTTTAAAAAAAATAAATGAACATTTTTCTAATATGTATTAAAATGATCAAAAGTGACATTTATACAGTTACAAAGATTTCTATTTCAAATAAATGCTGTTCTTTTGAACTTTCTATTCATCAAAGAATCCTGAAAAACAAAATGTTTAATGGTTTCCACAAAAATATGAAGCAGCACAACTGTTTTCAGCATTGATAATAAAAAAGTATCTTGAGCACTAAATCAGCATATTAGAATGATTTCTGAAGGATCATGTGACACTAAAGACTGAAGTAATGATGCTGAAAATCAGCTTTGATCACAGCAATAAATTACATTTTAATATATTTTCAAAGAGAAAACAGATATTTTACATTGCAATAATATTTCACAATATTACTGTTTTTACTGTATTATTTACAAATAAATGCAGCCTTGGTGAGCACAAGAGACTTCTTTCAAAAAAAGTTTTCCAACCCCAAACTTATAATCAGTAGTGTATATCCGAAATAATCACAAAGGATATTAAAAATAATCATTTATAGCAGCGTGAAGGTACTAGCTTTTGATTTCCACAACCATCCATGACACTCTAGAATCATAGTTATGAGTTTTGCATGGGCAAAAACATTTTTAAAAAAATTCAGAAGTCAAGTTTACAATATACAATCTAGTTTGCTGTCGCTATTATATTATATAATTATATATTGCACTTTAAAATAAAAAACAAATCTGTGCATGCATGCACAGATTCTGACATGTGTGCAGTCTTCATAATTGGAAAATGATGTCCTAGTTTTATACAAATAGCACAAATTTTATCCATGAGACCCCAGGTGTGTAATTTGAACTTTAAATGATAAATTTCCACATCATCCTTCCACCATAAATTGCATAATTTCCTGAGAGACCAGTTAAGTGCCCTAAAAACCAAAGACAGACAATGCACATGTACTGATAAGAGAAATCTCTTGCTTATCATTTGTGACTGTAAAATGCCTTTGCAAATCTGGAACGATCATAAAGTACAGTCAGACACACTCACATAACAAGAAGCATGAAGTCATAGCCGCACTTCTGGGCCAAATGCACATTTGGAGGGTGTGTGAGGGGGTGGTTGGCTTTTTGTCCCGTGTTTTGGGATGATAAACAGGGTGTTACTGAAAGCATATGGTGATGTGTGGCCCAAGGGTGTGCTTATTTCACAGTCACCGACCCCCTCTTCACTCTTGACTGCACAAACCCCCAAATAAATGATACAGATTGCCATCTACAGATCCACAGACCTGCATGTGCTTTCAAGCAATCAGTGGCCCACATGCAAAAATGCTTATATCACACCTAGAGCAAATTTAGACTGATAAGCATTTCGCCAAACATGCAACACAATGACGCCATCTCACTGCTAAAAATACAAAGTTCTGTCATGAAACTCTAGATGGCGCAGGCCGATGGGTTCTAACTCATTCTGACATAATGACATCATTATTCACGTGGCGCAGCTGATTGGTTCTTTTTGTATCAGCAGCCAATGAGCTTGCTGCTCAAATATTAAAATACTCGGTACCCTTCACCTTCCCCAGCTCCACCTGTATAGATCTGCTACAGGGTGATTTCATGTATGTTTTATATGGGGTGGTCTCATATAGCAGCAGTGTTTCTACTCAGGCCCCTGCAAGCATGTCATGGATGTACTGGCAGTCTCGGTACAGATCAGCGTAGCAGAGCTTATATGCCAGAACCAAAACACATTGACCCATGCCCGTGTATATTGCCATGCTAAACTGCCGAGGAGTGTCATGGCAGAAATACCTTTTTAACGCGACGAAACATTATGAGAATGTGAAAACCCTCTCAAACTAGAATCCGAGACTGATTAAAAGCCACCTCGGTGGTACAGAAGGAAGATTGCAGAAGCGAGCCTTAGAGCCGCTTGTTGTTTCCCTTTACCTTTTAAGCGCATGTGTGAGATTTTCAGAAGGCCATTTACGTATCAGAGCCCTGGTTAATATCCCGGAAGAAAAGAAACGTGCGCTTGATTAACGGGTTTTTAGGATTTTCTGATACATGTACCCCATTCAGTCCCAAAGCGAGCCGAACCAATGCCCGTCTGCTTTAGCTTACACTTTACACTATCATCTACAGCAGGCACAGAAATCCACCATCTCTAATGGAACTATTAACAACAGCGCGGAAAAAACCACACAAATAACCCTAAAGCTCATCTGAATTTATGCTTTTAATACAACCCCTTGTAAAAAGCTTCAGCATATTAAGAACTACATGTTTTATTTATATATTCCATGCAAAAGGAAAGCCCAGGCAGTTAAACCACTGAAAAGGTTCAAAAAGACTGAAGGAAATGCTAATGGTATTTTGGACACGAATCCAATATATAGGAACCAAACACATGAAATTTTCCGAAGGCGTTATCCAGTTAGAACGGCATATGGTTAGATTCGTGTTAGGATTGATGTGTTCCAAAAATCGTGACGGTATCTATACATGCAATCCTGTAGATTTTGACTGCAGATTTCTCATTGTCCAGTCTGAAAACATGACAGTCATGAATGTCTTACAAGGCCAGCAGTGTAATATGAATGAGCCAATTTTCGACGGTTGGGTAACTAGGCCCTTATTTTAAATATACGAATTTTGCAGTTGCTGTTATCGAAAAGAAAGAGCCAACCTATTCAGTAAGTTTTAAATATAAATGCATGAAAATACACCACACACAATCATAGATGCAAGCCTTGGAATAACTTATAATAATGAAACTAATAATACAACTAATAAATTTGTCAATTTTATAATTTAATACTCAAATTAACTTATATTAAATAGATATTTATATTTAATTTAATTTAATTGCCTAAATGAATAGTACTCTTTATTACATATTGTAATTTGTCAAATAAACATTAAATAATACTATAAAAATCTACAATTTATCTTGAAAGAAAGAAATATTACAAACATTATTACCTTAATGTTAACTAAGAATAATAAATAATAATATAATAGCAATAATAACTTGAATTATTGGTATTATATTACAGATTGCATTTTGTCAAATAAAACACACATCTTATTAAAATATAAGTATTACACAGAAATTATTAAAAGTTTTATTCAACTTAATAACATGTACTAACTACTACTAATAATAATAAATAATACAATACATGTCACATTTATATATTAATATTTTTTATCGTTTTATTAAATATTTACATAATTGTAATTGTTTTAATATAACATAACACATGGTGAATAATAGAAACATCACACAAAGATTGATGTCATTATTATGATCATCCAACACGCATATATTTGGATGTTGTTAGATTGAATATAAGGCGAGCATACCTTGTGTTGCAGGCACATGTAACTCAAGCACAGATCAGACGCTGTTATTAGATCTCAAACCACATAAACGAGGAGAAGAATCCCTATAATCAGAGCAATTCCTGCTGATAAAGCCAGATCCACATCCGAGTGCTGTCTTTGATGAATAAGCAGCTCTTCCTCTGTCTGCTCTCCACAGACACGCGCCCCACGCCAGCCAGCGCGTCTCCGCGTCACGCAAGATCCCGGTTGAACGCGACTGCGGCTCCGCGCCACGCGTGACAGCGATAACGACCAGGCGGCACTCACCTCTGTCCAAAAACGCGAATGTGATTTCCCGAGCAGACTCTCCCTCTCTCTGTCACGCATTCAGCGGCTCTCCGCTCTCATTTGCTCCAGTCTTCTCCCGTCCGTCTGTCTGTCTGTCTGTCTATATATCTAACTGTCTGTCTGTCTGTAGAGACGCACACAAACCTGCTGCGTGAAGCGCCGCCCACGGGCGAGCCCAGTGGTCATTAGCTCCCCACGCAGCGCTGCGCTCACGAGACGCGTCACCTGCGCCAACGGAGGAGGAACATGCGATATTAAAGACACCACATGCCTGATATCTCATCATACAACTCTAGATATCTGGCTTAGAAATAACAGGGATGTGGCCTAGACAGACAAACAGACAGACAGAGAGATGGAGAGCGAGAGAGAGAGACAGAGAGAGAGAGAGACTGACAGACAGACAGACAGACAGACAGACAGACAGATAGACAGACAGACAGATAGATAGATAGACAGACAGACAGACGAATGATAGATAGATAGATAGACAGACGAGAGGAGAGAGCCACTGACAGACAGACAGACAGACAGCAGACAAGATAGACAGACAGACAGACCAATAGATAGATAGACAGAAGACAGACAGGCAGACAGATAGATGATAGATAGACAGAGACAGATAGATGATAGATAAACAGACAGAGAGACAGACAGACAGACAGACAGAAGGACAGACAGACAGACAGATAGACAGATAGGACAGACAGACAGACAGACAAGACAGAATTAGAATAGACAGGCCGATAGATAGACAGACAGACAGACAGAAAGAAAGACAGATAGATAGATAGACAGACAGACAGACAGACAGACAGATAGACAGACAGACAGACAGACAGACAGACAGACAGAAGACAGACAGACAGACTGCAGAGAGAGATCACATCAGATGGAAACAGAACTGCACTTCCTAACAGAATGCCTCAAATACACAGATATACGGACAGTGTTCTACGATCAAATACAGCAGATCCATCAGACATTTAAAACTCTATCAAACCAGGAGAAAGTGCCGTATCTGTTAGGAGAACAGAAGAACGGCTGTGTGTTAGCTGCTCAATATGTGTCTGCCTGTCACCACAGAAGAGAACACACTCAGCCTGCCCTGATCTGATGATTCCAGCACAGCTACATTATATTACGCCATATTACTGTATTATATTACTTAGATGTATATTTTGCTTCTGTAAATATGTCTATAATCCCTTATTTAATTTTTATTTCTAGTTTATATACTTACATACATTAGTAATTCATTTGCACTACATGCTTAATACTTTTTATATATTACTATTATATTATTATTTTTCTTTCTGTTAATACACGTGTACTATTTGTAAGCAGTCCAGCTGCAATTGCTTTGGCAATACAAATGTATAATTTTTGTCATGCCAATAAAGCACTCTTAAATGAAATTGAAAAGTAGAGCAACGACAGACAGGACAGACAGACAGAAGGAGTCAGGCAGACAGACGAGGACAGCCAGACAAAGAGAGAGATGAAGACAGGAGACAGACAGACAGACAGACACGTCTGTCTCTGTATGTCGTTGTCTGTATGTGTCTGTCTCTATCTCCTATATATCTCTAATCTATCTATCTGTTCCTGTCTGTACTGTTGTCTGTCTGTCGGTCTCTCTCATCCTCTCTCATCTCTCTATCTATTCTATCTACCTGTCTGTCGGTCTGTCTGTCTCTCTATCTGTCTGTCTGTCTCTCTCTCTCTCTCTATATAATCTATTTTTCTATCTGTCGGTCTGTCTGATGCTGTATGTCTGTCTGTCGGTCCTCTCTTCTCTCTCTATCTATATCTATTACCTGTCCTGTCTGTCTGTCGGTCTGTCTGGTCGGTCTTATCTATAAATCTATCTATTCTATCTGTCGTCTGTCTGTCTGTATATCATCTATATCTATTGTCTGGCTGTCTTATGTCTGGTCTGTCTCTCTTCTCTATCTCTATCTGTCTGTCTGTAGTCTGTCGGTTGTCTCTCTCTCTCTCTATACGTCTGTCGTCTCTCTCTCTCTATACATCATTCGATCGACTCTATCTATCTATCTATCTGTCTGTCTGTCTGTCTGTCTGTCTGTCTGTCTGTCTCTCTCTCTCTCTATCTATCTATCTATCTATCTATCTTTCTGTCTGTCTGTCTTTCTATCTATCATCTGTCTGTCTGTCTCTCATTTATATGTCTGTCTGTCTGTCTGTCTGTCACTTCTCTGTCTCTCTGTCTATCTGTCTGTCTGTCTTGTCTGTCTGTCTGTCTCTCTCTCTCCTCCTGTCTGTCTGTCTCTCTCTCTCTCTATATATTTCATCTATCTATCTATCTATCTATCTATCTATCTTCTATTGTCTGTCATGTCGTCTGTCTGTCGTCTGTCTGTTCTCTCTCTCTCTCTCGCTATTTATATCGATCTATATCTATCTAGCTATCTATCTGTTAATGTAATATATCAAATATTAAAATATATTAAAACACTTGTTTTTAATGACCGTTTTTTTATTCCAAACATTTGCCCAGCAGTGTAGCCTATGAGTTTGTGTATATATATATGTACATGTCTAATGACGTAATATAGTATTATAGTAATATAGTATTTTGTCAGATATACATATTTAAAGTACAACAAGTAACATAATAAATATTTTTTATTTAAATAAATTACTAGGTTCATCTCTAATGATGTCATGGAAACACCATTACTAAGTATCTCAGCGCCCTCTGCAGGTAATTAACAGTTAACAAGACTAGCCTAAATGTTTAATAAATGCTTTGCATTTTATTATTAGGGATAATGTATACAATATTTAATCAAAATCGCTAAATGGACTATTTTGTTATTAGCTATATGAATTTTTTTAAGTATTAGCTATTATCTGTACATGCATATAATGTTTTATGTATCATATCAATACATTTCCTTTTTGACCTTTGATACTATTGACCTTTGCGGTTTTGCCCAGATCACCATGTCTCAGAGGAACAGAATGCACAGTGACTAAAAAACGTGTTGCAATATCCATGATTTACTGTCTCTCAACCATCATCACTCTGATGAGCAATGGGCTCATTTATATTATTAGTCACACATTAGTTTAAGATTGTTAAAATTGATTTAAATCTAAACAAATGCTGTCTGATTACATAGATGTTATATTATATTCACTTATAAGATAATATTATTTCATTTTCACTTTATATATATTATATTAAGACAGTTTACATTTCTGTTAGATTAAGAGTTAATGTATCCCCCTTATCGGATGATCTCTGGCAACCCTGGACTAAGTGCTTTACCAATCCTACTAAGCGAAAGAATTGGCTCATGAATATTACTTATGTAACAAGACGTTCTCCCAGTGAGCCTTCTGATTGGCTGAAGGGCAGACGTGGGCGCTTGTCAGCTGACGAATCACTGTTAGTATAAAGGATGGCTCATGAATATTAATTACCTTACGCGTCTAGACACTCCAGGAAGTCTCTAGCATCATCTACTTAATATTCATGAGTCAAGTCTTTTGCCATAGTGGGTTGCACAGATTGACTTAAAGTGGGCGGGGTTAGCGGCGCGGAGGCGGGGCCGTTGTAAAGTTGCCTGACTTGATCAGAGTTTAGCACGATTATTCGCAGCGAGGCCGGACGATGGCCGACCTCACCGTCTCCCTCTCCTTACTGCTGGTGATTGTAGTTTTTAGCGAAGTGGCGAGGAGGACGGCTTTATATCTATTCCCAAATCGAAACTGGATCAGCTATGTGCTGGAGTTGATTTCCACTTTCCAGCTGTGCGCCTGTACGCACGAGTTAAAGCTGCTCGCGGAGGTGCGCGGACTGGAGCCGCGGACCGCGCTGACCCTCACGTACCTCATCTCGGTGGTCCACGGGCTTTCGTTCCACGGCGCGATCTGTAACCCGACCGGCGCTCTGGAGCAGCTCTGGCGCGGGGCTCTGACGCGAGGATGCGCGCTGACGCGGATCTCATGCCAGCTGATCGCGGCAGTGGCGGCGCGGCGCGTCATGCCTCACGCGTGGGCGCTGGCGCTCTCTGACCTGCACGCACAGCACTCAGAGGCGGGCTTTAAATGCACGAACAGCCCGGTTAACGCGCCTCTGCTGCAGGCCGCCGCGGTGGAGCTGAGCTGCGCGTTTGTGATGCACACCGCGGTGTCTCGCGTGGAGAAAGTGGAGGAGAAATATCGGGTTCCTGCGATAGCTGCTGTCATCACTACATTAGTCTATGCAGGTGTGTACCATGGTACAAATAGGATCATATTCAGTACTATGTGTACTACCACAGTACTTTATGAGCTGTGCAAGTGTTCTTATTGGCTTTTTCACCATGCCCAGATCAGAGTCAGCTATCTATCTATCTCATCATTTTTCTATCTATCTATCTATCTGTCTATCATTCATTTATCATCATTTTTTCTATCATCATTTTTTCTATCTATCTATCTATCGTTCATTTTATTATGATATCTATCAATAATCATTCATTTTACATAACTTTTCTATCATCATCTATCGTTCATTTTATTATCTAGCATCTATCTATCATTAATTTTATCATAACTTTTTCTATCCATCTATCATCTATCTCATTCATTTTATTATCTATCTATCATCTATCAATCTATCTATCGTTCATTTTATTATTTATCTATCTTATCTATATCATTCATTTTTTCTTTCTATATATCTATCATAATTTTTTCTTTGTCTATCTACCATCATTTTTCTATCTATATACCATCATTTTTTCTATCTATCATCATTTTTTCTTTCTATATCTATCTATCTATCTACCATCATTTTTTTCCATCTATCTATCTATCTAGTCTTAATGCATGCAGATCTAGTTATATTTCAGCATCATAACTGCAGTCAAACTGTACTCAGGACGTGTCTGTACTGTATTTTGTGAAGGTGGTCATCTCACCGGCGCCGTGTTCAACCCAGCACTGGCGCTCTCAGTACAGTTCCCCTGTGCTGGACACAGTTTTGCGGAGTACAGTTTTGTGTACTGGATTGGACCAATACTGGGTGAGCATTAATATTACAACATTCACTCCGACCTTTGAAGAATCCTTCAGAGACTGTTCTGTAATCAGTTACTTTTGTTAGGAAAACAAGTGTATCCAGTCAAACAAGTATAACTTAAGGCCAATCAATAAAATGTCTTTAGTGCTGGAAGAAAATCATATTTGCGTGGACATCATGAACAACACAAACTACCCAGCTGAATATTTGAGAATCACAATGTATTTCTAAATGTTCATGTACTAGCAAACCAAACCGCTGACCTTAAATATAGCACGTGTGCATGATAATTCATAACATTTGTTAATAACAGCAATAAATATACAGTTCTAAGTGTTGCACCAGTATCTTCATGCTGTTTTTGCCACTTATCTTACAGGTATGACAGGCTCTCTGCTGCTTTTTGACAAAGTGATCCCTGCTATTTCAGGAAAACGCACAATTCCAAAGCACCTGAACTCTAACGGACTCAAGACGAAAAAGATGAAGTGAATTAAGGCCTTCTGACAGAGAGACTGACTTCTCGTGCATAAGTGCTTATATACTGTGAATATACAGCTCATCTCCGAGTAATAACCAGGGTTTCTGCAGGTTTTAAAAGGTCTTAATTCACCCTTCTTAAGGTCTAAAAAAAGTCTTAAATCAAAGCAGAAAGTCTTAAATTCATAACGTCATGCTATTAAATGATGCATGCACTGTAAAAAATGAACATCTTCCTCAGTATTTCTAATACAAATATCTATACATCCTTAAATCAAGACACATTTACTTGAGATGCAAACTAGACATATGAAGTCGTTTTCTGAGAAATGGAACAAAATTAAGTGAGTTTATGGTTAAATCAAGAACAAACGTCTGTCAATGGGGAATCAAAACTTAACTTAAGGCGATTTTTCTAAGCCTACCAGCAGATATTTTTATTGGTTTAATAATAAATTCAATTCATTTTGATCAATTTCTCAAAAACAAGAATTATGATCAATTTCTCATAAAACAAGACTTATTTGGTCATTTTGCTTCTCAAGATAATGCGTCTCGATTTGAAAATCTTTAGACATTTGCATTTAGAGACCATATTTACATAGTATTCATTAAATGTTCTTGGTCTTTAAATGTCTTAAATTTACCTTCACTGCAGAAACCTGCAGAAAGCCTGAATAATGAAACTGATGGGACCTTAATATTTTTCTTTTTTTAGAAGGGTTTTGGTGAAATCTATGCTTTCAAAATATCTTAAATGTCTTTTTTAATAACATACATATTCATGAAGCACAGCGAGTCTGTAATGGCATATAGCTGCAGATTTACAGCAACATTCATAAAAAGCACATGACCTGTGACGAGAATCAACTGTAAATGAGTTACAATATTTCTGTGTTAAATCATATTTGAACAAACGGACATTCCTGGAATAAGTGTTCTATGGCTGTTAGAGTACTATTTTGTGTTACGTTCTACTAGCGATGATTCTTACCTAGTAATAGGTAAATGTTACTGTAGTACTAGTAATCTTAAACACAGTTTTGCAGTGCCTTTGGATTATCCTGGGTAAAATAACCTGGGTCGACCAAGACCAGACCGGATTGAGTGCCGCATCTACAAGCAACTGCAGAATGTGTGAAATGAGATCACAACACACTCCTGTGTTATGAGGAATTAAATAAAGCAGTGCTAAAATCTGTTTGTAATGAAACTTTACATAAAAACACATGGCTCAGTGGTTATTTAACCTGAGAGGTCAAACGGGCTGTTGTGAAATGGTTTCTGATTGACCTTTGCCCCTTTGTGAACTCACAGATGTGCTGAACGAACCTGATAAGGCATTTAGTTTTTCACTACAGCGTGCAACAAAAGACAGGCAAAAAAATCGCGAGATGTTTCTTACATAACTGAGCGTTCACACATGAATGCGAATGGTTGACTTGATGGACTTTCACGTGCTGTCAAATTCCTGGTTTAAAGGAATAGTTCACCCAAAAATGAAAATTAGCTGAAAATGTGCTCACCCTCAGACCATCCAAGATGTAGAGGAGTTTGTGTCTAAATCCTACCAGAGACCGAACTAACACAAACTCCAGCACTGCCTGAACACTCGCATTCATTCCAGGTGAAGTCACACAATATCTGTCCAAATAATAGAAGGGTTTAAACAGGAGGAAAGATGACTTGAAGTCCACAAATACATGTGACAATCAGCACAAACATAAGAAGAAAAAAAAAAAAGTTTCTAATGGTCAGTCTCATAACATCCAGTGTCAAGGTCACATTTCATGCCATAACCAAAAAACATAAATTATATACATTTAAATACCATTCCTTTATTAATATAATGCCAATTATTCATGATGTTACAATAATGCATCTGGATTTTTGAACTCCCATTACTCTGTGATGATTGTTTTAAAAACAATCTTGTTAATGTGTTGCATAATGCAGTTTTTAAAAGATATTAAAAAATACTGTATACAACAGTATAACAAATCCTGCCATGATGAATACTTTTAGTAAATTTTTTATTATTTTTTTGTAATTTTGATTAGTTTTTTTTTTGTTTGTTTTAGTTATAGTTGAAATTAGAAAAAATGTTTATTCATGTTTATTTTATATATCAAGTAAAGCATTTTTGATGGTTTTAGTTAACGGTAATAACCCTGTTATGCACAATACAAAAATAAATATGTGTATATATATATATAGAGCATATACACACACACACGTATATTCCTCTCATATCTTTCTTTGATTTTCTTGACAGATTTTGTGAGAAGGACTGCTGAATGAATTCAGAGAAAATATTTGATCTCCTGTGAGGAAATGATTAGACGAGGATGTCTCATAAACATCTGACCAAACACAAACTGAGAACGACCCAAAATGAGCTGCATGAGTATTTTTAGCACACTTCAACAAACTGCCTGATTGAGGAGATTTCAAAGAGAGGAAAAATAACACACCAAATATGGAAGAAAAAAAAGGAAAAGCTTTGGTACAAAAACAGCTGTATTTATTAATCTCTAACAAACTCATCAACATCACTCCACTGAGGAGGAACATTCTGGAACCTGGTCTTCAGGGAAAACTACAAAATACATGAGTGGGAGCTACACATGGTCGTGACAGCCGCGGTGTAAAACAGCCCATTCAACTCAAGCAAGGAAAGACAGAAATGCTAGAAGCGCTTTGAGAGTCAGCTGATATCCCAGCATGCCCCACTGAAGTGCTTCAATCAGCCGTACAGAAACGCAGTTCATCTGTCAACACATTGAGGGATTTAAGTCACGCAGGAGCTTCAACACGGATCCTCACAACAGCAGCAATACAGTCATTATTCTGATGAGAATCACACACGTTTGGAACGACACAAAGGTGTATATGATGAGAGAATTGACATTTTTCCAATCAATTATTTCTTGAAGTGTGTGAGTTCTGACAGTGTCAGCTTTCATCACTTCCTGTCCAGAACCAGTGTTGCTTTTGTCAATTAAAAATGGTATTCAGTAACTGAAATAAAGTATAAATATAAAACATAACTATTAGATGAAAATCTAAAACTGAAAATCTAAAATTGAAAATTTGAAATGTTGCTTTGGCAACTAACTGAAATAAGTTTAAGCTGAAGTACTAAAATTACCAAAAACTACATCTGAAATAAAAAATAAAGCTATATCGAATGAAAAGTTTAAGAATATAATGGTAATATTTCAAAATAAATAAATATATTTGAACAAAAACGAATAAAAATGACAAAAGCACAAAATTACTAAAACTGCAACTGAAATAAAAAGAAATCTAAATAGAAATATATTTTTTAAATGCAATATTTAAAAAAAACTAACAAACATTTAATAAAAATGGAATAAAGCACAAAAGTATTTTAAACTGAAACGGAAATAAGAAATTAAATAAAAAATGTTTAAAAAAAGAAATACAGAAATATTGAAAACTAATTAAAAGTTGAAAATATCGCACACACACATATATATGTACAGTGGGTACGGAAATTATTCAGACCCCTTTAAATTTTTCACTATTTGTTATATTGTAGCCATTTGCTAAAATTATTTAAGTTATTTTTTTTTCCTCATTCATGTACACACAGCACCCCATATTGACAGAAAACACAGAATTGTTGACATTTTTTGCAGATTTATTAAAAAAGAAAAACTGAATATCACATGGTCCTAAGTATTCAGAAACTTTGCTCAGTATTTAGTAGAAGCACAATTTTGATCTAATACAGCCATGAGTCCTTTTTGGGAAAGATGCAACAAGTTTTCACACCTGGATTTGGGGATCCTCTGCCATTACTCCTTGCAGATCCTCTCCAGCTCTGTCAGGTTAGATGGTAAACGTTGGAGGACAGCCATTTTTAGGTCTCTCCAGAAATGCTCAATTGGTTTAAGTCAGGGCTCTGGCTGGGCATTCAAGAACAGTCACAGAGTTGTTGTGAACCACTCCTTCGTTATTTTAGCTGTTTGCTTAGGGTCATTGTCTTGTGGGAAGGTAAACCTTCGGCCCAGTCTGAGGTCCTGAGCACTCTGGAGAAGGTTTCGTCCAGGATATCCCTGTACTTGAATGCATTCATTTTTCCCTCGATTGCAACCAGTCGTCCTGTCCCTGCAGCTGAAAAAACACCCCCACAGCATGATGCTGACACCACCATGCTTCACTGTTGGAACTATATTGGACAGGTGATGAGCAGTGCCTAGTTTTCTCCACACATACCGCTTAGAATTAAGGCCAAAAAAGTTCTATCTTGGTCTCATCAGACCAGAGCATCTTATTTCTCACCATCTTGGAGTCACTCAGGTGTTTTTTAGCAAACTCCATGCGGCTTTCATGTGGCTGCACTGAGGAGAGGCTTCCGTCGGGCCACTCTGCCATAAGGCCCGGACTGGTGGAGGGCTGCAGTGATGTTTGACTTTCTACAACTTTCTCCCATCTTTCGACTGCATCTCTGGAGCTCAGCCACTGTGATCTTTGGGTTCTTATTTACCTCTCTCACCAAGGCTCTTCTCCCTCGATAGCTCAGTTTGGCCGGACGGCCAGCTCTAGGAAGGTTCTGGTCGTCCCAAACGTCTTCCATTAAGGATTATGGAGGCCACTGTGCTATTAGGAACCTTAAGTGCAGCAGAAATTTTTTTGAAACCTTGGCCAGATCTGTGCCTTGCCACAATTCTGTCTCTGAGCTCTTAAGGCAGTTCCTTTGACCTCATGATTCTCATTTGCTCTGACATGCACTGTGAGCTGTAAGGTCTTATAGAGACAGGTGTGTGGCTTTCCTAATCAAGTCCAACCAGTATAATCAAACACAGCTGGACTCAAAATGAAGGTGTAGAACCATCTCAAGGCTGATCAGAAGAAATGGACAGCACCTGAGTTAAAATATATGAGTGTCACAGCAAAGGGTCTGAATACTTAGGACCATGTGATATTCAGTTTTTCCTTTTTTAATAAATCTGCAAAAATGTCAGCAATTCAGTGTTTTTCTGTCAATAAGGGGTGCTGTGTACATTAATGAGGAAAAAAAAAAAAAAAACTTAAATGATTTTAGCAAATGGCGGCAATATAACAAAGAGTGAAAAAATTTAAGGGGGTCTGAATACTTTCCGTACCCACTGATATAGATAAAAAAATTACCAAAAGCACATAAAAAAAAAAAAAAAAAAGCAAATGAAATAAAAGCCAATTCAAAATATTAATACATTTTATAATAGTATATAAACAACACTGGGCAGGACAGGAGATGGAATTGGTCAAATGGGATTTTGAAGACACAGTTGTATAATTACCAGTGATCCACATCGGCGTCCTCAAACTGTCCGGTGACTGTGCTTGAGTCGACTTCCATTCCATCTGAACTCAGACACAAAAAATTTAAGTTTAATCACTGTATTAAATTACGACCGTCCTGCCCAGTGCCGCTCCTCTGGGCTTTACTCTTTCCAGATCCATTAGCGCTCAGGAAATCCTGCTCATTACAGACACAGCCTTCTGAGTCTCACACAACACTCATCCTCCACGGACTGAAATCAACTCACATTCACACAGACAAACATTCATGCACTCTTGTCAAAAACACCACTCTTTTAGCATCATGTGGGTATAGAGCATGTTTAATAGAGCATGACTTTTCTCTGTTACTGCCATCTAGTGGCTGCTCGTGTGCATTCTAATTTGTTTTCATTTCTACATTTTTAAATCAAGTAAATTCGTCTGGGATGTTCGTAAAACAGTGGAAGAAGCTGTCAGAAACTTTGACACTTTGTTTTATTTCTGTTTTGATGACAGTGACTAAGTTACCAAAGATTTATAGCAATAATTATACAATTTTATAGCAATAACATGTGACAATAAAATCTAATTTGATATTTTAAATATGATATAATGTTTTATATATATTTTGGTAACATTTCAATAATGTTTCATTTGTTAAAATTAATTAACTACATTATTATTAACACAGAATAACAATGAACAATACTCCTACAGTATTTAATAATCTTTATTAATGTTACTTTCAGCATTTAACAATAGATTTTTAAAATCAAGGGTTGTATGTGTTAACATTACTTAACGCACAGAAAACTAACATGAACAACTGTATTAATAAATGCACTAAAAAATGCATATTGTTAGCTAATGCATTAATATACAGTATGTTACAAAAATGAGACCTTATTGTGAAGTGTTTATCTATATTTTAATATTATAATAATATGGGAAACTATAGTTACAATATTGTGGGGTAGTACACAAAACTAAACTGCCCTCTCAAGGACAGACAGATCACCACTACTGTAAATTTAAAATACCGTATCTATAATCGAGTTGAACACCCACAATCCGACTTCAATTTTCATCCGATCGGCTAGTGCCTTCTGACTTACAGATCATGTGGTGCTGCTGTGTGACAGACTGGGCCAGCATCCCCCCTCCGCGGTACCAGAGTGAGATGTACCCCTGGCCGTAGGTGAGACTTGTAAATACCTCACTCATTTACGGTGGCATTTAACGTTGGGAAGCCCACCCTGACCCTGACCCTGCTCTTGCTCTGAGAGAAAAGAGGAACGGCACAAAAGCACTGAAATCATATGAGGAGACACCAAGCCTCAGTACTCTGAGATGATTGACATTAATATCGCCTTCACTCAAAAGTGGAGAGAAACCGGATCAGTGCTTCTCAACCAGGGGCCTCAGGAGACTTCAAAGGAGACCTCAAGATGGCTTTAAAATGACTTCAAATAAAACAAAACCAGCTTTAGAATGAAATAAAACCAGCTAAAAATCCAGATGTAAGCTAAGCTAGCTTTAATTTGCAATCGAAATCATTTTAATTTTTTTATTTAAAAAATCTCATTGTCTTTGAAAGTTATATATTTCTAGTTATGTCATGCTTTAAAATATTTTATGTAGAAACAAGCTGAGAAATTTCCATTTGAGAGTAAAAAAGTATTTGAAAAACGGCTAGAAACATGCAAATTAATGGCTCGTAAAAAGTATAAACTCTGAAAAACAGAAACATTATTTATTTAATTATTTATAGAGAACTGAATTACTTTCATTTGAATTACTTTAAAAATAAAAAAAGCTTTTTATTTGCACAAATGGCAGGCCATCCAGGAATGAGTTAAAAAGTAGTTTACTTCATTATTCTAGAATTGCAGAATGTAGTGATTTTAATTTTAATGACTTACGAATAGTTCATTTCATTATTTTAAGAGCTTAATTCGTTTAATTTTATGATTTAAAAGTAGTTTATTTTATTATTTTAGAATTACGGAATTTAGTGATTTGAAGTGGTTTCTTTCATTATTTTAAAAAGTTTATTTTATTATTTTAAGAATGACAAACTTCAATTATTCTAATTCCAATTACTTATAAGTGGTTTATTTCCTTATTTTAATATATTGCCATTCCTGGATGGCCTGCCATTTGTGCAAATAAAAAGCTTTTTTACAGCTTTAGTACCAGAAATGTCTTGGCCTGTATGAGGGACCTTTGAACATTGTCTTGGGGGACCTTGGGAGTCCAAAAGGTTGAGAACGCCTGCACTAGATGCATTATGGATCCAAATCACACTCACCAGCCTCCTCGACGTCATACTCCTCTCCCTCGTAGTCGTCGTCATCTGTGTCCGCGTCCTCGGGGTCGGGGTGCAGGGCCTGACAGTCGCACATGGCAGAGAACATGGGCTCCACTGCACACACACACACACACACAGTTACTCATCCAGCAGTGATGCTCACACTCAACTCATCCACGCTCGCTCCACACACTCACATGCAGCTTTATCACTGGGCACGAAGCGGATCTCTGTGAGGGTTCCCGAGTCTTCACTGTCGCTGTCGCTCTCCTCATCGTCCGAAGCTATATCCTGCTGCTCTGCTTCAGCTTCATCTGGACACACAATGAAGATCGGTCAGGTCAAACCTCTGGATACCAGAGCATCTCTGATTGGAAGATGATGCCTCACCGTCCAGTTTTGCATTGACCATCACATACAGGTGCTCTTCTGGAAAGGCGCTGAGATCTCGTGAGATTGCGTGCAGACTGATGGAGGGGTATTCAAGACAGAAACCCATCCCTGAACCATCAAACCATGACAGATGCCTGCGAGGACAGAGAACAGCTGCATTACATCAGGAGTGTACTATGGTAAATGTCCAAAAGACATGGTAATGTCACACTGAACATCATGCCAAGCTAATACAATGCTTTTTGTTTTAGAAAAAAAAAATACACGTATTACCTAGATAAATACCTAGATTATGCATGGGATATAAAATTAATATAACATAATAAAAAATTAAACAAATAATATACATACATGTATATGATATCCATGTAAAAAAAGGACAAACAAATTAACTATAAAACTATTATATTATGTAAATAATAATAATAATTTATCTATTATATATATATTAGAATATCTATATATGATTATAATTATCCTATATATATTAAAAAACACAAAAGTAATTAAATATATAAATAATAATTTTATGCAGGATGCATTGGCTGTATAATATATATATATATAGTATATATATCTATATTTATATGATATATATTTTTTTTTTGATTAGTTTTAGTGTTTTTAACCATCAGAAAGAGAAATATAGTGTATTTCCGAAGGACTTGGCTTGATGTTACACTGATTTTGTTTATAAGATCGACCTATATATATATTATATATATATAGACTATAGATTATAGTATATATATATATTATTATACAGAACTATTTACTGCGTAGATAATTATTTTGGGTATTTATTTTATTATATATATATATATATAGATATATATATAAAATAAATAACAATACCACAAAATTATTTATTTATTTTTATTATTTATATAAAATTTTATTGTCACGTAGATTTACAGATATAATAATACTATTAAAATATGCAAATTTGATTGTGTCAGATCATGTTACTAATTTCATTTAAATAATATTAATACAAAATTATAAGTATATAAATAAAATAAATACTTATTAGATGGTCTTTATTTATTATGTAATTATAATTAATACCACAAAATATTAATCTAAATAATTATTATAAATATATAAAAAATCATTATAGTACTATATAATGCATATAATACCTTATTAAAAGAAATAATAAACATAATATTACAAAAAGAAATAAACATTAAATTACTACTATGCACATAGGAAAATTATTAACTATATACATCACAATTCTAAAAGCAATTTTCATTGGTCATTATTAATAAAGTATTATAAACACCCCAACAATAAAAAATACTAAATAATGATATATAAACAAACTTAGGTATGATAGTTTTATAAGGAATCTTATACATATAAATATAAAAAATAAAACGTAAAAAATACAGAAAATAACTATGATTTTAAACTGCATATAGGCAAAGAGTAAATACATACATTTTAGAACAAGCATTTATAAATTCATATATTGAATCGATACATATCTCCACTCTCATGATACCGCCTGGACCATGGTGCGTATAACTACAAGTGTCATTACCCTGCTACGGCATAATATAGTGTATTGCTATTACTAAAGATGCATGAGTCCACAGGGTTCTGATGTGGGACACCAACACACACACACCATTCACACACTTGTCACACAACACACCTCACACATTCTTTTTCCTTTACACCCACTCACACACATCACCACACATCAAACAATCATCACACATCTTCACCACAGCCACCCACACTCACACAACACACACACAACACTCCTCTTTCCCACCACATTATTAGATACTAACACTCGCTCACCACACCACACCATCAACTTACACAACACACAAACAAACCACACAACACAAACACACACACACACCACACACACTCACGCCTCAGCCACAAACAGGTCCCTGATTCCACTCTTCCTCCAGACTGCTAGTGGGGGCGGCCTGCTGGGCTGTAACGCCCTCGCTGGGGGATGAAAACTCTCCCACAACCTATCTGAGCATGCAACTCACCGTGAGCTGCTGAAGCCGCTAACACTGACGCTCTGTTGAGACGATACGCGAATAAAGCGCTGCAGCGGCAACAGTAACTCTCATTCAACGCGGCCAGCTTGCGTGGCGAGAAACTTTCAAAATGGATTTTATAGTTCACAGACTCGCTGTCATGCGTCACTTCTGTAGCACTCACTCATTAGGCGACACCTGGCTTTTCCAGTGGGCGAAATCCCAGTTTATTACTGCAGGGGGCGCTAAGTGGCCCAAAAAGGCGGATTCTACATTGAGCCGCATTCAAATCTCAATACGCTTTTTTGTCTTATTGGAGACGTTTGTGCAGTAATAAGTATAATTTTTTAAATATAATAATTACACAAATTAATAGATATTAAACATACGAATATTCAGCGGAGCAATATCTGTAAAAAGATCAAACAAAATATATTAGTTTGTAATCATAAACGACTGTGATTGGTCAACGGGACTAAAACGCGGAGAAAAGTAACATGTACCACGTGATGTCGCTGTGCATTTCCGCGCGTTTCCGCTTTGAGCACTGCGATATGGATAAAAAAAAAAAAACAAACAAAAAAAAAAAAACAAAAAAAAAACAAAAAAAAAAAAAAAAAAAAAAAAAATAAAATAAAAAAAAAACAAAAAAAAAAAAAAAAAAAAAACAAATAGCGCTTTGTAAAAGCTTAGTCACTAAGAAAATTTTTTAGTAGGGATTGAAAGTCGATGATTATTACTAGTTACCAACATATTAACGACGATTACAGGATGACATACTGTCGGCCTGCTGGAGCCTCACGCCCTCGCTGGGGGGATGCAAACTCTTCAGCACAACCATCCTGATGCACTGCAATCACCGTGAAGCTGCTGAAGCCGCTAACACTGACGCTCTGTTGAGACGATACGCGAATAAAGCGCTGCAGCGGCAACAGTAACTCTCATTCAACGCGGCCAGCTTGCGTGGCGAGAAACTTTCAAAATGGATTTTATAGTTCACAGACTCGCTGTCATGCGTCACTTCTGTAGCACTCACTCATTAGGCGACACCTGGCTTTTCCAGTGGGCGAAATCCCAGTTTATTACTGCAGGGGGCGCTAAGTGGCCCAAAAAGGCGGATTCTACATTGAGCCGCATTCAAATCTCAATACGCTTTTTTGTCTTATTGGAGACGTTTGTGCAGTAATAAGTATAATTTTTTAAATATAATAATTACACAAATTAATAGATATTAAACATACGAATATTCAGCGGAGCAATATCTGTAAAAAGATCAAACAAAATATATTAGTTTGTAATCATAAACGACTGTGATTGGTCAACGGGACTAAAACGCGGAGAAAAGTAACATGTACCACGTGATGTCGCTGTGCATTTCCGCGCGTTTCCGCTTTAGCTGCGATATGGATAACAATAAGCGCTTTAAAAGCAGTACTAAGAAACGTTAGTAGGGATTGAAAGCTATTAATTATATTTACACATCTTAACTGACTGATTACAGATGACATACGGCCGCTAAGCACCGCCCATTATAAGAACATGTTTAATCCATTCTACCCATCACTTCTTTTCCACGTGCGTT
Source organism: Sinocyclocheilus anophthalmus (assembly GCA_018155175.1). Lineage (NCBI taxonomy): Eukaryota > Metazoa > Chordata > Actinopteri > Cypriniformes > Cyprinidae > Sinocyclocheilus > Sinocyclocheilus anophthalmus. The sequence continues at coordinate 505,536 of JADLZN010003794.1, forward strand.
TCATTTCATATCAACTAAAGCGTAGCGCCTCTTCAGGATCGGAGGAGATGCGGCACAATTTTCTTTAAACAACCACTTTGCATTATAAATATTTTATTCATCTTTTAAGATTTAAATAGATTCTTTTATTGTTTGCATAAGGGTAGTTAACTAATAAACATGTTCTAATTATTGTATAATTATTATACGTGTGGTTTTTATGACCACGCATTAATTCAGAGGTCACACAGAATGTTTGTATTTTCAATATAACCCACTGCGCTACCTTTGCATTTTTTTCAAACATCAAAAATGCACTCGTTCTCTTATGTTTATATGCATTTAAACCTAAAATATTGTTGAAATTATGCCACACATAAAAGTAAATGCTTCTGGTATCTTGAAAGCTTTACAGCTACTTACGACAAATTATGAGCCAAAGACATTAACAGCAACATATTTAGTTTATTTCCGTTTTGTGAATAATTTCCTTGAAACATGGAGACGCACGTCTGCAAAGTATGATTACAAATAAAACGAGAAGGAAAACACGAATTCCAGTAGTATACGGATCAAAAACACATTCTTTAACTGAAAGCAAAGACCATAATTATTCTAATGCTTGAGGTTTTTTTCTGAATATTGGATTTGTTTTGTAATGGGGTGGATTTGTGTTGGAATGAATTTATAGTGTTCTCATTCAAACAACCTTCCAGCATAAACAACACCAGCCTGGAGTAAATACTAAAAACACCTCTAAGGAAAGAGTGATCGGACTGCTGTCGAACAGAACTTTTCAACAGTACGGTACCAAACAGCACCATCAAAGGTGCTTGAACGACAAGTGCATTCATTTGACATATTAAAACTCAGACAGGGACTTAAATGGGCCTGAACGTCTCATTAAAGTGTCCTAAAACCTCAGAAACAGCTTTCAAAAGAGCAGAAAATGTCCTAATAGGACAAATAAGGCAATCATATTCTTTTTAATACAACATACAATGTTATTTTGGGTTAAGAGAGTGTATTAGTCTTTTAAATTAAAATGATTTGCAGCTAAATTGCAGATCTTTAATATTAAGATCACTTTCAATTATCCTCCAATGCGTTTCTTCCTGTATTTGCTGGTCTACTAACTAGTTTAAAGGAATAGCTGACCCTAAAATGAACATTTGCTGAAAATGTAGATGAACAGATTTGGAGAAATGTAGCATTGCATCACTTGCTCTGCAGTGAATGGGTGCCGTCAGAATGAGAGTCCAAACAGCTGATAAAAACATCACAATAATCCACTCCACTCCAGTCCAGCAGTTCACATCTTGTGAAGCTAAAAGATGTTTGTATGTAAGAAATAAATCCATCATTAAAGCATTTTAACTTTAAACTGTCACTTCTGGCCACAATATGAGTCCATATTCTATAATAACTCTTCCTTCAGTGATAAAGTCCTTCTCCTGTCGTCTCTCACATCAAAATCCAGCCACATATTTGTTTAGAACTGTTCTGGCTTCTAAACGGTGCTTGATCTGTGCAGATTTCTCTCCTGATTCAGATGAGACTTTTTCCACTGGATAGAGGACTCAACGTGAAGTTAAAAACATCTTAATGTTTAATTTATTTCTTACAAACTCACAGCTTTTGTCTTCTCCAGATGTGAACTGATGGACTGGAGTGGTGAGGATTACTGTGATGTTTTTATCAGCTGTTTGGACTCTCATTTTGACGGCACCCATTCACTGCAGAGCATCCACTGCTGAGCAAGTCTGTTCAAATCCAAATCGGTTCCCATAAAGAATCAACCTCATCTACATTTTCAGCAAATTTTCATTTTTGGGTGAACTATTCCTTTAGGCAAGGTTCGGCATCACTCGTCAATCCCAAATTTCCTTCATGTACAACAAAGAAGAAAACATTAATACAGAGAATGTAAACCTCTACAACACCAGTCTGAAATGCACGTAACACGTAAGCTTCAAATGCACGCCGTCCAGTGTCTCTAGAGGACTACTGAAGCCGCTTTATACAAACGAAATCGTACTGGCCGTAAATGACAAAGTGCTTTACTCTGAGGAATGGTGACTGTAGTATTAAGAAGCCCCTGTTCTAAACCGGTCGGGTGATGCATGCGGCTGGATGAACTAGAGTGCATTCAAACATCTGAACGGACACTACGGCATTCGTCTGGAAGCTTCATTTTTGGTCCACTACACCCAAAAACCAGGAGACTACGGTGGCTGATGAGGGACATTCCCGTGAGAAGGCGATGAGAAAATAAACGTATTTAAGCTACTGAGCTGATCATGACAACTGTTCACTGTCGAAAACAAAGTTAACAAGGTCCGTGACTCCAGTGAACTCTTCCTCGTCCTCATCGTCGTCGTCCTCCTGAGCTGCGGCCCTCAGCGGGACCAAGCCGTTGTGCCTGACGGGACCTCGAGACCCCGCCGTGTGCTTCCACCGGACACTTCTTCGTGTGTTCTCCTCTTCCTCCTCTTCTTCGTCTGTTTCTATGCGGTTCGACCTCTTGCGGAGGGGCCGTTTGTCTTCCTCTGAGTCCTCTGTTTCTCCTCCACCTTCCTCTTCCTCCTCGTCTTCACTGGAGCTTCTCTGCTGTCTCTGTTTTTCTCGTTTGTGCCTGTGTTTGGAATCTTCCCTTGTTGAATCGCACTTGCGTCCTTTTTCTGATCTCCGATGCGATTCCTTTGGCTCAAAGTCTTTTGAAAGTATGGACTCTGGAAATATAGGATGAGAAGAAAACAGCTGACATTTCTGGTTGTAATAACCAGTATAGCTAACAGTGAGCTAATATTTATATGTAGTGTGATGAGACAAAATGAAAAATCGCAAACGGAGAGTCCTTAAAGATGCATTGTTTCGTTTTAATCTTGTCTAGTTGTGCAAAAAAAAAATTGTGCTGAAAATTGTGCTTTAAATAAATCATCATGCTGAACACTATGGATTTAAGCAAGAACAAAAATTAAAAGACACACCACTCCTTACATAGAAAAAACAATATATATTTAAGATTTAGTTTTTAATGAAATGAAAAAAAGAGAATTTTTTGGGGTACAATCTACAAATCAGCTGTGATTAATTAGTCTTTGATAATGTTTAAATATATATAAACCTAGTAAAAGTAAGTAGGTTGAAACTACAACTTCTTAGCAATTAAAAGGCTCTGCCTTCCTATAAGTAATTAAATAAAAATAACTCGTATTAAATCAATATATTTTATGTTGTTAATAATACATTTTTAAAAATACATAGTTTAAAAGTTAAACACTGTATTAATTTAAAATGATCTGAAATATTTTTGTAATATGTCTATTATTTTATTATCAAATTAATGTATGAAGCCTGCACATTAAACGAAACACGCAAAAGTGTGTTGTTTTTTTAATGTGCTGATTCTTTTGCCTGAGGAAGCTCGATTGACTGAAATGTTGATTATAAAATTTCATAATGCATGTTTGAGTGTGCAAGATTTAACATTTTTTAGGTTATATTGGATTTATCTGTCATCTCTGGATGGCCTAACTTTGAGGTCTTGTAACATGAAATTGTTAAAAAATACAAATTCAAAGTCTTGTAATATGAAATTGTCAAAATATAAAATATAAAAGACTACTGAAACAAAATATATAGCAACATTCATTTAATTATGAATAATTTTATACTTATTGTCTTTGGCCAGTTTTGACCACGGCGGATCACAAGTGTGACCCCTCAGGGAGGAATACCAGAGAGTTGAGATACATATAAGTACAATTTTTGGGGCTTTTTGCCTTAATTTATATTGGACAGCAGGAGGACAGCTAGGAATCATGGGAGGAGAATTGGACTGGGAAAGGACCTCGAGTCGATATCGGAGCACTTGTCCACATGGCTATGGCTCAGATGGCATTAGCATAAATAAGCATTTGAAAACAGGAGTGTGGCAGTGCTCACCTTCACTGTTGGAGCTGGACAGCCGTCGACGGTGAGGAAGAGAGGAGTGCTTCTGATCGGACGCCTTTCGTGACCCTTCAGACTCTGACGTCTCACAGTAGTTGACCTGAGAGTTCTGACTCCGTCGCGGACGCCTTCTATTCACATCCACATCGCTGTCGCTGAACTCGTTAGAGCCTTCTGTTTCTGCCAGATCAAGACAAAAGTAAAAACCGTGAGTGAAGAATTCAATGGTGACACTAATAAGGCTCTGTGACCTACAGTACCTCCAAAAACAGAAGCAGCAAAATTATGCTGCCTTACTAAAGTAAAGACACCAGCTCACTAGCTTTGAAACAGATTCTATATGTTATTCTTTTAGGTAGAATGGATATGAAAACTCAAACGGACCCATTCCCTCTTCCTCCTCCTCCTCTTCTTCCTCAGAGTCTAACATGTCCTCTTCTTCTGAGGTGCCTCTTCGTCGGGAAGGAGGTTTGCGTCTGCTCCGCCTGGTTCCCAGAGTGTGAGCGCTTCTTCCTGTTCTCCTGGAGGCCGGTTGATTCTCGGCGGCACTTTCACCACTGCCCCATTCACTCGCGTCATAAGAGCCCGCGTCACCCTCAGATGCACCATCTCCTGAAACCACAAAATCCTCCTCCTCCATACTAGCAACATAGAAATTAAAACAAAATAATACTTTTATTCAGTAAGGATGCATTCAATTCAGCAAAAGTGACAGTAAAGACATTTATGATGTTACAGACAATTTCTATTTTAAATAAATGCTGTTCTTTTGAACTTTCTATTCATCTGCGAATCCTGAAAAATAAAACGCATCACGGTTTCCACAAAAATATGAGCAGCACAACTGTTTTCAGCATTGATAATAATCAGAAATGCTTCTCGAGCAGCAACTCAGCATATTAGAATGATTTCTGAAGATCATGTGACACTGAAGACTGGAGGAATGATGCTGAAAATATAGCTTTGCATCACAGGAATAAATTACATTTTACTTTATATTCAAAAACAAAACAGTTATTTTAAATTGTAATAACTTATCACAATATTTTAGTTTTTACTGTATTTTTGATCAGATAAATCAAGCCTTGATGAGCATTTGAGAGTAGTTAAAAAATTATATATAATAAGATTTTGTGTACATTTTCATAAATATTAAACATTTCTCAACAAAATTAAAAATTCTCCAAAAAGTCTCATTGTTCTTCATAATGATTCTCATGGTAATCTTCAACCAATGTAGCACAGTAATTTTGGTTTATAATAATTTACTACATAAAATTTACTGCACAAAAAAAAATACTGACTGAAAATGACAATAGTGACAATGAATTATTAAGCAGAACAACAAATACTACAGTAACATAATGCATAAATAGCTTACAATTTTGCATTTGGGGAAAAGTGTGTTTAATTATCATGCCAAAAAAACATAAGGTTTTTATGGTCATAAAAACACAAAAACAAACGTCTTACAAAAGCAATTTTGGAGTAAAATATGACCAGGCCATGTTCTTGACAAGTTCTCTGTGAGATTCCCCCATAGAGCACTTTGAAAGCACTTATTTATTTCAGACCTAGATCTGTTATACTTTGAAGAACTGGTATAAAATCCATCTGATTTAAACCCTAAAAGTCCAACTTTGAACCCCCAGTATTGTACATATTCTTGTATTTGTGTTCACACACACCTGTCACTGAGCTGAAACTCGTCCTCGCTCTCCTCCGAGTCCAGCGTACTGTCACTGTCCAGGTCATTGAGTCGCCGGCGTTTCCTCTTACGCGGGGCGGGAGCTTTCACAGGCCGTCGACTCTCACGGCTCGCCACGCTCCTCTGCTGACTCGTGACGGGCGCCGCAGGTTTACCGCCACCAGCGCCTGCAGGACACGCCACCAGTCAACACGCAACAGCACACATATTATAAAGCACTAAACAATGTCTCACATGACCAACCTCCTCCTTCTGGATCTTGAATATCTTCCTCTATTGCTTCATCGATGGCTTCATCGAAATCGTCAAACCTGGTCGTTAGCAACAAGAAAATCAAGAATTAGCCAGACTTGTATCTACTATTAGAGTTTATTTCCACAAGAAATATTGATTACCTATAACTGATGGATTTCCTCGTCCTAGTTGATCGCCTGCCCAGATTTTTAGTTTTCTTGGCATCTTTTTTCTTCTCTGTCAAGCCGTCCTCTCCATCACCATCCTGACATGATAATGAGGAGTACATTTAAAACCAAATAAAGCTGATTAAGACATTTTAAAATCTCATCGTATTAGTTTATATTATATAATTAATTTGTTTAATTAATTTAGATACAACATAGATACTGTGGTGGCATATTACTCTAGAATTTTTTTTTACTTTGTTTTTAATGGTTAGAATAAAGAAGAATATTCAGTATGGTACAGTTATAAGCATAGCCACAGGGATATATAGGAAAGTTAGAGTATGTGACTACTAATATACAGTACATAATATAATATAATTGATTTATGTTCAATTAATTTAGATATTTACTGTAGTATAAAAATATATTGTACAATACATACGGTACAGTATAGCATAGGATAAGATATAGGACATAATATAATATACTATAATAGTGAATACTCACAGGGTGGGTATATGTGTCAACGCTGATGCCCACATACACGAAACGCTCAGCGTCTGGAAAGAGAGAAAACAGATCCAAAACGAGGCAGGTCATAATCATGAGCGATGCAGCCTGGCGATTTGAAGATGGTGAGAGCGTTTGATGAAGTAGGTGCATGTGTGTGGGATCTACACCTCCGTTCAGCTCTCTATTCTTCTCAACCCGTGTCCAGATTTGAAGCTGCTCTTCCCAGCCTCTCACAGAGGAAGATTCTGTGATGACAGAGACATATCATGACTACAGCTAACATACACAGCAGAGATCGACACATGAGATGAAGCCCTTACATGTGGCAGGGAGGGCAGAACCAGTCTCCATCAGGAATGATCATTAGAGAGCGGGTAGACAGGCCGGTGATAGCCGCGTCACACATGTCACCAAAGAAGGATCTGGGAAAAAACATACACAAGAGAGACATGTGTAAGCAAATAGGATAAGTGACATCTCTTTTTAAAGTATTATCTAAGCATTTGATAGGACAAGAGAGTCTCATCTTAGTAGCTTGAATCATTCAGAAGCATAATGTGTTGCCTCACTTACACTTCATATCTTTTGTATACTGTTTGTAAGAATATTGTTCTGAATAAACCCTTACAACTACTTAGGAGATGGAGTGCAACAAACCTTAATCATACGCATGTTATATATGAGATCTTTTTTTTTTTTTATGATAAAAAAAAAAAAACAATAAGTAAAACAAAATGTGGAAATCGGTTGTCTTTTGTATTATTAGATATTTTTTATATTTATTTCATATTGGAATTACATTTTATTTTAAATGGTAAGTTTTCATTTAATTTTTTTAGAAATGTAATTTGTGTTGTGCTTTGTCATTTTGTATTTAGTTTTTAGTTTTTTTTTTATTTAGCTTTAATTTATTTTAGCTTTAGTTTAAGTACTTCAATTTTATTTGATTTTAATTAGTTGCCAAGGTAACAATTCAAATTTTTCTAAAGTTTTTAAAGTTTCAGTTTTTCATCTAATATTTATATTTTATATTACTTCAGCATTATTTCAGTAGTAATAGTTAACAATAACAACACTGCTTGAAAATATCCCTTTGACTTACACTGAAGGAAAGCAGTCAATATCTTTTAACTTGAACTACAGTACACTCTAGTACTGAGTTTCACATGAGCAAGTACCACTCATGTTGCCATTTGACACTGTGGTTGTACAATGTACATTTAGTCCCTACCCCATTTTTAATTGTAAAGTAATGGTGATTTGATAAAAGATTACTACTTTAACTCACTAGTTCTGGGTGGTTGGTGAGCCCACAGTGTTTACAAGCATCTTCAGGTGGAATCTCGTTGGATTGGTCCGATTCGGTCTCACTTTTGTCGTCTCCTTTCTCTGATTTGTTGTCTTCATTATTTGCGGCTTTGTCGTCGGCCACTTCCTCTTCCCGCTCCAGAGCTGCTTTGGATTTGCAATTTTTCGTACGAATTTTCGACCAACGATTCCGCCTATGTCGCCGTTTGGCCTAAAAGAGTCAAAACAATATTTTGCGTAAATAAAAACATTCTGTAAAATTTGTTGGACTGGATATAATAAGCTTCCACGCTACCTTAAAAGACTTGGGCTGTACTTCCGTGTCCACTTTTCTGTGCATCTCCTTCTTGGGATGAACTTTCGCCTCTTCGTCTTCTATGAGTTCCTCTTCGTCCTGAGCTGCTGAGGCGGCCAAAAGTTTCCCGTCTTGTTTACTCTCCCGACTATCTGCCACTTTGGGGCTGGGTTTGCAGTTTCTGGCAGATCTCCGCAGGGATCTCCGATTGCTGGTTTCCGACTCCTCTGCGTCCTTGTGCTGGAGTTCAGGCGTTCGTCTATGAAGCGGTATCTTAATCTTAAGGCGAATCCCTTCCTTCTGAAGTTCTGACGATACCTCTTCGTCCTCGTTGTGTCCAGCTTTTTCAGCATCCTTTTCCAAATCCTCACCCATGCTGGATTCAATCTGCCCGTCTTCTCTTGCTTGCATCTTGGATTTGGACTTTTGTGAACGTCTCTTTCGTGGGCCTCTCAGACTTTTGTCTTTGCTGACATCCTCAACATCAGTTTTTTCTCCGGCTGACAAACCAAGTGTCTTGCTTTTGAGCTCAATAACGTCTTCTTCATTGCCGACTTTTTCAACCTTTTCCTCAACTGAAGCGGTCTCTTCAATCGTTGACGACTCCTCAACAAGGTTTGACGCTTTCGCAGACACATCTGTGCTCTTATCGCAAGCATCTTTTGACAAATCCTCAGGGATACTACAAGGAAGAGGACCGTTGTCTGCTTGAACCATGGATTTCCCAACAAGGACAGACTGTCTTACACTATCTGTGCCTCCAACTTCAGTCTTCAAGACTTTCCCATTCCCATGATGACCATTTGAAGAATTATCGTTTTCATTCAATGGCCTTTTACGCTCAATGGGACCTTTGATAACTCCAACACCTACGTATTGTTCTCGTGCTGCCATTTGGTCAACCTTTGGCTCTTGTGGGACAGCGATGATGGCCGTTGGTCCTTTCTCTTCATTAGTTGGGTATTCTTTTCTGATTTTCTGTTCCTTCAATAGCAAGACAACAGGATTGCGAACGATTATACCTCCTGTGCTGACGCTTCCATTGCTGTTAAGGTTGTTGTTGTTGTGATTGACGTTGCTGACGTCATATCCTCCACTCCTTTTCAACTCCCTTTTCTTCAGCGGTATTTTAGCCTGTTGGTCGCTCTTTACAGCTCTAGCCACGTTCTCAAACACCAACTCTTTCTTGTCTTCGTGCGCCTCTGATTTCACCACCGGGTCGTGTTTGATGGAAGCAGGGGGCATGACGACGGAAATGGCGTTCCATGGTTTGGGACAATCTTTTGGTTCTTCTTTGACGAGAGCTTTGATCGTACTAACCCTGTTGTCGATGACCACTTTGGGTTTGGAAATATCAGCAACTTTCTCTTCTTGCTCTGATTTAATGGGATCCATTGGTTCTTTTTTAATGTCTTTAGGTATTAACTCACTTTGATTAGAATTGAAGGTGCTGTTGGTAAAGTCTCCTTGTCCTGATACATGGTTCTTCAAGTCCTCAACCTCAACTTGAAAATGAAACGATACAGAACTGCATGAGAAACCGTTTAGTTTCAGTCTATAGCAAAATTATAAGTGGGAGTATGGCTGTCACTACACATTCACAGTTCACAATCGGCCATTGGAAAACCACAGTGGTTGACCACTAGTCTGTATACTGTGGGAGACATGGTCTATGGTGCATACGGCACTGAATGGGAATGATTTTCTAATGAGTTTTACCTTTAACACCTTCTGCCTCCATACTTGGGCTGGTGGAACCGTCTTGCTTCTCTTGGTCAGTTGCGATCTTGGCTTTAAGCTGATCTAGTGTGTCTGCAAGATCATTCCTAGTCCTGTTTAATTAAAAATGCATTTCTTATTCTTTGATAAACTTCTACAAATGAGGTTTAACTCTTATACTTCTGGTAAAAATGTGTAGCTCATATACTAGCGTACTAGTGCTGTAATGTTCATCAAAATTCATGGTAAACCCATCCCTCTGGTCTTCTCTTCACAATTTGCTCACCTCGCAATGCATTTCCATGAGGACCCATCCAAATCATCCTGTTCCTCAGAATAAACACGTATATTCTGATCTTGGTCTAACTGGAACCAGTAGAGAAGACCTTCCTGGTCTCTACCGATGGGCTGTAGACGCATCTTATCCGGGTCTTCCTCGTTGATTAATGTCTTAAACTTGAGATTGTCATCAAACTGGCACTCGCACAAGTACTGTTAGGGAAATAAAGAATTAGGGTGAATCTCGAAACAAAAACATTATTATTTTTTATTTATTTTGATTTTGGAGGTGAAATATGACCCAGACATGTTCTTGACAGCACAGAAAATAAGTTGCTTTGGAAATACTGACCTTTAAAATGCCAGTCTTGCAAGCTACCGTCATTTCTAGGTAGCTTTTTCTCTCCATTTCCCATGCCCAGGTGCTGTTAAATTCCTGGCACACCTGCATCAACATGATTTCAACAAACAGATGCATTTGCATGGACATTTCCATATTCATAGCAAATGATTTAAAACTAAAACACTTACCTTTACAAGATACTTCTCCCATCTGTCTGGTGTGACCGACTTGCCGATCTTCCGCAGCAGTTTGATATGGAGCTCAATCAATGGCCGAGGAACTAAATTGAACAAAAAAAGCAGAATTTCTATTATTTTATAATTTTTGTAACATTACCATGAAACTTCTGTTTTTGGGCGGTAGGAGGAAAAACATGCTTGTGTGATACCTTCGTGATATTTTCTTAACTGATGCAATCACATTCAGACATTCAAACACTTTTATGGGGACCACTGTCGTTATTTATTTTATCATTTATGTATATAATTCATCCTATTTTCTTACATTTTATCATTTTTGCTTAAAGGCACAATATGTAATTTTCGCCGCTAGAGAGCGTGTATTCAAAACAAACAAAGAAACAAAGGCGTAGTTTGATGGCGCCTTGACTGAGTGTGGAATCATGGGAGTTGTGGTCTTCATCCTCACAGCTGACGCAATCCGACGGGACTCGGGCAGAAATCATGTTCATGGATGAGCTGATGATTTATTCATTAAAATGAAGCAGGATGAGGCTGAAAGCCGTCGAAGCGAAACGAGGCCGCTGAACGAGCGGGACACACCCCTCGAAAGCAGCGGAGCGGAAGCCTTTTTTTATTAGGCCACAGTAGACTGCTTCCCGATGGCTTCCGGTCTGCGTTGGGGGGTTTTTAAAGCAGCGGGATTTTATATGTCACAGTCGACCGCTTCCAATGCCTTCTGGGGGGTCGTGACGTCTGTGGGGTAAAGCCAGCAGAGCTTTATTAGCCACAGTCGACCGCCTTCCACTGTTTTGGTGTGGTATGTGGGGTAAAGCAGCAGAGGCTTCTATATGCCACAGTAGATGCTTCCGGCCGTGCGTATGTGGGGTAAAGCAGCGGAGCTTTTATTATGCCACAGTCGACTGCTTCCGGTCGTGCGTTTGTGGGGTAAAGCAGCGGGGCTTTTATTTTGCCACAGTCGAGCGCTTCCGCTGCTTTTGGTCGTGTGTATGTGGGGTAAAGCAGTTGAGCTTTTATTATGCCACAGTCGAGTGCTTCCGCTGCTTCCGGTCGTGCGTATGTTGGGTAAAGCAGCGGAGCTTTTGTTATGCCACAGTCGAGCACTTCCGCTGTTTCCGGTCGTGAGTATGTGGGGTAAAGCAGCGGGGCTTTTATTATGCCACAGTCTCGCGCTTCCGCTGCTTCCGGTCGTGCGTAGGGGGGTGTAAAGCAGCAGAGCTTTTATTTATGCCACAGTCGACCGGCGTACGCTGCTTACGGTCGTGTGTATGTGGGGTAAAGCAGCGGAGCGTTTATTATGCCACAGTCGAGCGCTTCCTCTGGTCGTGCGTGTGTGGGGTAAAGCAGCGGGGCTTTTATTTTGCCACAGTCGAGCGCTTCCGCTGCTTACGGTCGTGTGTATGTGGGGTAAAGCAGCGGAGTTTTTATTATGCCACAGTCGACTGCTTCCGGTCGTGCGTATGTGGGGTAAGCAGCGGGGGCTTTATTAGCCACAGCGACCGCTTCCGTGCTTGCCGGGCGTGCGTATGTGGGTAAAACGCAGCAGAGCGTTATTATGCCACAGTCGACCGCTTCTGCTGCTTCTGGTTGTGCGTATGTGGGGTAAAGCAGCTGAGTTTTTATTATGCCACAGTCGACTGCTTCCGGTCGTGCGTATGTGGAGTAAAGCAGCTCTGTTTTATCATACTAGATACGTTTGAAAGTTCTGTTATAATGCTACTCTGTGCAGTCGTCACCTGTCTAATAAAACACATAGCATATTAAAGCGTCTTTGGTGTTTCCATGTTTTCTACAAAACAAAACCAGAAATCGAGGGGTTATGACGTCATTGGCAGGCGACACAATGACACTACGGACACGCTCCGTGTCACTAGTTAAAATTGCTTATTTCTCTGGATTTAAATATTCTTCGAAACATTTGGGATAATGCAAGTAGTACACAAGCCAGCAAAATATATAAACACTGTTCTAGTGTTTTTTGGATATTTTAATTAAAAAATCTTCATTTAAATAAATGCATTTTTAAAACGCATCCCTGTCTTTACAATACGGTATTAACAAATTCATCCAATCCGCCGTCAGCAGTGAGAGCATGAAGACCAATAATTCTGCAGTGAAGCTTACATACGCAATCCTCCTAAATGACAACATGTCGTGGAGCTCGCGCTCGGCTGTGATGAAGGTGTAATACGACGCATACGTGTACACAGTTAATACAGTATTCAAAGGGGGCGGGGCGTAAACAACCGCGCGTAAACGAATTACAATTGTTACATTGTAGCATAGGAAGTGTGACATCGTTCCGCGCATGCGCACTGTGCGACTACAGTCCCATCGGTGTTTATACTCTGAATGTAAATGTATCAGGCCCATTTATCGTCTCTCTCCAGTTAATTGTGACAAATAGCATGCTAACACCCTTAGCAGTGCGTACAGGCAATCATATTCTGAGGTTATGTGATTTTTCCACTGGTTAAGGGTGGGAAATTCACACATGACTGTTTTCAAAAACACTTGGCCACTTTATGGTCCTTCTGAGAAGCATCGGGGGACACGATCCCCATCCAAACAAAGACCACGAGGAGCTAACAAGCCCAACTTTAAGTGCTCAAACCCCTGATGGGCAAAGATGAGGAGCCTGTCCAGATAAACAGAAACCCGGGCTCTCGCACAGCTCACCCGCTGAGGTCTCCTGTAAGTACCGCTCCAGCTGAGGGAACGACAGCTCGGGCAGATCCAGAACAGACCCGTAGCGCTCCAAAAACGAGCAGACCACCGCAAAACCGGGACTGACATCTGGAGGAAGAGCCGCTGTGGAGCCCGGAGCAGCCATCTTTCCTGGAGATGACGAGCTGTGCTCTGCTTAGACCCAAAACTGCCCACAATACACCGCGACACCCCCAGAGAGCGCTTCAGCGAGATCCAGAGGGGCAGCTAACGCGCGCGGAGCCACAATGCCACCACCACCATCCTCATCCTCACAACAATAAAGAGGATGAAGACTATAAAGTGCTGCTTTAACATGCCACAGTGTGTTTGTTTTTCCACTGGCTCTTCTGTAATAGAAACAGCGTCGTGCTTGTGTTTATTCGTGATCGGGATGAATAGTTAAATAAATAATATTTAAGTTCAAAGTGTTATTTTTTTTAAAAATATCTGTTTTTGATATATATGATATTTATAACTTAATAGATATAATATATAATATAAAAGTCTGTTTTTAACATGTCACACTTGTTTCCAAGACATTTTATATTTATAAACAGTGTCGTGCTTGGGTTTGTAGTTAAATAAGTACATAAAATGGTAGATATATTTAAGTATATACATTAATAATAATAATAAAAAGAAAATGATACTTATTAATTATGACCAAATAATAATTATATATATTTTTTTTTTGGATATCCTTTTAATTGAATTTATCCCGTCAGCAATATAATAGCACGAAACAATAACAGAATTATGATATGACGAACCAAATGCAATTATTCTAATAATAATATTTTATAATATATTGTGGATATAAGTAGTGGCAGCTTATTGTACGTCACTGAACGCCAGCCAATGAGAAGCGTACGCTGATTTGACGCCGGCCAGTGACGTACCTTGTGGGCGTGTCCCGCCGTCACACGCAGAGAAACACAACACAAGCAAGATCGAGTTGCAGGCCGAGGCAAGATTATATAATATAAATGAAATACATTTATAGTGCATGATTTATAAAGTTGTTTTGGTTACGAATATAATTTGTTGCATGAATAAAAAGCTCGTTTAAAGCGGATAAGGCATGTTTTGTTGTGTGCATTCATATACAAGTGCTTCTAAATGGTATTTTAGGTTAATAACATGTTAAAAAGCAGTTAGGGTTGATTAGATTAGAGTGGCATCGCTTACAACAAAGTGCATGGATGGTGCCAGATAGTAAAACCATAGTACTGAAATTTTAACCTATGTACTATTGTATTTATATGGCACTTCAAGGAACTTTAAAAATAGCATGGTACTTAATAAAATTAATGCATGTGATTTGTCTTCCACTCTGTTACAGGAAAGCTGAGCATGTCTTCTCCAGAAATTGCATCTTTATCCTGGGGCCACATGAAGGTCAAAGGTTGCTCCACATCCTATAAAGACTGTAAAGTGTGGCCGGGTGGCAGCCGAGCCTGGGACTGGCGTGAAACTGGTACAGATGTAAGATTAACACCAGATCACACTGTAAAATCATCCTCAATTTATGACATTATCCTCTTATAAGTTCACATTGTCATAAAAATTGCAACGTGTTTGAGAGCCATTTGATGTTACAGAAATGCCTGATATACTGTACATTGTCTTTTGTTTTGTCAGTGCAAAACACATTGTGTCTACTGGAATACTGATTTGTTTTATTACTGTTTTCTACAATTTAGAATAATAGTAAAGCTTTTAAAACTATGAAATAACACAAATAAAGTATGGTAACTATGTAGTGACCAAAAACATATCAAAATGATCTTGTATTTGAACCAGTTTGCTTTAATTAAATGTTATTTATTAGAGATCTGTCTAACGTGCATCTGTGCTCCTGCCAGCATTATCCAGGCGTCCAGCCGGCCGACCTGGAAGACGTCCTGGGGAAAGGAGTGCAGACGCTGGTCATTGGAAGAGGGATGAGTGAAGCTCTACAGGTAACAATGTGAATTTGCTGATCAGCACTTGTCCATCATCTGAATATTGCAATCTTTAAAGGAATAGTTCACCCAGAAATGAAAATTTGCTGAACATTTACTCACCATCAAGGCCATCCAAGATGAGTTCGTTTCTTCAGGGGAACAGATGTGGAGAAATTGAGCATCACATCTCTTGCTCAGCAATGGATCCTCTGCAGTGAATGGGTGCCGTCAGAATGAGAGTCCAAACACAGCTGATAAGAACATCACAATAATCTACACCACTCCAGTCCATCTGTTAACATCTTGTGAAGCTAAAAGCTGTGAGTTTGTAAGAAACCAATCCATCTATGATTTTAACTTCAAACTGTTGCTTCTGGCTAAAATAGGAGTCCATAATCCATAATAACTCTTCCTCCAGTTAAACAGTCCATCTCCTGTTGTCCTCTCAAATCCACCCACATATGTGTTTAGAGCTGTTTTTGCTAGTAAATGGTGTTTAATCTGTACATATTTCTCTCCTGATTCAGATGAGATTACTTTTTCCATTGGAGGAAGCCTTATGGATTATGGACTCAACAACAGTTAAAAGTTAAAACATCTTGATGCATTTGTTTGTTACAAACACGCAGCTTTTGGCTTCTCAAGACATTAACTGCTGGACTGGAGTGGTGTGGATTACTTGTGGATTATTGTGATGTTTTTATCAGCTGTTTGGACTCTCATTCTGACGGCACCCATTCACTGCAGAGGATCCATTGCTGAACAAGTGATGCAATGCTACATTTCTCCAAATCTGATGAAGAATCAAACTCATCTACATCTTGGATGGCCTGAAAATGAGTACATTTTCAGCAAATATTATTTTAAATAAGCTACTTTGCTTTTTTTATGTTTCAGGTGCCTCCGTCCACCCTAGATTACGTGAAGAAGCAGGGTGTCGACGTGAGGGTGTTTCAGACCGAGCAGGCCGTTAAAGAATATAACGCTCTGGTGGAACAGGGAGCTAAAGTCGGCGGGGTCTTCCACTCCACCTGCTGATCACGTCATTAACACAACCAGCTAATTCATTTTATGGGTTGTTTAAAGTGCCTTACATTTCAAATGAACATTGTTTTCTTAATAGATGCTTCATAATTTGCACTGAGCTATTGGATGATTTTTTTTCCTTTGGTGAAAATGTTATTTGCTTTATAATCGTTGGATGTAGGCTGTGAAAATACCCCATTATCACACACACCAGTGATACAAATGAACAAAAAAAAAAACATTTATTTCAGATAAAACGTAATTGTGAAAACACTTGAGTTTGTGTTGGCTGTTAATTTCACATGTACTGCTTGGGTTCGTCAGGTCAGCGGCGAGCTGGTTTGGGCATGATGAAGACTTTGACGGGTTTGCTGAGGTGGATTGTGCCCTCGATGCAGCTCTCGCTGGTGGGCAGGCCGTCCAGACTCTCATTCCACACAGGTTTAGAGGCAGATGGTTTACTGCTGCTGGAGCTGTAGGCCAGGAGCAACCGCACCTCAACCTGACAGGCCTCTGAAAGTAAAAACCGTTATTTTAGTATCGTTGAGATACTACTATAGTTTTTATTAATATTTTGAATCGGTTTTATATTTCGTTCTTTAATGAATTTTTGTGTTTCTGTCATTTTTAGAAATATGTTTATATAGTTTTTATTTTAGTTTTAGTCATTTGAGTTAAACTAAATATAAATGGGAAATGTTTTTAATATTTTATTTTATTTCAAGTAACAATGTTTTTTTTAATGGTTATAATAATATATAATAACACAATATAAAAAATAAGAACACAAATGTACGATGCACTTTAGATTACATTCTACTTTACGCTGCCATTGCACTCCTACAAAAATGACTGGGATGGTAACAGATGGTATATAAATGCACACATTAAAATACTATGGTATAGTAAAAAGCACTCCAAGGTACTTTTGTTAGTGTAGTGTACGAAAACCTTTTTAATGATAATGTCTTCCTGCAATTTGTTAGTCAGCATAAAACGTCATTTGCAAATATTTTACTTCAGTAATCTCCGTGCAAGAATTTCCGTGCAAAAACAGTATACAGTGAAACTGATATAATTAATGTAAATACTATTTTTTTTCTTTTGAATAGCATGCACTGATGACTTGTACAAAATGAACCCTTTTCACAGACTGATGCCACATTCCCACAGTTATTAACATCGTAAATCTTAAAGGTTGTTTATATATATAATATTTTTTTTTTTTTACATTTAATGTACATTTATAATACTATACTCTGTGTTTTCTACATTGGCATTAAATTACAGAAAGTGTTTCTAAAACAACAGCTTGAGGGAGTGACTGCAAATTGGCCATCTTTCTCTTTCTGACCACTGTAATCAATCTATTTTTTCCCTTTTTTGTAAGGTCATAGAAACACTGTTGTGGATTTTTTTTTTCTTTTGCTATTGGGGCAAATGGAAAGGCAAAAATTATATTTATTGTTGTTTCCGTTCACCACTACAGAAGTTAAACTCGACTATGACGGCTTACGCTTCTGAGAACCCTGGAAATATGTAAAGGGTTCATAAATGTAATCAATTTTGATTTTCTCCAAAGCAGAAATTTATTCAGCCTCAGTTTTCTGCTGGTCACACAGACACTCACAGATATAAAATAACTCCTGCCTTGTTGGGACTAGATGCAGTTCTATTTACATCTGTGGAACTGTGAAGGGTTCATGCTATTCGCTGCCAGCAGAGAAGGATTTGTCTTTGGTGTTTGCAGCATTATTTTATACAAGGACAAAACACAAAGAATAGCTACTGGATAATAATCCTCAATCAAAAATACACGACCGATGTCTTGATGTGCACGTGTCTACTAAGACTCATTTTAGAAAGGACACGTACCAGTCCAGGCAGAGTGAGAGAGATAAACCTGCGTGATCAGTCGCACACGTCCAGGTCCTGGGGTCCTGAAATCTCCAGGTTTGGGGTGGATTATGTGAGACTGTCCATCTGGATACAGCACCTGTGGGACAATGAGGAAAACATGAATAATGTGCATCAATTGCACACAAATTTTATTAAACAGATTTAAAGCCAACATAAAATTTTGTGCATTTTATGCACAAAACAAGATTTTCACTGAAAGATTGCGGACATTTATGCAACTGGCAGATGCTTCTATCCAAAGCGAATGCATTCATTTGAAATTTTTATAATTTCTTGCATTCAGTGTGAATCAAACCTATGACCTTAGCATGCATAGGTTGGGATTTAAATCTAGGAATTGATTGGATGGGGAAACGGGTCTACAAATGGTTGAAAAGTCCTTTTTCTAAGTAAATTGTTCTTAATAACACCTTTTTTTTTTTTTATGATTTATCTGAAAAGAAATGATGTTAAAGCCTCTGACCTGCACTTTGACTGTAGTCTGTGGATCTTGTACATGTTCAAGAGTAGCATCGATGTCTAACGCCACCACCAGACCAGAGGTGAATTTCAAAGGGTTGTCTGATTCTCCCGTCGGCTCAATAATAGTCGCTGACGCCCTGTGGATCTGACAAAGCAAAATAAACAGAAAAAAAGATATTCCAACAAACAAGCTACAACTTTCCGAAGCTGTTTGTGTGTAAGAGTCCACAAACCTGCTCGGGTAGCTTGAGATGGATGAATCTGCTTTGTCGCAGTGTGGTCTGAAGGATTTTAACCAGATCAAGAGGTTTGCAGGCCGTCAGCCTGGGCATCAACTCCAGGAGTTTCTCCACAAAACTGTCCTGGAAATGGGGCAACTCTGTCATGAAGAGCCTGAGAATGTAACGACGAGAATATTCAGTGATTCTTCACACAGAACAATGCTTAGGTTGAGATTTGATGCATTTATTACACATCCTCTTTGAGTGCTTTTACCTCTGAAATGACTCCACATCCTGCAGGAACTTCTCACAAACCCCAAGAACCCGGTCAACCCTGTCATTTGGAAGAAGAAAGACGATCAGTTTCAAAACGTTGAGATTTAATTGTGTTCGAAAGTTTATTAGTAAGTGCTAACCCGCGTTTGGATCGGGCCATCAGGATGAGCTGTAACGCTTTCGCCTGCAGCCGGACGTTGTGAATAGTGGCGATCTGCTGCGTCTCCAGACCGCTGTACAAGAACTCCAGCTTATAGGTCTCATCCAGGATCTATCACACATCATCAGTGATAATCACTTATCATTAGTCAAAAGTTTGGTGGGACGGCTCAGGTTTAAATTCATTTCGATTGGACATACCTGTCGAGCGGCTGTTGAAACTTTGGCATTTTGTTTAAGACAAAGTGGCACAGCCATGGTCCATAACTTCTCCTGGAGTGCCTGGGTTCGAAAGAAATATAAAAGTTATGGATATGCCTTATTTTATCGATACGGTTATGAAGGTTTACATAAGCGTTCAAAGGTTTGGGGTCGGCAAGATTTTTCAATGTTTAAAGTCTCTTATGCTCACCAAAGCTGCATTTACAGTATTTGATCAAAAATACAGTAAAAACTAATACTGTGAAATTTTTAATTTTTCTATGTGAACATACTTTAAAATGTAATTTATTTCTGTGATCAAAGCTGAATTTTCAGCATCATTACTCCAGTCTTCAGTGTCACATGATCTTCAGAAATCATCATTCTAATATACTGATTTGCTGCTCAAGAAACCATCTGATTAGTACATGGCTGGGAAAACCGTTTGATGCTGCATATTTGTGTACATTTTTCAGGATTCTTTAATATAGAAAGTTCCAAATAACAGCATTTATTTTGAACAGAAACATTTGTACCCTTTATAAATGTTTTACGGAAGCTTCTAATCAATTTAATGCATCCTTGTTGAATAAATAAATGTCCTACTAACTCCCAAATTTTGAATAGTAGTGTATTCAATTTTATTCGGTAACAATAATAATGACTAGGTTTTTAGAGCTGTGCTAATGAAGTACTAGCAGTGTATTATATTATATATTCACCTTGGTGAGCAGCAGTTGGCAGTGCAGGTATGTGGCACAGAAATCTGCAGATCCGGCCAACTCCGTCTGCAGCTCCCCCAACCGCAGCAGATCTCTGTATGTGACACAAATCAAAATCATCTTAGCAAACACCTTATTAAGAGACCTTCAAATAATATACAGTGGGTAGGGAAAGTATTCAGACCCCCTTAAATTTTCACCTTTTTGTTATATTGCAGCCATTTGCTAAAATAATTGAAGTTAATTTTTTTCCTCATTAATGTACACACAGCACCCCATATGACAGAAAAACACAGAATTGTTGACATTTTTGCAGATTTATTAAAAAAGAAAAACTGAAATATCACATGGTCCTAAGTATTCAGTACACTTTGCTGTGACACTCATATATTTAACTCAGGTGCTGTCCATTTCTTCTGATCATCCTTGAGATGGTTCTACACCTTCATTTCTTCATTTGAGTCCAGCTGTGTTTGATATACTGATTGGACTTGATTAGGAAAAACACACATCTGTCTATATAAGACCTTACAGCTCAAAGAGCATGTCAGAGCAAATGAGAATCATGAGGTCAAAGAACTGCCTGAAGAGCTCAGAGACAAAATTGTGGCAAGCCACAGATCTGCCCAAGGTTACAAAAAAAATTCTGCTGCACTTAAAGTTCCCTAGAGCACAGTGGCCCGCCAATAATCATTAAATGGAAGACGTTTTGGGCACGACCAGAACTTCCTAGAGCGGCCTCCGGCCAAACTGAGCGATTGGGGGAGAAGAGCCTTGGTGAGAGAGGTAAAGAAGAAACCAAAGATCACTGTGGCTGAGCTCCAGAGATGCAGTCGGGAGATGGGAGAAAGTTGTAGAAAGTCAACCATCACTGCAGCCCTCCACCAGTCGGGCTTTATGGCAGAGTGGCCCGACGGAAGCTCCTCCTCAGTGCAAGACACATGAAAGACCCTTCTCAGGAGGGCTCAGGACCTCAGATGGGCCGAAGGTTTTACCGTCCACAAGGACAATGACCCATAACGCACACAGCTAAATAACGAAAGGAGTGGCTAACAACAAACTCTGTGACCTGTTTCTGAATGGGCCCAGCCAAGAGCACCGACTTTTAAACCCAATTGACATCTCTGGAG
Source organism: Sinocyclocheilus anophthalmus (assembly GCA_018155175.1). NCBI lineage: Eukaryota > Metazoa > Chordata > Actinopteri > Cypriniformes > Cyprinidae > Sinocyclocheilus > Sinocyclocheilus anophthalmus. The sequence continues at coordinate 527,010 of JADLZN010003794.1, forward strand.
CGACCTAAAAAGGCCTATGTCCACCAACATTTACCAAATCCAAACTGACAGAATGGAGAGGCTCGCAAGGAGAATGGCAGAGGATCCCCAAATCCAAATGTGAAAAACTTGTTGCATCTTTCCCAAAAAAGACTCATGGCTGTATTAGATCAAAAGGGTGCTTCTACTAAATACTGAGCAAAGGGTCTGAATACTTAGGACCATGTGATATTTCAGTTTTTCTTTTTTAATAAATCTGCAAAAATGTCAACAATTCTGTGTTTTTCTGTCAATATGGGGTGCTGTGTGTACATTAATGAGGAAAAAAATTAACTTAAATTATTTTAGCAAATGGCTGCAATATAACAAAAAGTGAAAAATATAAGGGGGTCTGAATACATTCCGTACCCACTGTAGTTGTAGTGTATTAAAGGTTTGAACCTGATGGTAAACTCCAGCAGATCCTGAGCACCAGGTGTTTCCAGGTTCTGAAGGGCGCTGACCCGAATGAGACTGTCCTGAAGGAAGTTCTGTGCCGACTCCAGACTGCCTGAACCCACGCCGGACGCCTCCAGACCTGAACTAGCAGTCTGCTTTCTGCCTGGCAACTGAGACGAACACCAAAGATCATATTGATGATAATTAAAGAAATGAATGAAAATCATACATTGATAAAACAATATTTAAAGAAATTATAGCATACACCACCCTTCAAAAGTTCAGTATGATTTCTTTTTAAATATTTTTAAAAGTAGTCTCTCCTAAAAAAATAAATACAGTAAAAACTAATACTGTGAAATTTTTAATTTTTCTATGTGAACATACTTTAAAATGTAATTTATTGCTGTGATCAAAGCTGGATTTTCAGCATCATTACTCCAGTCTTCAGTGTCACATGATCTTCAGAAATCATTCTAATATGCTGATTTGCTGCTCAAGAAACATCTGAATTCATTATCAATGTTGAAAGCATTTTGTGGAAACTGCTTCCTTATTATTAATGTTTTTTTAATGTCATTATTAATGAATGCATCTTTGATAAAAGTATTAATTTCTTCCAAAAAATAATAATAAAAAAATCTTTCGGACCCCAAACTTGTGAACGATAGTGTGTATAATAATCAAGTAAAAATTAAAAAAAGACTGGATATGAGGTACGCAGGCAGGTTTCTCACTCGGAGGTGTGGTACCAGGTGGGACAAGCTGTCACGCAGGTAGGCGTAGTGCCGAAACGTGTGATCTGAGAACAGTGCTGGCATGGTGGGACAGGATTTGGCTGCATTGAAGACCAGAACTAAAACAGCAATGTCTGAACAAACCCAGGTCAGGAAAACAAGCATTTCAACAGACACATGAATATCTACAGCTCTGAACAGACAGGCAGCAGAAGTTATCCAACTTAGTTCAAATATTATCAGTCTGAACAGCAAATAAACAAATCATGAAATCAGATTTTTGGAAATGCGTTTCAGCCTGAATATTGAGATCAGATTCTTTCCTGCCAGATTCTTCAGGATTCAAAGCAAATTGCTTATTTTGTATTATTCATCACTTTTTAGTTATTGTTGACAAAAGTAAAAAATGTAAATGCATATGTTAAAAGTCAAATGCATTGACATGTTATCAGGATACAGGCAGGGTCGTCCATGTCTGGTTCTGGAGTGTCGAAATACGGATGTGTGCTCAGCAGCTCAGGGACAATCGGCAGCACCAGGGTTGGGTGCCGAGCACCGAGGAACTTCAGACATCTGGATTGAAGGAGGACAAAAACAAATTAGAATGGGGCTGAATGACAGCGAAGAACGGACAGGAACAGCCACTGGAACTCACTTCCAGACTGAGTTGCGGTCGGTCGGGTACTTGGTGAGGTTCTTCAGGAGTTCCAGGAGGGCCAGCTGGATGCAATCTTTAGTGGACACGTTAGTGTAGCAGAGCAGCTCATGCAATGCCTCGCGAATGTCCAGCGATGAGTCCTGCAATGAATGGCATTACTGAGTCTGAATGTTGGGGGAAAGTTAATTGCAAGTTATATTTTAATAAAAATATGTAAAGAAAAAAAGTTCCAGGTTTGCAGTGCTTGTTTGCAGGGCTGCACAATTTAGCCAAAAAGAAAATGGTGATTATATTTAAATATGACTATATAATAATAATGCTAAATAGTAATCATTATCATTACTACTACATAAAACATTTAAAAAAATAAGAATATTACTATTGTGATATTTCACTTAAACAAAAATTTTATAATAAAACAAATATTATTAATAAAATAATAATAATTATCTAACTGCAAGTTTTCTGCCAAAAAAAAAAACAAGCAGGTTTGCGTGCTTGTTTGTAGCGGATGCACAATTTGGCCAAAATTGTTGCAATTAATTAATATGACCATACTACTACTACATTCCATTCATTAATATTAATATTAATTATTGTTTTATATTCTTCTTATTGTCAGGTTTAATTAATAACAAAAATGTATTCATTTTCAAATGCAGATAACTGCAGAGAGCACAAAGTTTGCTGAGCTACGCTTCACCACTGAAACATGCAGTGTATATATTTGTTTCATTAATAAAATGATCAAATTGCAGCTTTTGTGATTTGATAATCACACTAAGCCATATTGCGATTTTGTTATATTTTGATGAACCATACAGCCCTATCTCATATATCGGTATTTCACTAGATCAGGGGTGTCGAACTCAATTCCTGGAGGGCCGGAGAGTTTTGTTCCAACCCTGCTCCAACACACATACCATGTAGTTTTCAAATAAGCCTGAAAGACTTGATAAGTTGGATCAGGTGTGTTTAACTAGGGTTGAAAGGGGCTCCGGCCCTCCAGGAACTGGGTTACACACCTCTGCACTAGATAATGCTTTAAAATGACATTTAGAGCACTTATGTTTACATTGTGCTCTGTGGTTTTGACTTTGTCACATACACTAGTGGCCCACCTCCAGTACTGCGAGGACAGTGTCCAGCTGGTCTTCTCTGAGGGTGATGTGAGTCGAGATCTGCCGCAAAACGTGGATAGACTGTAGCCGCACCTCCTCGATTTCGTCATTAAACATGTCCACCAGGAAGTCAAGACACTTCTCAGCAAAGCTGGGTGAGGATTGGGCAAGGGAACATAGCGCCTCTACCGCAGAGATACGCACCTCTGTGAAAAGTGATATTAAAATGAATAACCCAGCTCTGGAACAAAGTGCTAAAATGTCCTCAAAGATAAATAATGGTAGTGTTTTGAAATACATACCGTACATCTCATCTTCCAGGCCATGAACAAAAGCCCCACAGGCTCCAGAGTCGATGAGATTTACACCCGAAGTGTCGACTTTCTCTTTAGGAGCGTCATCGGCCCATCGCCGTCCAGATGAGAATTCTCCAGAAGCGTACAGTTCTTTTGCTCGCTCATGAGCAGTACGTTTCCTCTGAGATAGATTGAGAATGATATTTTAAACATTTCTTGCCTGCGAGTTTCTTGCATGTTTTTTGTCATTTGTTGTGTGTAAATACCCTGAGATCTGACATCAGCTTCTTGTCTAATGTCTGCTCCAGAAAATGAGGGCTGACTTGATGCATTGAGCCCTGAGAGAGAGAGAGAGAGAGAGAGAGAGAGAGAGAGAAAGAGAGAGAATGGTAGAGAGAGCGGGGCCTATTGTCCATCCCCTCTCGCCTCTTAAGTGAGAGAAGAGGAGGGAGGAGAGAGAGAGAGAGAGAGAGAAGAGAGAGAGAGAGAGAGAGCGAGAGCGAAACAGATGGATGGAAAAGTCAGTGGTGAGTTAATAAGAAATGAATCATGTGGTTATGCTACAAACACACCCAACACTCACCAGCAGTTTCGCAGCTTGCACTCTGACTACCCATGAGCCGTCACTGACCATGTGACAGATCTTCCCAAAGGAGTCGTCCACCAGTCGGATCTCCTCATTGGAGGAGGGGATGGGAACAATACTGTTAATGCACAAGGACAAAATGAATGTTCAATCCATGTTAAAAGACTTCATTCTTGAGTTTCTCGAATTGAAATTACCATTTAAAACAGTGCAGGCTTAGAAAGCAGTAAGTACACAATGGCTGCAGTCAGCTTTACCTACTCTTGAAAACTGGATGGACTCATATAGCAAAACACAAACTAATGCTTCAGAAGGACAGACGAGATTGACTCTCTACCTCTCAGGATAAAGCTGGCTCAGAACCCAAACCATCTGCACCGCTGCTGAACGAACCTGCTCATAATCATCACTCAAGAGCTTACAGGCCTGTCCAGGGGATCAGACATTCATATGTTAGTTATTTCTTTTGTAATTTCATGCTCAGAGGAATGAAAAATGTAAAACATACAATCCCATTTCAAAAGTTTGGTAAGATTTTTTTATTTTTAAATTAATACTTACAGCAAGGACGCATTAAATTGTTTAAAAGTGACAGTAAAGACATTTATAAAGTTGCAAAAGATTTCTATTTCAAATAAATGCTATTCTACTGAACTTTCTATTCATCAAAGAATCCTCAAAAATAAAATGCTTAATGGTTTCCACAAAAATATGAAGCAGCAAAATGGTTTTCAATATTGATAATAATAAGAAATATTTCTTGAGCAGCAAATCAGGATATTAGAATTATTTCTGAAGAATCATGTGACACTGAAGACTGGAGTAAAAAATTCAGCTTTGATCACAGCAATAAATTAAATTTTACAACATATTACAATAGAAAACCGTTATTTTATATATTAATACTATTTCATATTTTTGCTGTACTTCTGATCAAATAAATGCAGCCTTGGTAAGCAGCTTTCAAAAACAAAAAAATCTTACCAATCCTAAACTTTAGAACGGTAGTGTAAGATTATTATAGCTGATATTGACCTGGTTATAAATAGTCTGTTGAATTTTCATCCCTCTTTCATGCAGCTGCAGCTGATCGGAGAAAGAAAAACACTCTTTTAAAGAAACACAAGTAAATAAAAGCCACATTCAATGCATTTTAACATGCCGTTATTCCACAGAGCTCATGTACCATGGCTTTGATGGCGGCGGTGCGGACGCGAGGGTCCTGGTCCTGGAAGTAGTCACTGATCACACTCTGTACGTCCCGTACGTGTGATGTTTGTGCTCCGGGTCCTGCATCAGTCTCTTTACTGAGAGGTTTATCAACCGTCCCCAGACAGCCCAGCAGCTGCAGACACTTATTCCTCACTCCGAAATAAGTGCTTGAGAGATGCTGAGGAAAAATATGACATGAAAGTAAATTATTATACAATAATAATAATAATAATAACTCGGATTCAGAATTATGTTAAAAAGCTGATGAAATCAGTTAATTGTTACTGGCAAAAAGTATGATTTCAGTGTTTAGGAATGGAAGAAATCTTAGTTATTAGTCACCTTGCAAGCCACATCTATAAGTCTCTGAATGACAGCGATCTTGTCTGGGAGTTGAGTACCAATGATCAGCAGAGTGCCCAGAAGCTGCGCCAGAACCTGATGAGACTCTAAAACACAGTCAGAATTCTTAGAAAAATCTAATTTCTACACTCTGCATTATTCAGGACTTAACAGTAAGGAATTTTTCTGCTGGTCTAATTGGCTAGCAGTTCAGATTCTCACTAGTTCATTCATTTTATTGTGTCAGAAATATATACAGTGGGTACGGAAAGTATTCAGACCCCCTTCAATTTTTCACTCTTTGTTATATTGCAGCCATTTGCTAAAATCATTTAAGTAATTTTTTTTTCCTCATTAATGTACACACAGCACCCCACATTGACAGAAAAACACAGAATTGTGTTGACATTTTTGCAGATTTATTAAAAAAGAAAAACTGAAATATCACATGGTCCTAAGTATTCAGACCCTTTGCTGTGACACTCATATATTTAACTCAGGTGCTGTCCATTTCTTCTGATCATCCTTGAGATGGTTCTACACCTTCATTTGAGTCCAGCTATGTTTGACTATACTGATTGGACTTGATTAGGAAAAACACACATCTGTCTATATAAGACCTTACAGCTCAAAGAGCATGTCAGAGCAAATGAGAATCATGAAGACAAAGGAACTGCCTGAAGAGCTCAGAGACAGAATTGTGGCAAGGCACAGATCTGGCCAAGGTTACAAAAACATTTCTGCTGCACTTAAGGTTCCTAAGAGCACAGTGGCCTCCATAATCCTTAAATGGAAGACGTTTGGGACGACCAGAACCCTTCCTAGAGCTGGCCGTCCGGCCAAACTGAGCTATCGGGGGAGAAGAAACTTGGTGAGAGAGGTAAAGAAGAACCAAAAGATCACTGTGGCTGAGCTCCAGAGATGCAGCGGGGAGATGGGGGAAAGTTGTAGAAAGTCAACCATCACTGCAGCCCTCCATTTGTCGGGGCTTTATGGCAGAGTGGCCAAACGGAAAGGCCTCTCTCCTCAGTTGCAAGACACATGAAAGCCCGCATGGAGTTTGCTCAAAAAACACCTGAAGGGACTCCAAGATGGTGAGAAATAAGATTCTCTGGTCTGATGAGACCAAGATAGAACTTTTTGGCCTTAATTCTAAGCGGTATGTGGAGAAAACCAGGCACTGCTCATCACCTGTCCAATACAGTCCCAACAGTGAAGCATGGTGGTGGCAGCATCATGCTGTGGGGGTGTTTTGCAGCTGCAGGAACAGGACGACTGGTTGCAATCGAGGGAAAGATGAATGCGGCCAAAGTACAGGGATATCCTGGACGAAAACCTTCTCCAGAGTGATCAGGACCTCAGACTGAGCCGAAGGTTTACCTTCCAACAAGACAATGACCCCTAAGCACACAGCTAAAATAACGAGGAGTGGCTTCACAACAACTCTGTGATTGTTCTTTGAATGGTCCAGCCAGAGCCCTGACTTAAACTCAGTTGAGCATCTCTGGAGAGACCTAAAAAAATGGCTGTCCACCAACGTTTACAATCCAAACTGACAGAACTGGAGAGGATCTGCAAGGATGAATGGCAGAGGAATGCCCAAATCCAGGTGTGAAAAACTTGTTGCATCTTTCCGAAAAAGACTCATGGTTGTATTAGATCAAAAGGGCGCTTCTACTAAATACTGAGCAAAGGGTCTGAAAACTTAGGACCATGTGATATTTCAGTATTTCTTTTTTACTAAATACTGAGCAAAAAAATGTCAACAATTCTGTGTTTTTCTTCAATATGGGGTGCTGTGTGTACATAATGAGGAAAAAAAATGAACTTAAAAGATTTTAGCAAATGGCTGCAATATAACACAGAGTGAAAAATTTAAGGGGGTCTGAATACTTTCTACCACTGTATTATGTATATAGATGATTATATATATCTTATATAATAACATATATCATTAACCACACATACATACATACATATTACATATTCAGTTGTTCATACATTTTTGATTACATTGTAACTTAAAAAAAAAAAGATAATAATCTTATACTCTTCTAAAGAGATTTTTGTGAACTGTCTGGGGTCATTATTATTGTTGAGGTATGACAATACAACTTTTGTTTAATTGATAAAGACATTTATATTAAAGGGGTCATGAACTGAGAAATCAAAATTCCCTTGATCTTTTGATATATAAGAGGACATTGTGCTATAAAAACATTATGTAAGTTTCAGAACTCAAAAACTTTCTCATTAGTCTAAAAACAACTTATATTGAAGCCAATCTACCAAAACGACAGGTTTTGGAATGTGCCACTTTATGATGTAATAGTGTGGCTAAACCCCGCCTCCACAGAAGAAGATCAACGCCTGCTTCTACATCACTGCCTGTTTAGCTCCGCCCACCGATTCGCATATGTAGTGTAAATAACGAGAGAGGCAAACGCAGGGTCTAGCAAAACCAAACGATTAAAGTGCTCTGCAGGGACCGTTTGTGGTCTTTTCATTGCCTTCCTTCTGATCCCAAAATTAGGAATGAGTGGATTAGCTTTATTTTTAATGAAGATCCAGATCGCATCAGTAAGAACTTGGTCCTTTGTTCATTATATTTTACCATGTATTTGTTTACAAACAAGGCACAATTCAACGCAGGATTTTCAGAAATATTTAAACTAAAAGAAGATGCTGTGCGGAATATATTGGATCCGACAGTAATGTGTGAGTAACTGTTTTTATTACATGGTCACTATTGCTTTGTCTGTTATAACAGATCGTTTGATATGAACTGAGTATTTATGCATTTTTAACTTAAATCACAGCGTCCATCTACTGTATGAACACAACTATTAGCCAATCATAGCGGTGGGCGTTTACTTCTGAGTCGACAATCCGCGATGCCTATTCAAACAGAGCGTTCTGACGAGGGGGGTCAAAACAGGACAGAAAATAGCCTATTCCTTCTGAATTATGTTTTTTGATGTAAACATCTTGATAGCATTATAAGTGGACCTCAGAGAACAGTACAAAATAATTTAAAAGTCAGTATACCCTTTAGTTGTCAAATTTCCTTAGCAGAACATTATTAATTTTAAATCAAAGACTTACTTTCATTGTTGAGAGTGTTTATAGCATCATCTACTATGCAGTCTGGAGCGAAGCCCTGGGTTTTTGATAATAAACCCAACAATGAGGCGATCTTCAGCCTGACAGAGTTATCCGACTCCTGTAGACCACATCACCACAAACACACAGGACACAGTTATTAAAAATAACTGTCATCATACACACACAAACTGGAATTCGCATGCGTCTCATTTTAAAATGTTTATGTGCTAAATATTTAATATCAATATTAGGTGACGTGTATCAAGTGACATGTTTCATGTTCTGTTGATACCTTGTAATAATGCTCGAGCAGTATGCGCACGACCCCCTCCACACTCTCAGCCTCCACAGGTTTACGTGCGAAATGCAGCAGGTACTGCAGAGCGTCTGTGGGGCTGGTGGCTTTACACAGGTCTATGTGAAGAGCGGCTGATTTACTGGGTTTGGTCAGTCGAAGCTTTTTCGCAGCTGCAGGAACCTCCTCAAGAGACACCTGCTGCAAAAAAACAAAAAACCTTAATCAATAGGCCCTGACATACACTGCTGTTCAAAAGTTTGGGATCAGTAAGATTTGTAATGTTTATTTTTTTTAATGAAGTCTCTTCTGCTCATCAAGGCTGCATTTATTTGATCAGAAACACAGAACAAAAACAGTAATATTGTGAAATATTATTGCAATTTAAAATAACCGTTTTCTTTTTTAATGTACTTTAAAATGTAATTTATTCCTGCGATGCAAAGCTGAATTTTCAGCATCATTACTCAAGTCTTCAGTGGCACATGATCCTTCAGAAATCATTCTAATATGCTGATCAAAACATATTGAACCAGTTGTGCTGTTAACTCTCTGTTGGAACTGTGATACTTTTTTCAGGATTCTTTGATGAATAAAGTTTAAAAGAACAGCATTTATTAAAAATAGAAATCTTTTGTAACAATATACACTAGCTGGTTGTCCTGCATCTTCAATAAACAAGCCACAGGTAGTCCAAAATGCAGCGGCTAGAGTCCTTACCAGGTCAAGAAAATATGATCATATTACTCCAATTTTACAGTCTCTGCACTGGCTACCTATTAAGGTCCGTATCAGTTACAAAAATATTATTACTTGCCTATAAGGCCCTAAAATGGGCTGGCTCCTGCGTACCTAACTAGTCTTCTAACACGCTACAATCCATCACGCTCCCTAAGGTCGCAAAACTCTGGACTTTTGATAGTTCCTAGGATAGCAAAGTCCACTAAAGCAGGTGGAGCTTTTTTGCATTTGGCTCCCAAATTCTGGAAAAGCCTTCCTGATAACGTTCGGGGTTCAAACACACTCTCTCTGTTTAAATCTAATTAAAGACACATCTCTTTGGCCAAGCATTAAAATAATACATCTCATAATCTTGTACGAGGATATCTAATCAATCATCAGGCATTATATTTCAGTTTGGGTTAAACAAAATTCAATTTGCTGGTTGGAACAGCAGCTACGCTAAATGTCTCGTATTGTTTCTTGTCAGCTCCTGACGCACTTGGCGCAGTGCGCCCACCCTCAGTTTCGATACCTCCCTTTCGACTACTTATCCGTGGTCACTCAGGTTTCACTCAATTTTTAACACTCCCAGGTTCCTTTCACAAGCTTCAATCTGGATCCAGAACCTGAGAAGATGATGATGCCAACCCCTCAGCACCTCTCCCTCCTCGCCCCCGCCCGTTTTTTTTATTTTATGATGCAAGATGATTGCCAACCCTGAAACAACATACAGAACTACCAAACGTTGCTATAAGTTTGATTGCATCATATCATAATTGCTGTTAATAGTGTTCATCGTCTGTTTTTATTACATCTTAAATTGATTTCGTTCAATTTCTGCCATATGTACATTACCTGACAGTCACCACTGATAAGCTACCACTAATATTGTAGAAACTTAATTTGCTGAAAAAGTAGCTTTGCAACGATTTGTATCATGAAAAGCACTGTACAAATAAACTTGACTTGACTACCGCTCCAAAAGTTGTCAGTAATTTTTTTTTTTTTAAATGAATCTTTATTCCGCAAGGATGTGTTAAATGGATAAAAAGTGATAGTAAAGACTAATATTGTTAGAAAATATTTCTATTTTTAAATAAACGCTCTTCTTTTTAAAAAGTATCACAGGTTCCAAAAAAAAAAATATTAAGCAGCACAACACAAGACTGGAGTAATGAGCTTGAAAATCACAGAAATAAATTTCTATTTTTTAAAGTGTATTAAAATAGAAAACCATTATTTTAAATGGTAATAATATTTAACAATATTACCATTTTTCTGTATATTTGATCAAATAGGCCTAAATGCAGCCATGAAGAACAGAAGAGACATCTTTCACAAACTATTTCAAAAATGTCTTACTGATCCCAAACTTTTGACCAGCAGTGTAAACACTGAGACAAGCCTGAATTCACTTACTGTGTTAGTCTCACACACAACCCACGAGGTAAACATTCATTCGAGTTATTTTCATTATCACACAATCTGAGAGTTTACTAATCAAAAGCAGATCAATACACTAACAGCAAGTGCTGGCTATGAGATGTTATTGTTGCAGAAAATAAAAAGAAAAGCACACATATGCGCATTTAAAATAGCATTTCAACTTTCCTCGACTAAAAGACTTCAAATAAAGCAAATAACAGCCAAATAACATAAATGTACAAATTAATAAATAGCTGTTTGTCATTAGAAAAATAGTTAACACACATAATAACACTAATGCTAAAGGCTACATCTGCTTTACGTGTATTCTAATATAGTCATTATAGTATTACAATTATATTCTATGACCAGCACAATAACATGACATTTTATAACCAGTATATGTGATGTTTTCTATGCTCACCTGAGAAACTTTAGAGAATTCCTCATAAACTCGTTTCTTCAGATGAGCTGCCATTGCTGTGTTTATCGCGCTCCTGCGCTTGTTCGCGCATGCGCTGTTCGGCGGCGTCAGAAGTGTGCGGCGGAACAGCGACACCTCTTGGACGGAAGTCTTCAGAAATCACACGAGGACAGTCCTGGGATTGAGGGCTTTCCATAGGGGCTTTCCTTTTAATTAAAAAAATTCAATGCATTATACATAATATTTTTTTTAATGTCATAATATTATAAACAACCTATTCTGATTTTAACTAGACAACAATAGGACAGATACAAATATTCTTGATATTTTTTTTCTAAGCTTGACCCCCTGAAACTCTGCACATGAAGAGATGATTAAAGATTTCAGTATCTTTTTTTAAAGAATTCTAACATATACCGTAAAATATAAGATGCTATAATGACAACGTGGACTAGAATAACAGACTAGAAGCAACACATAAAGCAATCAGTAAATGTTAGACAATGTAACACGTAATCAAGTTAGTTTATTTTTTCATATCCTGCTTTCTATAAACATATGCAGTAATAAGATCCCGCAACAGTAATTCTGCTGGAAATAGCACATCACTTTTTCTTAATAATATTTTACACCTTTAATGATCTGCACAAGGAAAGGGTTCATCCTAAGTGACTTTGCAGGACAAATAAACACATGTACAAAACAGACATATTATTTACACGTTTACACAAAAAAAATAAAGAGATAAAAATGTTGCTATATGAAGTGGACCTGTTTTTACATTCTTATATAATGCATTAGGAATACATGATCAAATGTATACCTTGAATACAATGCAAGTCACTTTGGATAAAAGCATGAAGCTTGCCAAATTCTAGATAAGTTTTAAAAGTCGCATTGCATTATTAAAATGGTGCAATTTCAGATTATGGACATAATAAAAAAACAAGCCAATAGTATTACATTCCTTGCTAAATTTTTCAAGTTCCTTTTTTTCTTTTTCCTGTTGGCGGTTAAAGGGGTCATATGTTGCGATTTCAAGTTTTCCTTTCTCTTTGGAGTGTTACAAGCAGATTGTGCATAGGTAGATTACCTGATGGAAGTTAGTTCACTAGTACTTAAAGTCCAAATACCAAAAGAGATATACGTTATGTACAAAGTAAGACTCTGCCATAGCCCCTCCCCTAAACCGCTCGTTCTAAACGCCCCACAACATTACTCACTATGGGAATAATTAGCATATATGCACGCCACCCAAATGTGGCCGCAAGAAAGAAGGCGTGTGGGTTTCAAAACTTCGGTAGTAACCGCAGTTAGTGTGAAGCAGCATGTCAGGGAGACGCTGGGTGTTTCAGTGTGAAAGCAAAAGCACTTCATTTGGCCTTCCAGAAAGTAGATGCATTTAGGAATCTTTAAGATTACTTACAACAGAACAGCAATGCATTTTATGGACGACCGTTTCGTGAACCTAGGAGAGGAGGTCATTCTGATTTTGCTATGACAATCTGGCGCTTCTGATCAGCTACTGTTTTGTTATTAGTTTAAGTATTGCACATTCACTGTTCAAACACAACTGTGTGTGTGTGTGTGTGTGTTGGATTGAGAGAGAGAGAGAGAGACAGGCACATACCAGCTTCATCATTGTGTCTGTCACGAGACTATGTTCCCCTTTTGGGCTCTGTCTTTAAATTTTTTTTGAAAGATGAAGCTCGCGATTACGGTAAGGGCCGTTACATTTCCGACGAGGTTGTGGTGTTCGGCCAATCACAATGCACTTTGTCAGCTGGCCAATCAGAGCAGACTGGGCTTGTCGGAAAGGAGGGACTTTGTAGAAAACGAAGAGCTTGAGAGAGGCGGGGCATAGAGGAACCTACAATAATGTTCAGTATTTGAAAAATAATGTTTTTTGAACATTTAAAGCATTTCAACATATTCTGTTACACAAAATACACAAAATAATGATCTTTAAAAAGCATCATATGACCCCTTTAAAAAAAAATTTAATGCTGCAGGCACTTTCTGTGATCAACAAAACTACACACATTATTTTAAGTGGATTTCTGCTGTATTAACATTCTGTTGTAATCCAAAGCGTGCCACAAATCCTGCTGATAAAACTTAACTTGAACCAGAATATTATTTTAAAACTTTCAGACTCATCTGTGCAGAAGCTACTTTAAGCCAACGGCCCGAACTGTACAACGAGAGATGATATTAAACAAGGGTTTAACAGATACTGACAGATAAGAACACCATTATACATGATTGACAGCTGTCATATAGGTGGATCTGCTAAAGGAACAGAAGCTGTTCATGTCGAATTTGTTTGATAAGCTGATTATATAATATATAAAACATTCCATCACTTTAATATCCCTATTTACAGTCAGCCTTGAGCAGTATAATCTTTCACACATCCAAGTGTTCTTCACCACCAAGTGATGATCAATTTATAGAAGAAGTCATAGCTCTTGAAGAGAAACGCTTTGTCTATGCTGTGTGGTTGGATCTTTACTTTATATCCTTTGGCTTCTATGTCCATTTTGACGCAATCTAACAGGTCTTCGACTGATGCGGGAGCTTTCCACGGACCAAAGCTCACCACGGACTCTCTCGGGGTGCCGAGACTGTCGATAGCATTGTTGTATCTGGCTAAATCCTCTTCTGTCCTCACAACACACACGATTATGTTGGAGTAGCGTGAGGCGATGGCCTCGGCTCTGGCCACACGCACAATCACCTCCAGGTTTTCTCGATAATTCGGCACACGGGCCAAAAGCTGCTGTCTCCCGACCGTCTCTCCGAAGAACTGCGGCGTCTCCTCGATGGCTTTGACCAGAGGTTTGATGTCGTAGTAAAGCGCCTCCTTATGCACCTCCTGCAGGTGTTCAGTAGGAAGTCTCTCCGTTCTGAGGTACTCGAGGACGCATCCGAAATAAGTCCCATCACGGTCTACGAAGTGACGGCCCTCAGAGTCCATCCGTTTGGTTGATCCGTTAAACAGGTCTGCCAGTGTGGAGTTTGGGAATTTACGGATGGTTCCCAGGGTGGTGCTGAAGACATGACCTCCAATATTCAGCTGCACAACTTGGGATTTCTGTGGAGAGAGAAAACATATCGCTTTGATATACATTTAACAGTTAATATGAATAATATTGAGTCCATTGAAAGCCTGAGTGATCCTGACCACTCTTTGTCATTATTGATAGCAACACAACAGACTATCTAATGTCTCTAAGGCGCAATGACGTAAAGAGCAATTAAAGACCAACATTAACTGAGGCAACTTTTGTGTTTGATATTTCAAGCATTAATTAAAATAAGATCATAATTCCCCCCCACCCATAAATGTCATTATGTTGTAATTCTGTATATTTTAGTGTTCATTATACATGTGTTTTGTCTCAAAGGTTATCATTACCCCCTTGAAGAATATGCAAAATGTTAATAATTTTCACAAAATAAGAGGGATCATGAAAATCGCATGTTATTTTATTTAGTCCTGTCTTGAATAAGCTATTACACATAACAGATGTTTATATATACTCCACAAGACAAAATAAGAACCGAATTTATAAAAATGACCCCCTTCAAACGTTTACATGCGCTTAAATCTTAATACCGTGTCTTTTCCTGGATGATCATGACTGTGTTTATGTTTGTGATATTGTTCAGGAGTCCCTTGGGTTCCTGAGCAGTTCAAAATGTCTGCTGTATCTTCTAGAAAAATTCCTCCAGTACTCCTGACAAGTCTTTGGTTTCAGCATATTCGCACTTATGATTTTTTGAGATCCATTCTTTTCATAATTAACTGAGGAAAACTGAGGGAATCATTTTACATTAACCATTTACAAAAAGGTCAACACATTTACTGATGCAAAGAAGCGCAACACGATGCATTAAGAGCCGGGAGGGGTACATTTTTCTTATTTTGATCAAAGATATATTTTTTTTTAATTTAGTACTGCACTTCAGAAGCTACATAAATACTTACATGTTTCCCAGAAGACCAAATAAGGACAGTTTACCCTGATCATCCAATTCAAAAAGTTTACACCCCCTGGCTCTTAATGCATCATGTTGCCTTCTTGAGCATCAGTAAATGTGTTGACCTTTTGTAATTGTTATGTATGAGTCCCTCAGTTGTCCTCAGTTTGAAAAGATGGATCTCAAAATCATACAGTCACTGCTGGAAAGCGGTCAAATATGCAGAAGATGCTGGAAAACCAAAGAATATGCAGGAGCTGGAGGATTTTTCTGAAGAACAGCAGACAGTTGAACTGCTCAGGACCAACGAGGGACTCATGAACAACTATCACAAAACATAAACACAGTCATGGATCATCCAGGAAAAGACACGGTATTAAGATTTAAGCGCATGTAAACGTTTGAAGGGGGTCATTTTTATAAATTCGGTTCTTATTTTGTCTTGTGGAGTATATATAAACATCTGTTATGTGAAATAGCTTATTCAAGACAGTACTAAATAAAAATTAACATGCGATTTTCATTTTATATATATAAGTATAATTACAATATGTACTTAAACACACACACACAATTTAAATGTATACTTAATTTGAGTGCACATTTGACAAATCTGATTAAAATAAATACTAATTAGTAGAATAATGATCTAATTAGTAATAATTATAATCCTATATAATGTGTCTCTGCGTGTGTATAAAGACTCTAAAATTTACTGACAGAACATGCCATTAATGTTAGATACTACATTCTCAGTATTTGTTTTTTTTTATCATTTTATTAATCTTGTTTTGAAAATACTTGGTTTAATCTTTTACAAGCTTCCGCCTTAAGCATACAACACTACTAGTGTCTTGTTACTGGACAAGTATCGTGTATTTAGTACAGCGCAGGGCGTTCAAAACATCTTCAACAGCACGCGACGACAGACATAGCTGTAATCTGTCAGAAACCGAATCTCAGGCGACTCGAAAGAACAGCTGTTACATGAAACGGAACATTCTCGATGAAAATGTTACAAAGTAACATTCCACTTTCACATGTAAATATTTCTTTTTGTTCATATACAATGTCTTACCGACTGCACCGGTGCTGAGGACTGCTTTCCAGACGATTTATAGTCCGGCAAACTCATGATCTTCCGCAGAAACTTCTGTTCTTCAGGCAGATAGCAGCAGCTCAGGCTGTGAATCAGGTGTGTGAGAAACTGTACAAGACCCACCCATTACACACACACACACACACACAAAAAAAAAAAAAAAAAAAAAAAAAGGTTTTTTTTTTTTTTAAAACATGAAATGGTTTTCTTAAACCGTTTAATTCAACAGTCCACTGACAAAAAGGCCTTTAAACGGTGTTTGTTTTAGACATGTACCATTGTAGTACGATGTAAATACCATTGTATACAAGTATAGTAATCACTCAGCACTTTTACAGGAAGGTTTGTTTCAGGTTAAGAGTAGCCATTAAACAGAACGCAACTCAAGACCTCTAGAGCAGTGGCTCTCTAAAGGGACAATGACTTCAAATAATTAACATTAAAAGCATAAAAAAATTAAATCAAGATTTCTTTAATTTAACTTCATTTTAAAAGTGCCATTTCCAAACTTAAAACCGCTCTAAAACATTCAATCCGATAGAAATTGTGGTTGAATATAAATATGTAATGTACATATATATGTCTCATTAATTCTTAGTCAGAAAATACCATACAGCTGGGAAGGTCACGAGGCCTTTGAATATTGTGCAATGAGGGGCTATGGAGTCAAATATATAAAATCACTCAATGCAACATTATATAAGGTCCCCCCCCCCCCCCCCATGTCCGATTTCATACACATAAAAAAACTCTGCTTTATAAATGAAGTGAAGTAGATCAATAAAAGTTGTTTTAAGCAGCTGTCACATCTGACATTGTCGAAGCGTCTACTGTTAACATGACCTACAGGATGACATTGACTTCCAACTGCATTCTGCTGCTCACGGTTAAGTGTAACATCTTCAGGTAGAACACTCTCAAATGTGTTAAAAGCTACTAAAACTTCCATGTACTGCAATCATAACGTCTTTAAAACAGCATTGCTCATTTGAAGTGACATGAAAACACGTATTCCCCCTTTTTTTTTTTTTTTTCTCATTATTTATTTTTTTATACAGAAAGTGTAAGTCTGCCATCGAGACTGGAAGAGACAAAAACATCTTGTTAGAAAAAAAAAAAAAAAAAAAAAAAAGCATCAAAGACAAAAATAGTCAGAAAGGAAAAAACTTCTAGGACAAATGCCTCTACATCTTCAATCTAAGAGGACACGTGATCTCTGAGGAACTGAAGTCAGACGCACAGAACGTGAGCCTGAGCCAGAATCCTCAGAGACGGGCCTCGATCCGACTCGTCATCGTATCATCACTGAAGGGAACGTGGAGGTCAGTTTGGGGTTTTTAGGTCTTACCCCTTTATGGGGTTGACACTGGGGCTCCCTGTGGCATGACTGGGGCCTCGGGCTTGGCCGCCTTCTGTTCGGACACCGGGGTGGTGGGCAGGACCTCGTCTTTGGGCTCCACGATGCTGACGTGGTCAGGCAGGGGCTTCTTGGGGCCGATCTTGCCGCTGGGATCCCAGGGAAGCATGATTTTCACCTTGATTCCAAGCACACCTACATGAAGACAATCACAGGGACACATTACAAAAAACTAGATAAGACAAGAACTAGTCAGCAAGATTTTAAAAAAATTTGAAAAACCCTTCTCAGACAAATGCCTCTACATCTTCAATCTAAGAGGACACGTGATCTCTGAGGAACTGAAGTCTGACGCACAGAACGTGAGCCTGAGCCAGAATCCTCAGAGACGGGCCTCGATCCGACTCGTCATCGTATCATCACTGAAGGGAACGTGGAGGTCAGCTGACCGACAGAATCACAAGGATATATTAACGGTGACTAGAAATCAGTATAACACCATCCCATGAGTTTCCCCCACACGTTTGAAAGCATGCATTCAGAAGCTTCTCAGACTAACGCATTTATACCATCACACTGCTCTGAGGAGCCAGAACTGGACTCTTCCGAAACAATCCAACTCTGGTTCAGTATATAATCACTGAAGGGAAGATCTATATGCTTCTGAAATTAAATTTGGAACAATGGTTAGTTACTCAATATGTTAAGACAACTGAGGTGTCATGCTAAACCGTATAGTTTTATAAGGCAACAGGTTTGCACATTAAAATCCAAGTATTTGAGATGATACACATTTCTGTTCCCAGACTTTCTGATTTGATTTCAATTTGAGTCACAAGCTCTCGATTCAATATAAACTCATAGAAAAAGGTTTGTTTCAACTATGTTCCCATCTTACTGCAATAGTGATTAAAAGTGCGTAAAATAAAAGGTTTTCAATCTTTCAGATGCCAAAAACAACAAATATTTAAAAACTTTTTATAAAATCTAATTATAAAATGTAGTATTTTTTTACATTTTTTACACTAATACACTTTGCTCAAGATTTGACAAATGAAAATCCATAGTGCTCATGAATATTATGTCTAAAATAATTAGAAAGAGTTTTATTAAGTTATGCTATTGTTATGCAAACTCCTGAATATCTGAAATCATTTTTAAACATTTGTTTAACTTGCATTTTATTCTACTCGTATTGTACTGTTATACACTGTATTCTCATTTAATACATTTTTTTTTACAGTTTCTCTTAACATTTCCCCCATTAAAATGCAACAATTTGCTTAAGATCTGACAAATATAGTTCATATGAATATTGTCTAAAATGATTAATATTTAGAAAATACGTAGTTTGAGTAATTACATTTTTCCTACTTGTATTACTGTACTCATTTTAATCAATTTTTATAATTTCCCATACTTTTTCTCTTTAACATTTCCACAGGCCCCCTAATAAAATGTGAAGTGAAAATTTGCTAAAGATCCGACACAAATTAAACTTCCAGAGAACCATCAGTCCATTTAATCTTACTCACCCTGTCTGAGCAGTACGTGGCGGACAGCAGTGTCGACGTAATAGTTAACGGGGTCTCCGCTGTGGATCATCAGGCCATCCACGAACTTCATGGATTTGGCTCTCTGACCTCTCAGTTTACCAGAAACAACCACCTCACAACCCTTGGCCCCGCTCTCCATGATGAAGCGCAGAACACCGTAGCAGGCCCTGAGAAGAACCAGCATGACATCCAAATCAAAAAGACACAGGAAAAAGAAAAGAAAAATAATCTGGATTCAAAAGAAAACACGCTGCCTGCTTTCCATCCATCCTTCTCAGACAAATGCCTCTATGTCTTCAAGCAAACAGGACTCACTGCTTCGAGGACCTGAAGTCAGACGCACAGAACGTGAGCCTGACCCAGAATCCTCAAAGACAGAACCGGCCCCATTCCGACTCGTCATCGCATCATCACTGAAGGGAATTTCAGTCTGTAACTCCATGCCCAGCCCAATGCATGCTGGGAAGTGAACGCTCACCTACGGACAGCCAGTCCTCCCAGCAGCTTGTAGCGCAGAGACTCTGCCTGAGCGATGGCGCAGAGACCGCGGGTGGCCACCTTCTCAGCATACAGCTACGATGAAACAACCCAATACTTCAGAACATGCCAGCACAAACTACTGTTGGACCCCATTCACACCTGTATTTAGCACTAATCTTACCTCCACATTGCCTTCAGGGAAGCCGAATCGTTTCTGAACAACGGCAGTCAGTTCACGAATGCGGCGGCCTTTCTCTCCCAGGACGTTCTGGGTCCTGAAAAGACAAAAGGATAAAGTTATTACACTTGCGTTAACTGTAGGGATGTGCCAATCCGATACTCGGTATCAGCTCCGATACTGCCATTTGTGCAAAATTGTGCACTCATGATTTTTTCTAGAGTAACTTTTGCTGCTGAATTATCCACTAACCTAATTTACAACAATATTTTTGTCATAAATTATGAATATACATTTTCATTTGCTATGTTTCTTTAAAACGAAGTTTAAAGAAGATTTAAACCATATTTAGTAGAATAGATTGTGTTTAAAGGTGGGGTAAGCAATTTTTCAAAAACGCTTTAAACTGATTCGGGCCGAATAGCAAAACTAACTTGTAGCCAATCAGCAGTGGAGAGAGCGTTCAGTCTGAGCCGAGCGACAGAAACTAGAGACGGCGGATAAAAAACAAAAAAGGAAACTGTCTGCGGAACAACCGAAGGCTTAAGGCAAAAAGTAGGACCCGTGTAAATATCGGATCAGCTTTCCAGCGTTGGAGAGAACTCAAGGAGCGGAGGCCTGCGATCGAACGAAGAGGTTGCTTTGTGTCTTCTCGATAGTTGAGTAACACAGTGTCTGCGCCGCAACAGCTAAATTCTGTCTAGTACACTGGACGTGACAATGCGACCATTGAAAATCATTTGAAATGCTTCAATACGTCATGAATAGAAAGCAGCAGCAGTTTTCTGTCGGGGATTTGTCGTGTCGTGCCGCATCCAGTGTAGACCATAGTATGTCACTATCTCTAGGGTAGAAAAAAAAAAAAAAAAAAAAAAAAAAACCAAAAAGCCAACAATAACTGATTATAATGAGTTCTATAGTATTTTGTCGCGCCGCACCACTCGCGTCCGGTGTAGACACGGTGTAACATTGGTTTTGCTTTGTTTCACAGAACTAATCTTTGCCTGGGTTGCATACGTATGTGTGGGGCAGAGCCATCAAAATAGGGGAGAGACCATTTTGGGGTAGAGGGCTGTTTTTGTTTTGGCGTGCTTTGCAAATGTCACATTGGCTACCAGAAATCACTTACCCCACCTTTAACACACAAGATTGAATGACCGAGGTCCAACAACCATTTAAGTCTGAAAATCAACACTGATTAAAAAAAAAAAAAAAACTGTGTCGGTAACATATCGGCAGATACTCGGAACTTCTGGTATAGGATCGATTCTGGAAAAATGGTATTGGTGCATCCCGAGTTAACCCATGTCAATGGTTTAAATGCAGGTTAAACATGTAAAGTAATGGAAATACACTCAAATGCGTGTAAGCAGTGCACACCTGGTGGCTAGGATGATGATTTCTGTTCTTGTTGGCGTGACACGGACCTCCACACCGGAGTACCCATCCTCGGCCAGCTCTCGGGTCAGAAACTCATTCAGCTCGGCTTTGAAGATGCCATCCGACACAAACTGATAGAGAAACATTAAAGCGATTAAGGTCTTCTGATGCAGAAATAAAACGTGAGTTTTATATGAACAGTAACATCTTGCTTGCAATATTAAATGCCACAAATGTCAATCAAAAATGACACTATATGCAGAGTAACATGTACAAACGCTTATATAGTTAACCATATATTAGGGATGTAACGGTATGAACATTTCTTATCACGATTATAGCGACCAAAATGATCACGGTTATCAGCATTATCACGGTATTATTAAAATGTTCTGGAGATGTTCAAAAAGTACAGACACAAATCGTTTTACATTTAAAATCAACAAGTAAAATGAGTTTTAGTTTGCATAACTACAATAAAAATGATCGCAAAATACACCCATTTGGTCGCACACTGGAGCCCTGTGCAGTACGGTATTTATTTATCCGCTTGTCAATCGCGGTAATCGCATCCACGTTATAGTGATAATTAAAATATTAAACGGTAAAACTAACCGTGGGGTATTTTATCACGATTTATCGTCAAGCGGGTAATCGTTACATCCCTACAATATATAGTCCATAGTGTCAATTTCCAGCAGCCATACTAACGCCAGCATAAACTACTTAAATATCACTTCTGTATTGTATTATATATATTTGAACCGCTCAAATACGAAAGTCCACTGAGCTTCATCTGCCATGTTTCACTTCAGATTCAGTGCCGGCAGCATCCGACTCAATCCATCCATACATCCTTATTAAATCCTCATCTGAACCGCTTCGATTACAGTTAAGTAACATAGTAATCATGTGCCTCTCTTATTTTGCACTCCTGTGCTTTCCTTACACAACTTTGAAATGAAATTCGTACCAACCTTTCTCTTCTTAGAGATTTGCACCGCCATCTTAACGGAGGCCGCGGACAGGAAAGGAATTGGCAGCGTAGCGGAAGTGCGTTTATGGTAACGAATCACTTCCGTATGACTGTGTGTGTGGTGATGGGAACTGTAGTTCTCCCATCACATGCTGTAGTTCATCACATCGCCGTCCTTCAAACAAGTGTTTTAATTGGATATGTTTTCAATGTTTCGTAACAAATGTTTTAATAGGATACATAGATAGGCTAAACGTGTGTGTTTGCATGAAGTTATTAAGGGTAAGATCAATAGGCTGTGATGAAATATGATTTTCTTTATATTTATCGGCCCAAGTAACTCTAAAAACTACATTAAAACACACAAATTTAACAATGTAAACAAACAGGAACTCTTTTAGGAATCTCATTTTTTATTTTGGAAGTTGAACCATTACAATTAACCATGGTTTTATTGTAGTAAAAGTGATTATCATTTGTATAACCACAGTTGTACAAATACCATGGTTAAACTATGGTTAGTATAGCAAAACCATGGTTAATTTGTGGTTACCATGGTTTAACTATAGTAACCATGGTCTTTTGGTTTTATTTGTGGTAAAACCATGGTTAATTTTCGTAAGGGCTTACACATTATAAGAAAAGAAAAGACCGCTATATATATATATATAACTATTTTCTAGCTTTAATACAAAACAAACTCATTCTATAGAATACAAAGTGAACAAAATCATGCTCTGTGGATATGCAAGTCAACAATACAAAAAATAAAAAACATTAAACAGTAAATGGATAATAGAAAAAATATATAATACAGTAAATATATTGTGATACTCTGTGAGCTAGTTTTAAAGAAATGTACAGCTTAAATTTTCATACAGCTTTCTTCATCTTTTTGAGTCCTAAGGTATATGAGACAAATTAACATTTCATTTTTTTTTTATTATGATAAACATACAGTATGTATAACATATCACAAGTGTAGTCTTAGCACATTAGAACAATGTAAAAATACACATTGGAACTATTTAATACAATTGCAGGGGCAATTCAACCCAAGTAAGGTTAGGTTTTACGGCGAACAAATGAATTGCTCATCCAATGGACACAAAAGTCTTGGGCTTTGAAAATCCTCCTTCCGGCTGTTTTTACCTATTAACAGCATAAACTCCAACAGAGCCAGCATAAAACCCCACATACACAAAAAAATCATCAGAAACAGTTAGTGTAGAGGGGTTGCCCTTGGGTGTTATTACAACCTTGTAAGCTTGACTACCAGAGATTCTGTAAATATTTTCCCCACTCCTGGTTTCCCAGACATATATGTCTCCAGTTGCAGTACTCACAAGGTAGTTGCCATCTCCAGAGACAGTCATAGACTCCACAGTACCTTGGTGAAGGAAGCGGCCTTTCACTTTGCCACTTGATACCCCCCACTTCCAAACAAGTTCGGATCCATCTGAAGAGTAACAACTTTCTCCATGAGATCCCACAGCCAACATCTCCACCCTCTTTCCAGATTTCGGTGCCAATGCTGAAGCTGTAATGAGATCCATGTACCAAATAAGAACACTTACACTTGTTTTTGCTGCCAGGTAAGTAGCCCCACATTTCAGAAGTTTAATAGCTTGACAGTTTGCAGTGTCCAGACTCAACACACACTGGCCAGAGGCACAATTCCAGACCAGCAGAAACGGGCAGTTGCACAGTAAAGCAAGGATGAAGTGTGAGTTTTGATCCATTATGGCTTGCTTAAATGTTTAGCCTCTTGGGGGATTGAATTGGTCAAGTACATAAATTTGATGAATGTCAATAAGTTGCATTTGTTGCTTTTTACATATTAGGAGAACGTTGTCTCCTTTGTAGTCTGTGTTTAACACCTTCCCCTGGGTTGTGTAGTGGTTCTCACAAATCAGAACTGGTTCTGTTATAATCTCAAGATTCCAAGCAAACGCGTTTCCTGCTTGATCTACACATGTAATCATCCCGTCACCCTCAGAGAGAATCATATCAATTAATGGCATATCTTTTGGACAAGTAAAGGTGGCTAGAAGTTGGCCATTGGACCAGTCAAATATTGTCACAGAACTTTCATTAAATTATATCAATTATCAGTAAATTATATCACCTTCCTCAGAACATGACACACAGGCTATCTCATAAGAGCAGTGCAGTTCGGAATTTTCCTCCCTATCAACAAATACGCTAACAATGTTTTGTCCTTTCCACAACACAAATAGTTTGTCATTAGACAACAAGATAACCTCAAGAAAGGTGTTTTCCCTGTTTTGGGTTTGAATTTCTTGAGGCTGTGTGCTAACCCCTGCTTCCCACAAGACAAGTTTACCATAATGGGTGCTCAGAAGGAATGTGTTTCCCGAGCTACTGACACATGTGAACTGCAGATTAGAGGACTGGGTTAGTTTGAAGCCTTCAAATATACCTCCATTACAAACCCAAGCGGTTCCATTTTCCAGTACAACCACCACAGTGCCACAGGAAGAACCAGCTGACTGTATGATCCGGGAAGCTGTCGACTCTTGCAGTATACAGTTGGTATAAGGGCCTGAAGGAACTGGAGGCAACACAGTATACACTCGATTGTTTGGGATTATACATTTAGACCATGGCAAATTAACACATTCTTCCAATGCAGGAAAAACATTCAGATAAGGAAGGAGTTTGGAGTACTGTTGACAGATCGGCAGGGTTGTTCCTCAGTAGACAAGCTGAAGATCTCAAGATGATGTGGAGTAGCTGAAGTTCCCCGGGAAACACCAACTGAGATGTCCTCTCAAGCCACAGAAAGAGTTTGTCAGCCAGTTCTGCCTGCAGCATTGCCTGAAGGTATTCTTGAGAAATCATTTGGTTGCCAAGCTCCTCAATTCTCCCACTTTTCAACAAATGGAAAGGGAGTATGTGGAGTTTCCTCAAATTGGGATGTGTTCTTGCTGATGGACTCTTGGCAGTAGAGATGTAGAAAGGAGGAGAAAAGATGCAAGGTTGACTTGGTACTTGTCTGTCAATGTTAATGTTCTGTGGGACATCTGAAGAGCTTGGCATTTTCATGTCTTCATTGATGATCAAATGCTTTGCTGTGCCATTTGCCACTGAAATAGTGTGACAGCACATGATGTGTCTTCTGACATGTTTCCTCTGAGCACAGGTACCTCTTACATACTGTGCAACCAAAGGGAAGTGTTTGCTGACCCAGAAAAGAGTTTGGGTACCTAAAATGTTCCTCAGCACTAGAAACCCCCTCAAGTCTGAAAGAAGACTATTCACAGAAACTTCAGGATCCCTCACTGTGAGCGGTACGCCATCGCCTGGTGGAAGGAAAGATGCAAGAACTTCATCATCACAAGAAAGAACATCAGTCAGCTCAGTTGTGGTCATGCCGTACCTGGCCAAAGCAAGATAGCTTAAAGCTTTGGAGACTACAGCTTTCCCATGCTTCTTCTCCAGATGATCAAACATCAGAACAATGTTATTATGGGCCTCTTGGATCAAAGAGTTCTCCGTAATCTCAAACTCTGACTTCCAATGGATTGCCTGTCTATGAAGGAGTTCCACATATAGTGGGAAACGGCATTTCTTAAACGCCTGATTCACATACATCTGTTGGCCTGAGGTGATCTTTCTGTTGGACTCCTGAAGAAGTGTTGTCAGTAGCTGGCTGCGGCTTTTATTTTCTACTTCTTGCAACTCCCAGAACACAGATGAATCTGGGTAATACATCTTCAGAGTAGCAAGAAGGGTAGGCCTGTTTACATTGATTGAAATGATAAGCTTTACATTTGGAGCTAATGATTCGGGAAGTAATGCCAAGTCGAGTTGTCCATCAGTCTTTGGCAGTTGGTCAAGACCATCTATGATGAGCCCCAAAGGATTCTTGGATGGTGATCTTGCGGTCAGGGAGACTTTGTGTTGGTGGCCTAGATCCCAAACTATTGGCCAAAACAACCACAGTATTTTATACGCCATAAACTGTCTACTGACATGCTTTTAGAAAGCAGTATAGAAATAATGTTAACAAGAAAAGATCAATAATAACCCAGTCAGTCTTTTGTCATTTGCACAATTAAAAATGCATGATGTTTAGATAATGAGACAGTAGGAGGGCCTGTCACATGCTCAATGTTCCAATGAAAGAAATAACCATTATTTATTCATGTTTATGGATTAAAACACAATTGATTGTGGGAAAAATAATTTGTTATTGTCAGCTGGAAGCAACACAACTATAATATTCTTCAGAATTAGATTGTTTCCAAGCTGATCAAATGCTTTACATACTGACAGAAGATGATGAAAAAAGAATGATGGATGTTTGCTCACTCTGAACTCAACTCCATATGTGCATCTGCAGTATTCCCTCAGTTTGGGCAAAACTCTCTGCCTTAGTAACCTCCTCTCAACCACAGATTCTGCAACAGAGTTTACATGAGTCAACTTTTACTCATTGTTTTCTAGTCCAGATTTTTTTTTTTTGGTTCTTTGTCAGTCAAGACCACTCTTCTTATGAAGATTATTATAGAGGTCCTGAGTCTGACATTATTTTGGTGACAGACTTTGCTCTGAAGGGTTCTGATTCTGAGCTGTCCTCAAGCAAACCTCACTGAGGTTTGAAACCCCCGAAGCCTAATGCAATTACCAGAATTTTTGTTTAGAAATAGAACAGATATAAAATTCCATGCAGCAGTGATACAGGTCTGTAAATGAGACGACAAGATTAGCCACGATGAGCTGATAGATGATTTCCATGGACAAGACGCTCAGTGATCATGTGCCTGTATAAGGAGGAGCTGGGGATGGAGGAGGGTAAGCACATGTCTGTGCGACAGACTAATGCAAGTTTGAGTATGGATGAACTTATATCTCTTATTTAATTGTAGTGGATAGGAGACAAGCACTGAGCATCAGCTGTGATTACGGCCTGAACTTTGGGGTGTGAGCTCCATTCGTCACTCAAACTACACAAGTTACTTTTTTTATTTTCTCATCTTACTGTGAACACGTCATTGGTGTGTTATTTCAAATGGAAAAAGTCTTAATCTTTTATGAAAATAATACCTTGCTCCACATTATTTTGCAACCCCTCCCCTCCAGACCACTTTTCACAATCCAGTAATTTCCTGATGAATCAAGTTTCAAAGGAATAGTTCACTTAAAATATTTAAATACTGTCATTTATTGATCCTCACGTCATTCCAAACCAGCATGACTATCAAATCTCATTTGCACATGCGCATATTAAATGTGCATGTGTTTTATTTTTTGTGTTAATACTTCTTTATGATTTAACCTCTTAACTGCACCAACCCTTGGGATGCATTTTGGGAACATTCATAAAGACAGAACATTTCACAAATAAACCCAAATGCAACATTTCATTCATTAATAGATGTGCTGGTACTTAATTATTAAATACTGTATATAAGTAAAATTCTTAATTATATTGAAATATGTGAAAAATCTGCACTCATTACCCTGTGGCTGGAGAAAGGATGAAGGTGAGGAGGGCAACCGCATGTTTTGCCTTGTATCTCATTTCCCAGCAGGAAACCGTTCCCTGTTATTTACATGGAACTCCGGGAGAACCGCCCACTTTTTTGAAAACTGATAAAACAGTCCGATATCATCCGGCAAAAACACACTCTAGACGTTAAATGCATTTTAAAACATTCTAAACACTTCCTACAGGAAGTAGTACAAAATGTGAATTAATTTAAAAGTTATTTAATTAAACAGTAAAAAAAAAAAAAAAAATGTAATTTCAGAAAAAAATACAAATATTAAATTTCATATTCTTATGAAAAGTTTTCTTGTAAACATATTGTGAAAGGAGGTATTACCTGTAGATTGTTTCAACATTTCTTTGGTCTTCAAATGGTTGTCCCGTAGAAAACCAATAAATTAAAAATATAAAATAATATAAGCTGTATTTTGTTTTTACGACTACCTATGTAATAGGTTTGCATGTTTTGCAGCTATTTTACTAAAATATGGGGCTGAATATAGTTAAAAATATAAATTTTCTATGAAAATAAACACTAAACATTAAATAAATACAACTTATAAAATAAAGAAATAAAATATTTGAAGTTGCAATTTATGTATTCACATCTGGTTACGTCAGAAAACAGAAACAAACTAAACCGAAGCACTTTCCCCAATTTTTTTATTTAACATTTGTACACAATAAATACAAATAATTTTACAGCTAATAATATGCAGAAAGAATATTTTTCACCTGTTCTCTGATATTGTCACTGCAGCAACAGTCAATTGTTGTTATTCCATCTGTTTTTTGTCTAGCAGCTCGGAATCACCTTCAAATTTTAATAAATGCATATAAAATCACTTTAGAAATAACAACTAGAATATGCAGCTAATGCTATTGAAGAAGCTCCAAAGAGTTGAAACTGGCCAAGAAAACTGGGAGCGCAATTGTAAAAAAAAAAGCAAATTAAAATATCAAAATTTGCGTTCGTTTTTGACACAATGGGCTTTAACCTCTAACCATAAACTTCAAAACAAGTTTGATAACATTCAAAAGATCTCAATGAGATCAACAAGAAAATAGCTTGTGACAGAGGAAAATAGAAACAAAGGGAAGATACTCAAACATCTTCCGCTCGGATTAAAAAAACTCGTTTTTTCCCCTCCCACGTCTCGCACACGTACTTTTGGTGATGACCCTGTTCCTGCTTAACAGAACTATGGTACCATTTCACAAAATGGATTTTTAAAAATTCTTTCCACTGTCTATATTATGGAATCAACATAATAACTCTGTTCTCTTTCAAACGTTATGGGAAAACTACAATCAGTCACTCTCTAACGAGATCAAAAACACGACGCTGGGCAGCTTCATCATCCAAAAGAGGCAGCTGGGATACACAGACATTACAAAAAAAAGTTCAAATTGAGGGGTCAAAGCACTGAAACTTCAGAAAAAGTTCAAGATATGCATGAAAATACTGTGGAAATGAATGAAAATGAAACATAACAGGCATTGCTTATTTAAGATGAAATGTCTCTTCAACTGCAAAAAAAAAAAAAACATAGCTGCCCCTTGTAGGGAGGAAATGCACTTAGGACACGATAATAGGTTTGCGTTCATTGGCAATAATTAAAATGAAAAATCCCCATGATGATCCACCTTTTCTGTGCTTGTTGGAGGGAATCTCTCCCATCACATTCATCCTAAACACTGCCATAAAAGAAACACAACACATCCGTTCAGTCCTCCGCAGTGCCGACACATGACAATGAGAAATGCGTTAGGCTGGAAAAGCACTTTAACTGATACTTGTATATTGATCAGTATATTTCCATGATTACAGACGCAGAATATTCTCCGTCCCCGGCTCAGAGACACACGCTCTCGCACGCCTTTCTGAGGACTAAATATTAGTAATGCATACAAACACTGGTCTTCTTAATGAAAAGTTGAGAAAAAGGATATAGCTATGTAGTTAGTACTTTTATTTTTCCGGACCAACACAAGACAGAAAGAAGCTAAACCGCTGAAAAAAAAAAAAAAAAAAAAAAGAAGAGCGCAGTAACCAGCCTTCCTCTCTTTTTAACCCTCGCTCTCCTCTTTTTCCTCTACCGCTCTTTTTCCTTGTAGCCTTTTATGTACAGTTCCCTTTCTCTGTTATGATCTGTAATGTTTAACGTGAATATAACATTCCTATGACGACAGTAATGTACTGTGCTATTACATATGAAATATACGTAAATGGTAGGACTATTCGTGGCTGACCCCTTTTTCACATCCCAGAATTCCTAGTATTGCATGTTTGGCTCTTCAAAAGCCACTGAAGAGATGGATGTGCAAGTGTAGCCTCTTTTGAAACTCTTGCTAAACCCTTGTATTCGATTCCTTTCTGTGTTTTTAGATGCACGCTTACACATCGACCATGATTTTGCAAAACTGAACAGCCATTGGGTGAATTAAAGTTTTAAACAAGTTCCCGTTGCACGATAAAGTCATTACGAATACAAGGATTAGAGTTTGGCATGAAAGCGGTTTAAGGCAACAAACAGTCTGTGACGCCAAAAGAGGTGTTTGTATTTTATGAAAAAGGGATGCCTTTGAGATGCTGTTCTCCGCCCCCTCGGGGATCTAAGGATGCTCATAGGGCATCCGTGAGGAGTGGGAGGGGTTAGAGGTCAGATAGGGCTTGTTCTCAGTCCACTAGGGCGGAGCTCTACACCAGCGTGATCTCCACCTCTTCGGTTTTCTCCACCTGTCTGCGCGCGTGCTGCTTTGGAGGAGGAGGTGCCGCCCGAACCTACAGACACATAAAATAACAGGGTTTAATAGAGAACAGCTAGCCTGTATTATAGCACAAGTGGAAAGTGTAGGTCCCCCCCAAAACAAGAAAAAAAAAAAAAGATTTCATATAACGTGTTAAATATCTTTACCAATAAAAATATTATAATAATATCATAGATAATAATAAATGTCGTATCAGCTATTTAAATACAATTTTTTTTAATTTTTTATGATTTAAAATGAAGAAATAAGTGGGAAAAAAGTGCTCGATTGTAAAACAACACCAACAACATCATAATAAACCTTAATAATCTTAACTCGAAAATATACTTTTTTATATGAAAAATATAATTTGTTATTTTTTTGAGGATAAAATCTGGTCTGTATGTGGGATTCACGAGATTCACAAAGATAAAAATCTCTATCTATAAAATGTTACAAATATAGAAAAAATATAATAATGGAAGTTACTGTTATAAAAATAAGTTATAAAATATATATTTATCTGGACTAGTGAGCAACATCTGAAATCAAAGTAATTCAGAAAAAAACAACATTTAGCAATCTGATTTTTTTTTGGTATATATTTCTCTAAATGTAAGCAACTGCCAGGGTTATTATAGTTAAC
Organism: Sinocyclocheilus anophthalmus; assembly: GCA_018155175.1. Taxonomy (NCBI): domain Eukaryota; kingdom Metazoa; phylum Chordata; class Actinopteri; order Cypriniformes; family Cyprinidae; genus Sinocyclocheilus; species Sinocyclocheilus anophthalmus. The sequence continues at coordinate 558,279 of JADLZN010003794.1, forward strand.
TAAAACAAAAAAAAAATGCATGTTTGGTTACTGAAATAAAATGTTTACTGAAATAAAATAATATATATATAACTACCGGTCAAATTTGGGATCAGAGCGATGTTTTATGTTTTTACATGAGTTATGATGTTCCTTCTTCCGCTCATCAAGGCTGCATTTTATTTTGATCAAAAATTCAGGAATTATATTATATGTAAAATACGTTTTTTTTTCTATTTTGAAATATACATTAAAATGTAATTTTGATTTCCTGTGATGCGCAGCTTATTTTCAGCATCATTCCTCCCGTTCGTCAAGGTCACATTATCTTCCGAAATCAGTCTAATATCCTGATTTATTATCAGTTCTGGAAACTGTTGTGCTGATTTATTTTTTGGAACCTGTGATACTTTTTCAGGATTCTTTGATGAATACAAGGTAAAAGAAGAGCATTTATTTAAAATAAAAATCTTTTCTAACAATACAGTTCAAAAGTTTGGGGTTTGGAAAAAAAACGTTTTTTTTTTTATTCTTTCTTTTTTTGAAAGAATTAAAACTTTTATTCAGCAAGGATATGTTAAATTGATAAGAGATAACATTAGATTTATATATATATTATTAGTAAAAGATTTATATTGAAATAAATTCTTTTGGTTTTTAATCTTTCTATTCATCAATCCTTAAAATATCAGGCAGTTTCCAAAAGATCTTTGCCGCACAACTGTTGCCATATGATAAATCTAATATGAAATCAGCATAAGAATGGATTTCTGAAGATCATGTGAACGTTAGACTGGAAGTAATGATGCTGAAATACGCTGCGATCACAGAAATCATTAGTTGGAAGGATATAACATTAGACCCATTAGTTTTTATTTGTAATAACATTTTGCAGATTACGCGTTTTTATTTTTCTGTATTTCGATCAATAAATGCCCTTGATGAGCCGAAGAGACCTTCTTTAAAACACAGTACAAGTCTTACTGATTCCCAACTTTTGAACGCAGTGTAAATATACATTTAAAACCAACATATTATCTTATGTCGCTATTTTCGGAGGCAACATTTCTCATTTTCATTAGTTTTTTAACTTGACTTTACTAATACTCAGCTAAAATAAATCCTAGAAACCAAGACATATTTACAACACAAAAATTAATAAAAGTTAGAAAAACACACAACTAAAACTTTTACTACAAAGAATAAATGAATGAATAAAACTATATTAGGATCTCCGTTTTACTAAAATAACACTAAGCAGCAAAATCTTCACATAACTTTAAAATTCAGGATGTTCAAAAGCGTATAAAAAGCTAATCTTAGCGCTGTATGTTCACATACAGGTCTGAGTTTGTTCCAGAGCCGGATGCCTCTGGAGTGAGTCCTCAGCGGCTTGGGAGAAGCCTGTGCTCCTGGGCTTAGCTGGAATTGTGACTACAACCAATGTAAAAACAATTCTCAATTCACGACATAGCGACTACAATCCCCACTCTGTTCAATCACGCCGCATGCGATCATCGACGTTCTTCCTTCACCTAGGACCGGCGGCTTTCTTTCTGCGGTAATGGGTCAGTTTTGTGTTCTCCGTTGACAGACTGAGCGGGGCACCGAGGAGCACTGCTGGTCTCGCTCGTGTACGGCTTCAGGCATGCTGGCGTACGCGGCAGAGGAAGTGATTGATGAAGCCTTTGGCATCGGGGACCCTGAGACGACCCACATGTCTCCTTACCAGCCCTGTTTAAACTTCTGATCCGCTTCATGTCATATAATGTTACAAACACTACTACGTTCAAAAATTTGGGGTCATTGAAAGAACATAACTAATTTTTATTCAGCAAGAATGCATTAAATTGATCAAAAGTAAAGACATTTAAAATGTTACAAAAGAGTTCTATATCAAAAAATCTGTTTCTTTGACTGTCTATTACATAATTCCAGTATCCTGAGTAATAATGTATAATGGTTTTCAGTCTTAGTTTAAACTGTTTTTCACTTATATGTTTCCTGCGAGCAGCACATCCGCATATAGATTGAGTTCTGAATATCCTTGAACTGAGACTTGGAGTAATGATCTGAACCAGCTTTGATCTCATGAATATATTACATTTTAATCTATTCAGAACTTGTTATTATTGAAATTGTAAATAATATTTCAACTGAACAATATTACTGTTTTTATTGCATTTTTAATCAAATAAATGCAGCCTGGGTGAGAATAAAAGCCTTCTTTCCTAAAAACATTTTTAAAAATCCTACCAACCTCAAACATATAAACAGTAGTTTACTGTGTTTTATTAAATTATTGAAAACTCAATCATATTGAGGCATTTAATTGTCAAATAACTTTATTATTATTTTAGGCATAACAATCAACATAATTTAGCATCATTATATGAAAAAACAGAATTAGTGTTTTAGAGAATCGTGTGATTAAAGTACACATTAAAGTACAGTTTTATTATGACTGTATTTACATGATTAGCTCCATTTTTTCCCCCTTTTTTGATGTGGCCGGATAATGTTGATTACAGGAAGGAAGCAGCCAGGCCTCCGACATCAAACCCACTCACAGTAAGTGTGGACATAGAGACTCAGACTGAGTTCTGGTTGTCTTACCTGTGTGTCTGTTCCCCAGTGACAGTCTCCGTTCTCTGAGGCGGTCAGGTCCTCCACCAGCACGGACGGAAAGACGCCCACTCGACCATTAAACTCGCCCTCCCAGAAGCCGTCGTCCTCCTGGTTGTCCTTGTTGAGGATGCGGATGATGGCTCCCTCAGGGAATGACAGCTCGTCATCCGTCTGACCCTCGTAGTCATACATGGCCTTGACAAAACTCACTGGGAGAGACGAAGAAGGAAAGAAAGAGGTTATTAATACAGCTCGGTCAGGTTAGACGGCATACTGGATTTAACGCAGGTACAAGCGAGGCTGTGAGTGATAGACTTGCAGTCTTTACAATGGCACGCACTGTTTAAAGGTCTGAGATCAAGTCATTTTCACAACTTGCAGCTTTCAAAAGTTTTAGATGATGAAGATGCATTTATATAAAGCGTTTTAAATGTGTATGCTGTAAACCAAGCTCTTTACAATCATGTGTGGGAAAGGGGGGGAGGGGGGCTCGCCTCACCCAACATAATAGTATCTTTATTGGCATGTTTTTGCGTCAGCAAATGTTTTGGGGTTCGGTAAGATTATTAAAATAAGTATCCATTATTGCTCAGCAATGTGCTACATGTAAAATTGTTACTAAGAAAATATTTGAAAATGTACTTTATTGCTGTGATCAAAGCTGATTACTCCAGTCTTCAGTGTCACATGATCCTTCAAGATTCATTATAATATCTGGTTTCTTGGCTCAAAACCTTTCTGATTATTATCATGTTTGGAAACGATGCTGCTCAGGCATTTTTTTCCTTCAGATTCTGATTGAAGAGAACTTAAAGAACGCACTGTTGAAATTGTAAATTGTTTTTTAACAATTACAATTCCGGTGCCTCGGTCTCTTCTTTATCAATATTTAATTCATCCATAGCTACTAATGGTTTCTTTCAGAAATGTCGAATAATTTTTTTAGACCTCATTTATTTCTAGGCTGATTCCCTGATATTTTAACTTTCGACACTTCAGAAAAAACCCCACAATCACACCCACACTGTTCATGTCATGTAAAGATCGAATGCCGCATCTAGATAGGCGTTGCCATCGCTTGGTGTGTAGAACTCACTGCTCTGGGGGGGGGGGTCTCCGTTGAAGCTGCCTGATGCCAGCTCAGGCTCAGTGGAGTTGCTGGAGGAGTGTGAGCGTGCGTCCAGAGCAGCGAGGGACTGGAGCATGCTCAGTATGCTGTTGGACGTGGGGAACTGCAGGTACTTCTCTGGGACGTAGCCCACCTGACCGGACTTATTCCGCGCCTGGAACCAACCATGACAACATTCAGCAGCAGTCACCCAAACACAATCTGCAGACTTGAATCCCATTTTCTTCATTGACTTTGGGAGAAAAAACTCAGCAACTGATCTAAACATGATGAATGGGTTAAACAGTGCTAAGAATCAGAATCAGATCAGAATCGACTGCTAAGAATAATCAAATGATTAAAAATAATAATAGTCAATTGATAATAATCACCAAAATATTTACTAACCAAACATGCAAGGACAAAGACCCACTCTGCAGAAAGTTCCACAGAATTCAAACAACCGGCATTCAAAAAGTTTGCGAATGGAACTTTCGGAACAACACTGGAATTCAAATGGAATCTACAGACTTTAATATCCTTTTCTGTGAAGTTAAAGATCGTGTTTAAAAACGTGTTAAAGTATGCATGAAATGAAGATTAATTCTACATATTTTTTTAAATGAATGTTACAGATCATATTGTGAACGATTCATCCATGCATACTTTTTTTTTGACCTTGTAATTTTAAAATCAAAATGTCATGGATCTACTGGATCTTCCAGTGAAAGCGCCAGTCTTCTCTCTGGCGATGTATGCTGAACTTATTTCTGAGAGCAACGCTCATCTCAAAATCCAATCTGCAACGTCACATAGAACCAAGATCCTGTCCTACAGTTTTTCTCGGCCTATAATCGGTTACACTGTGATATAAGTCACAACTCGAACAAAAAGATGTAGCTACTTTTATTTCACTGCAACTTTAAACAGAACTAAAAGAATAATAATTATTCATAAAATAATAATAAACACAAAAATTACTAATCAAACTCATAAACAGGCTCACATGGAATCTGCAACCATTCAAAATTCAGCAGAACGTTCCACAGTTTTCCAAAGAATTCAAACAAGTGTCATTCAAAAAGTTTCTGTGTAGAGCTTTGGGAATAACCAGAATTGAATTGGAATTCTGTGTAAATCTCATCTTGAGATGCAAGACACAAAAATCCTTTTCTTCTGTACCTCTTATTGAATTGCAGTCTGATTGAAAGAAACTTCAGCAGGTTGTGTTGAACTGGTTTGATTGGTTTACCTTCACCCAGTCCTCCATGTCTCCATCTTCTATAACCTCCAACATCTCATGCTCATCAATGGTTAGTTCATCGGGCTGAGAGGCCTGAGAGAAAGAGAGAGGTTAACAGATTATTGTGCAATGCAAGGTCAACACTGTTTAGTAGATAATCAATCAAAGTTTTTCATCTAATATTTATATTTTATTTTATTCCACCTTTATTTCTAAAAACAAAAAAGATTTGTACTAAATTTAGTTCCAGTTAACAACCAACAGCACTGGTCGCCACACTTTTCGGGTCGATCCTAAGCCCCAGTGAAGTGTAAGAGTCGGTCTGTTTTACCTTGTATGAGTAGAGCACCTTGCAGGTGAGCGGGTAGTTCCTCAGGGTTCCTGACGGACTCGAGCTGCTGTCGTCGTACGTCTCCATGTTCTCTTCTAATTCTTCTCCTTCCTCTCGGTCCAATTCCACCGTGGTCTACAGAAACACCACAATGAGTGTCACTTCACTGACAAACAGCACTTGTTGCTTCAGTATCGGTCAATAAGTTTTCAAAAGTCTGGCAGAGGGCTTTCTTTGCGAGCTAACATACAACGGCATGAAACAAACAGACCAATAGACCAACATTCCATAGGTGTGCACTCTACTCAATGTCCGCCCACTCTGATAGGATAATCTCATTGGTCTAGAGAGGATCAGGTGACCATTGTTTTCCCCAGGAGACAAAACGTGGCAAAAAGAAGAATAAAATCATCAACAAAGGACACAGACATTGGACACTCATACCTTCACAGTTGCTCAATGTGCATCTCACAGATCTGGATTCAACTGGCTACAGTAACGGATGAAAACTAATCCCGAGTCAGTCAGTGAAGGTCAAGAGAACTGAATCATGAGACAGGTGAGGTCATTGTAATCTGTAACTTGTGATGTGGTGGGCGGAGACTGATCTACAGCATAGGCCACGCCCACTGCTGACATTAAATTGCTTGTGATGATGTAATAAAGATTAGACTGTGACTAGACACTTTGAGGTCACTGTTATCGAAACTCTATAAAGCCTACTGCATCATATTTGATAAAGGAATTTTTTAAGGCCTCTAAATTATCAACACACACAAGGTCGTCTGATTAACAGTTTTAAATAAAAATATTATAAGTAGTATTATAAAAATATTATTGGGAGATACGTAGAGTGACAGCTGATATTTATATGCATTTAATGTAAGTAGTCTGTTATATTGTTATAAAATCGTTTATATGCAATCTCCTTGATTTACCTTACAGTACTGTAGTCAGAGATTGATACTAGCACAGTTTGTTGGCCAAAGTAAAATCACACTCTGTTACTAAATTGCACAGTTTGTCTCAGTCTTTGGCCTCGGATCTACACTACTACTTATGAGACCCATATAAGCCCTGAATTACTCAATCAAAAGAGCATTGTGCCTATATATATTATAGTTATGCTGAAAATAGTTTATTACTATATATTTATATTATAGAGATATACTAATATATATAATCTATATGATATATAATTAGTTCTATTCTTATTCTCTGTGTGCTCATTTTTGTTGCATTTTGTCTAAGAGTTCATAAACTGTTCCTATAAATAAAAAAAATAAAAAGTTTTTTATAACTATTATGCATATGTCAGGCTTTACAGGCTTGAAGCTTTATCTCCGCACAGATGTGTGGAAACTAGCTACAATAGCGTTCTCTTTTCATTTCATATATGTTTTTATCATCTCCTCTACATCATCTCGCTCTCATCTCCTCGGGGGGTTTGTCATTCTCGGTGGGGTCATCCTAAACTTCCTCATCTGAAAATAAAAGCGAGGGACAGAGACACAAGAAAGCTGGTCATTGTGTATCCAGGGTTACCAAACTCCACTTCCAGTTGCTTTCTGCTGTCTCTTGTCTTTACCTTTCTTACTAGCTCTCTGTCCGTGTGCTGCAGGGTGCTGTGAGCTGAATATTAAACCACAGACGGAGGTCAATCTGTCTACGCTGTGGGCTAAACTCCACTACATTATTTATATTTCTGCTGTCTTACTTAAAATCACTCAATCTTTACAATGACCTTGATGCACTACGCTACACTCGTGCTTTACACTATGTGGATGTTTGAGCCTCACAGTGCTTCACACTTGTGCTTAACCACATTACTGCACTAGTCTCATATGTATCTCAAGTACTATCTAGTGTTCATAGATTTATACTCAAATTTGACCTCTGATTAGTCAACTTGCAACACATGCTTTTCACTGACGCTCTTCTAGTGCAAGACATCCTGCAAGAGAGCAAAAAGGCTTTAAAAAAGTGTGTCTATTATTAATTTAGCAGATACATTTACCAAGAAAAAGTGAGAACAAGATTATTATTATTATAATTATTTTGTAAAACAGGAGCTATTACAGTATGTGCCTTTGTTTATAGTTGTGGATTAGTTAGGTGCTTGCAGAAGAGGTGCGCCTTTATTTATTTACTATAAATAAATAAAAGCTGTATATCTTTACTAATCACAATACATTTTTTGTACACGTTGCTCCTGGATATTAAACAGGATAAAGCTAAGGAAGCATAATACTAAAATCCAATCTATTTATTAGCATTACATAAATAAGTACATGATTTCTATGGAGCCAGTTTTTAATGTGTTACAATATATATAAATATATCAATAATGATGCTACAATAGTTCCATAATCTGTAAACAAATACATTGACAAAGATAAGTGGGTGGCACGATTCATGCGCCCCATAACGTCAGACGCACGTGGGCCCCATCTTGCTTACCGCAGCCCTCAAATGTGCACGGGGTGCGCACTAGGGGGTATGCAGGAATGTAGAGGGCGTGGGCTGCAGTGATCAACGATAGCTATCATCAGCGCGGGCACAGAGAGTGGCGAACTGGGGCGGGTGTACGGCTGGGCGGAAGACAAGGAGGGCTGACAGAGGCGGAAGGAGTAGGGGCCAATTGCCTAAACATATATGCGTAAACTGGGTCTGAAGAACGAGGATTTACTAAATAAGGCATTAAGCAAGTGTAACGCCTTAATGGATCGTCAGGGTGTACTTTTCTGATTCAAAGCATTACTGGGGTCGGGGGGGGGGGGAAGAAGTTTGTTTAGGGGAACTGAATATAACAAAGAAATCATAAACGCCGGTGGAGTAGCAGTTCTGTGTCAGAATCAAAAGTACGGCTAACTTTTAAGACAAGGGCGGAAAGCAGGTTCTGCATAACCGCCACAGATCCGGACAGGAAGAGATTTGGAGCGCACATGACTCGCTAGGGACTCTAAACGTTCACCTGGAAACTGAAAGCGCAGGTGAGAAAATCTGCATGTAAACCCTTTGACAGGGACTTAGATTTTTAATAAAGAGGGTGCTCACTGAGAGAGAGAGGTCGTGGGTGGTGAGGGTGGGCAGCGACGCCCAGCGCTCGTTCTCCAGCTCTTCCATCACCTGGTTCATGGCGCTCTTCAACCATGTGTCCACAGAAACACCCACCTGCCGCAGGAGGTCCAGACGCACTTCTGCTTTCAGCTTTATCGTCTGAAAAACAGGGAACATAGTCCTGTTCATACAATTAAGTTTAAGAAATTAATTCGTTTAAGTAATATAATTACTAAAACTGAAATAAAAATAAACTTTAAATAGAATAAAAAATAAAAAATCAACGACTACAAATGACAAAAGTACATAACAAAGGAAGAAAAAACACTAATATTGAAATAAAGCAAAAAATAAAAAACAAAAAAAAAAAAACAAAACTTTAAAAAATCTGTTCTTATTCATCACAACCGCTTGCATGTACTCTATAACAGGCTGAAATTAAAATGATAAAAGTTTTTGGTAATTGAAAATGGTTTAAACCATGAAGAATGAAAATTAAAATATTGCATAGGCAACTAAATGAAACAAATAAGTTTAAGTTGAAGTCTGATGACTAAACTTAAAACTAAATAAAAATAAACAAAAGTTAAATAGAAATATTAAAAAAACGAAATTACAAAAGCACATACAATTAAAAGGGTACAAAAAAATTTTTTCAATGAAAACTATTTATCACAACAAGGCTTACATATACTATAGTTTTCAAGCAACAAATAAAATGTAAAAAAAGTTGAAATACTTAAATGACAAGCTAAAAAATAAATAAAATAAAACTAAGACTAAGCAGAAACATAAAAACACTAATAAAAAAAAAAAGACAAACAAAATCTTAAAGCTAAAATTAAAACCTGGAATTCAAAATACCAATACTACTATAATAATATATAAATATTACTAAAAGGTCCAGGTTTACCAAACTCACTTTTAAAATGCAAATTTGCAGTCACTTTTTGCAATGCTATTAAGTTTATATAAAGCCATATATTCTACTGCTGTATGAAAGTAGCTTCTGAAAGCAAATGCTTTCTTCGGCTGCAGTTAAAAGACCAACGCTAACGACGTCAGCAGAAAACAACAAGATGAAGCTCTCTTGGAGTCGCGAGTTATCCTGGTTCGAGCTTGTGATTAAAACATTCTGCTGCATAATGTCTGGGGTAGCTGTGCTCATTAGACAGGTGAAGCGTCTGATCTCTGAGGATCCTACAGCTGTCCACCAGCTTCAGCATTTCTCATGATCAGGCAACGGTGCAAATTAACTTTCTGAAGACTCATCAGTTTCAATTTAGACAACAAACAGCTTTCAAAAGCAGTTTCAGTGTGGAAACCTTACGCACGACTCCCTCAGTTGTACTGTACTGTAATTCTGAGGGGACGAGAAATTTCAAAGGAAATAATTAAAGCGCAATTATACTTTTCATATTTGTTGATGAGTAAACATAGATTCCTCTGGCACATTGCCTGGTTCCGAAAACAGCTTAACATTTCCAAACTTTATGTTTCATTCCTTATTCTGTTTGTTGTGTTTTTGCTGGCTGTCCATTAGTTCTTAATGGGGTTATTAAATATTTAACGGTCTGTAAGAACTAATGGAGAACTATAATTTGGCTTCAAGCATTCTGAGTTCAAGGGGCAAAGCAAAGATGGTGTTTTAGTCTATTAAATTCAAAACTCTGCTTGTTAATACCATTTGGACTTATTTGATTTTATAAAGTCATTTGTAATTGGTTCTCATCTAAAAATGTCAACTCTGTCATCATTGTTGCCACTTACCACGAACGCATATGTAGTTTTCCAGTGACCCAGATCGTCACGAGTCGAAGTAGAGATTGCCCCTTGGAGGACAGACGGGCACGATGGTGGTGGGATTTTATCAGTTACAAGACATGCAAGAACCAATTTGGGTTGGAACCAAGCAGTATTGTTATTGATAACTACAACTATTAAAATAGCTTTCATCATTGAAAATAAAACTGAAATAAAATAAAACTGATATTAAATAAAAAGCTTAATAATATGATTAACGAAAAAATCTGATCTCCAGTCTCCCAAAACTTAGAATACGGCCCATTTTTAGGTTGATTATTTCTTAGGCATTCCATTATGAGTGCCCTGCAGTCGCTGGAGAGCCATTCAGAACAATACCGCATTTTGAGTCTTCAAGGTAAATAATTGAAGTCATTATGCTTTGAGCCCCATGAGGGTGATTCAAGGATGAAAACAATGTGCATGGTTGGATGTACGCTATTCCATTAATATATCCGATATAAGCAGAGGTCAGAGCAGAGCCAGCATTAGCGCCCCCACAGCCACAGGGCTGGATTCCACAGTCCCAAGACAACACAGACAGCTTAGAGAAGAACACATCCATCAGACCAAGCAGAGCTCGCCCCAGCCTCGTATCTGAACATATCTATATAGCGGAGAGAGAGAGAGAAAACTGCACCCTCTTTTGAAAAGGGAAATGCAGTTCAGGACGAAATACAGAGAAGTTAGTACACGATGACCTCTCCCTTTTGTCTCAGAAAAACAAATGAAATGCTACTCTAATAAATGCACTATACAAAACTATTCTGTTCAAAAGTACACGTTTGCAGTACAAGTAAATAGAGATGGACACCATCAAGCTCTAAAAATGGTAATCTAGATTAATGATTTTTCAAAGATGTAAATAAAACAAAGATTACTGAAGTACGTTTTACAATACAACAACTTACCTACTTTAAGATTTATGTTTACTTCAATTTAACTTGGGGGCCGTTTTGTTGTAATTAATTTTCTAGCAATTTCTGAGTGAAATTTTTTGCACTATATTCTAAGTCTTCTCAAGTGATATGAGAGCTTTGTGCTAGAAAAAGACAAAACTAAAAGCTAAAACTCCTCTCCAGTCCAATCTTTTACTGCAGAGCAAAAAGCAGCGTGAACATCCTGCTAAACTTCTCCTTTTGTGTTCCACAGAATAAATGGTGATGAGGCGTCATGGCGTGGGCGAAACTACGGGGCATCTCACAAAAATCCCCTTAATAAGACATGGGCTCCCCTGAATACGTGATTTGTGAAATATTGGGGGGTCTAAAAAAATATTGACAATGTTTTATTTTGACGTGCAATTTCAGTTTTATGTAATGTGATCTGGCTCAGTCGGAATTACTGATGATTGTATATCTTGCATAAATATCATATAATTGTAGCACGGTCATGACGGAACGATGTTAAATACCTTAATGCCTTCTGCAATACAAGATAACCTAGACATGCTAGTTTTAATCTTGCCATGAGCATCAAGTAATAAGTGTAACAAATTTCCCCTCACTGTCGAGGAACAGATGTTACCGCTATCAAGATGTCTTGTGAAAAACATTAGAAACTAATTGGACTCGGGGGGCCAAAGAAAGATGTCTGTGGGATCGACGTAAGGCATGGTAGTCAGCAATTATTGGTGAGTGGCTGAGGGGTGGTGTAGAGGTCTGTCTGTCATTGACTCTCGAGGAGCTGGTGCCTATGCACTGGAACTGAGGAATTATGGGAGTGCTTCTGTGTAGCCTGACGACTGAGAGCTTGATACCGTTGTGTTCAACTCGGGACGCACGTCAACAGACAGGCCTGATGCGGTTTTGAGCAAGATAATTGAGGTGGGGAGGGGCGTGTGAGGGGGTGGGGTCAACGAGCAAGGCGTGGCAAGAAAGCACGCAAGAGGGGAAAGCAGGGATAGGGGAGTGATCGGACCGACCCTGGCAGAAAGCAAGGATGATAGACTGGAGCGGGGAGGTATAGGGGTAAGTCCCCACCGCGCAAGGCAGACGAAACCAACCCCCCCCCGGGAGAGAAAACAAAAACAGGGGTCGCCCAGGGATATGGGCGAACTACCATGGGGTAAACCGCATGACGGGGGCCACGCTATCGGCTTGCGAGGCGGGCGCCGGGGCGGCCTTCCGTGGCCCGCACGCGATGCCCCGCGCTAGGGGACATATCCAGCTCAAGGCCGGCGCGTGGATCCGACGGGTATAACAGAGTCCCCGAGGCTGGCGGCGCCATATCAGAACCTCTAGAGACCGAGACAGTGCTGGCGCGCCCAGAAAAAAAGAGACGGGGGTCTGGCAGCTTCACGTGACCCATATCCGAAGCCCACCAACACACTGGCGAATACACGCAACTTCAATTACGCATCGAGCAACGAACCGACGAAAAAAACCGCACAGAAGCCGACCACATGTCCTACTACGAACTAACAAATCAGCACAGGACACACCCCACAAGCGTTTACCGAAGGTGAGTCACAGTCCTGAATAAGACGCAGACTTTCCCCTACAGAGCACAAAACCTGGGCAGAACGATGAGGTCCGAGTTTCCTCATGAGCAACAAGAAAGGAATGAGAATAGAAAGAATGACAATTTACTGTACAAATGTCCACTTTGGGGCTGGTACTCACTGAATGGGCATAAACTGAAATAAAACAGAATTAGTAATGAATATTTAGGAGGAGTAAATACACAATATTCTCAATACAACTAAACTGTGGCGGAATATGATACTGCAGTTATATGCCGTATTGGCTTGTTCAGAGATAAACTCGGTAATTCTAGATTCAGTACTGTACCGTACGTAAAACCGAATAACAAACAACACATACTCATTGTATATATAAATAACGCTTCCACGGTTAAAAATGTCCAGAATTCGGGGGTTGGAACGCACGAGCAATTGGCATGAAAAATCGCAAAATAAAAAATAAAAAAAAAAATAAACGGGTAAAACAGCTACAAAACCAGGGTATTTATCTGAGGTGTCGGCGCTGTTGTGCTTTTGTGGGAGGGGGTGGATGGAGATGACCGGGACATGAGCGTGGGATGTTTCTAGAAGTAAACCCGCAGGAAACAGGAAGGCCGTGTCGGAGTCAGGGGAAGTCAATTATGAATCGTCAGAAACCGAATTTGGAGCAAAGCCTCAACGGTAAAATGTCCAGAATTTGGGGCGGGGCTCGCACGCGAAGGGCGAAAAGAAAGAAGAATCATACAAAGAAACAAACGTCAATAGACTTGTACAGCAAGGTGTGAGTGGTAGATAAAAATACTCCGCTATCCAGGCATAAGCTAACGACAAGCACCACTGAGAATAAGGCAAAATTACAAGTAAAGAAGTAAACGAGACAAACGCGCTACGGGAAAAGGAGCCACAGAGGGAGGGGGGGGTGCGCGGTGGATTGTCTGAGAGATGCCTGTGACACGAATCCATGAGCAGCAGAGATGCAACCGCTGTGGACACAGTAACGTGCTGTCTCAGCCAGTTGGCTCGCAACGGAAGGGGGAAGGGGGCACAAGAGCAGCTCCACGGGACGAAACTCGATGTTGGAGTGTGGGTGTCGGTGTGCGGAGTGTTGTTACTGACACTCCTGCGCCGCGCGACGACCGGGGTGTGGAAGTGGTAGTGATGGGATTTGGTTCGGCTACAGGATCCACACAACGGGTAGGACCGCTGATCCCCATCGCCTCTTTGTTGAGACTAGTGTTCTTCGTCTGTGGTTCTCCTGACTTAGTCTCCGAGCCATCTGTCGCTCGAAACCCACACAACACACACACACACTACTACACACACACACACATCACACACACACACACACACACACCCCACACACACACACACACACACTAAACACACACATACACACACACATACCCACACACACACACAGAGATGACTGGTTTACCACACCGCAACACACACCTGTCATAGCCGAATCACAGTCTGAGAGCAGACCACTACCGCGTTATCATCACATTAAAAACACAATCTTCACGCTCAGACACACTGTGCTGAGAACAGTTTCACCATTTAAAAAATTAACTCACTTTTATTAAAAAAAATGGAGGCTTAAAAGGTCATCCAAGTTGCGCAATAAAAGACTTTATAAATGTTCAAGGCTTGTGACGGAAGGAAACACCTGAAAATCACAGGTTGCCAACAAAAATAGTTAACTGGTTATTTCAACGCATCATAATAATCAGAAATGCTGTTGCTCGAGGTCCTCAATCAGCATATGCGAATGATGTCTGAAGATCATGTACCCTGAACTGGAGTAATGATGCTGTGCGCAAATTAGCTTCATGATGCACAGAAAGAAACTACATTTAAAATATATTGTATATTAATTAACATATATATATACTATATCGGACGCTGTACGCAGAATCATCTTCAATAAGAAATAGTCCCAAATTCTGTTTGCGCCAATTGTCTAAAAAAGAACATTTCACAGTGCAAGGACAGTATCCTGAGACATTGCTTGGCACGCGGAGCTACATCTTGCAGTTAGTATTGCATAACGTCGCATCCTTGCGTGTGTGAATATTTGATTCTGACAGCACTGATCAATACAAACTCAATCAGAGCACTTTAACACAAGCGTCGGTCACTCAAGATTCGGGTCGTGGACAGCCTCACGTGGCGTAGGTCAACAGTCTAGTCATCTGCTTCAAAGGTGGTCTTCGATAGGCCACAAAAACCAAGCGCTTCCGGGGGGGGTACGTTCTGGGTATCGTCCCCAGTTGGGGGGCGCGCTCAGCGTGACCTTAAGCAGATGTGGCGTATGTGTTGCCCGAGTCCTCTGGGAAACACATGACAGTCTGCAGGGTCTCCATCTGGATCAGAAACGCTCACGAAGGCCTAATCAATCCCATGCGTCTCTGCTTCAAACTCTGAGACATGCTTTCTGGGAGAGCGTGATGGAATGCATGCGACTTTGACGCTTTGTGCATGTCTGTATAATGGAAAATATTGTGTCTGTGTGTGTATGTTTGCACTGTTGATCAATCCCAGCAACTGTCTCTTTGAGTGTTAGATGTGTCAGAGTCTTTCAACAGCAAACACCGTAAGGATTCAACAAGCAAGCTACAGCGTTATAGTGTAAAAGTTTTCCCTGAATTCCACCATATTTTAGTCAAAGTTACTAGCAAGTAAAAGATATAAACCGCAAACAAACTTCAGGGAGAAAAAGAACTGACTGAAACTACATTATCCAGCTAATCACAAATAATAAACAGATAAGAAATAGCTATTTAAAATTAAATGTACATTTAAATAATTTGTTACATGAGACAATAATCAACGTAGACACATCAGCTATCTGGGCGTGGTATCGAGTAAATTCCAATATCTTAGATGTGACAATCAATAATATAGTTTTATATACACTTAATGTGTCTGCATGCCAAAAAAGAGCGACCTTACAGAAAACCATGACTGACCAATCAGAATAGAGTATTCCAGTGATGCGTAGTACATCATTCTGAGTTGTGTAAGGTACAGCTGTGTTCTTAGACATGATGATATATACCGCAGTGGCTAAAGAGACAGATAAATGACAAGTAGATTAACTATAGATACGGTATAAGAGCATAATATGAAGGACGACATATAACTCAGAATTTTCTGTAAAATCAGCTGTGAAACTGATCGTGAAAGCTTATACCACAACTGACGTTAATAAAAGTATATAATTACTATGATATTCTTAAGATTAACTAATCCCCATGATATTCAATTAACACATCTTACCATCATGCATTTCGTAAAGCTAGGCTTTGAAACTGTGTAGTGCCTAAAAAAACATTTAACTAATTAAACAATACAACGACTGTGACAAATATAAACTAGATACTAATTTAATAACAAGTACTATCTCTTCGCTCTCATCATCTCCTCTCTCCTCTCTATATATATATATATTTACAGTATATATATATATATATATTTGCACCGACTAGTTGGCACCACAATCAGTTCAGTTAAGACAAAACAGACAGACCCAGCATACAGTCTAAGACCACTGTTGTGCCATACTGTTTTCCACACCTGACCCTTGGTTCCATGTCAATCAAATTATAGACGTCATGTGTATTGGTGCTTCGGCACTTTGCTAGTGGTGCACAATTACACACTTCACTTCTAAAAAGGAACAACGAAAGACTTCAATTCCATGATGAAAATTTCCCTTTACATTTGTGCACAGGCTGATCTCAGCATGCAAACACAACAATGACCCGGAGTTGATTGGCTGCACGAGACTAGATCTCATTTGATGGGAAAATCAATTCCACAGATCCATGTGTGGTACTGTTGGCCAGAGTCCATTCTCATACACTCACTGACCTATGGTACCGATGGCTCAATGTCCACCAAACTGGGGCTTCACAGACACGTCAATTGCTGAGCCAAGAGAGCAGTTAAATAATGAGGCAAACACACCTCACACGCACGCACGACAAAGACCGCACACCAACACCCTGGCTAATGTACGTACAAACAAGTCGTCAAAATATATAACAACACGACGTGTGTTTTGTAAGAGAGGGTTAGAAACAGACTGTTAGAGGACAGAAAAACAGGGTTAGAATCAGCTGAGCAGTCAGAAAGATGTCAGAGACGTTAACGTTAGCAGAAGCAGTACCTACTATCTACTAGAGCCGTGAGAGAGAACAATTACACTACAGGATTCAACACTGAACTATAGGAAGATGGAAGGAAGAGAGAGAGAAAGATAAAGAGAGAAAGCAAATGCTAACCTTACAGTTAGTTGTGGGGTGTTTGAGAGTGATTAAATGCTGATTGATTAATTACAAATCGGCTTTACTCCACTAATCAATTGTTACTACCGCACAAAAGTAAAACTGGGGAGTCTGGTGAGCAGGCCAGCTTCAAATGAACTACACCAAACTCAGACATCGGCAGGCTCAAGTGAGGATATAGTTGAGATAAAGAGAATGAACGAGACGTTAGGAGCTGGAAAGGGATAGGGCACCCACAATGAAACTACTGTAGGAAGTGGGTAGCTCGCTGAGCTCCCCGAGTGAGCTCGGGCTAGGGCAAGATGAGGGGACAGGGGTGGTGGCGTGGCAGAGAGTAACACAAACACGAATAGTTTTAACAATCCCAATCAACCTGTGCAGGTTCTGTCAGTCTTATAAAAGAATGGCAGTCATATGGGCGCCACTTCACATTGAGAGTCACAAAAAGACAGACAGCACAGCTAAAACTCTTACTTAAACAGGAAACCCTTGAAGGCGTGGCTTCGTGACGTATACATTGAGTCGTAAAGTAACACAAAACGATACGGGTGTTACCGCTGTGCAAGGAACTGAACAGTATTTATATATTTTTTTTTATCTCTGATCCACCGCAATGTCCAACTGGCCTGAGTGCATTCACAACAGCCGGCGGCTGATGGCAAAGAAATATGGTTGGCAAAAAGTCCACAGGGTCTGATGATAGAGCAAAATCAGTCTTCCATTGGATGACTCCGGTAACTTGGGTCTAAATAGCTTTTAGATCATCTGCCTCACTGCAGTGCCTATTTTGTAACACGTCCGCAATCTTCGCTGGCACTGGGGAAAGAAGGAGGATCCGGATCGGCGCATCAGGTCGCGGCTGCCGGCACAGGGCGGCTACCGCAGAGAGTTTGATGAAGAGGCCGCAGGCGACGGAGAAGCGCCTGAATGCTTGGCACGCGGCCGCCAGGAGGGGGAAGGGCTCAGATATAGCTCACAGCGGTGACGACCCATAGAAAACAGGCACTAATGAGGAATCTAGCGTTTATATAGCGATGTCATAACTTATGCCAGAGCACCGTACCCACTGTCATCACAACCGGACTTGGACGTGCTCAGACATTGCGTGGATTCGTGGGGGGGGGGGGGGGAGGTATAAAACTATATAAATACTGTTTAGTTTATTGCACAGACCGATCGTTTCGTGTTTTAAGACCTCAATGTATCATCACGAGCAGCAGGGTTTAAGAATTTGAGTTTTGGTCTGGTGGAGTTTCCTTTTTTTTACTCTCGAAGCCGTGAACCCAGTGGACTGCCATTAGTAAGACTAAGAGTCAATAGCATGCAGACAGGTTTTGAGTTAAAAATCTTTGGTTGTTGTTCTACTGAATAAACAAAGTCACATTACATCTTGGATGCCCGGTGGTACAGACAGATAACCAACACCGTAATTTTCATTTTTGGTGACTACTATCCCGTCTTTAAATAAAGTATCTTAATATAACTCCATATCAAATTATTACAATTAACTTATACTCAAGTATGAGTACTCATAAAATCTTCAACTATATATTAAACATATCCACCTACAAAATAAAGATCTAAGCAAACACTAGCTTTATCCGGTATTTTAAAACTGTTTTTTTCAGTTTATGAGAGTCGCGTTTATTGAAGTGACTTACACAATGAGTAATTACATACAATTCTGTATTAGGATCAATAACATGAGTTGCCTCACATAACACGTATAAAAAAACTCGTGTGTGGGTGAAATAGAACCATTATTTTATTTGCCTTATCTAATTTATCATTATATTTATATGTTTTGTTAACAATAATTAGAAAGGTTGCTCACAAAGTGAAATTCACCCTACGTAAACATATAATGTGCATTTAGAAGGGACAAATTTTCGGTTTACCATCGACGTTTTAGTTTAAAGGGGGACAGAGGATTGGCGCGGTCACTGGTGGTTCCGTGGCGCTCTTTGGTGTTACAAGCTTTTGGTGCATAAAGAAGATATGTAAAGTTGTAAAGACTAAAGTCTAAAATCCAAAGAGATATTCTTTATAAAACTTCAGACTCAGCCACGCCTACCTACAACGGCTCGTTCTAACACACCCATACCGCCACCCTGACATGTCTCCCTCACTATGTGGGAAGATTTGCATAAACCTATACACAAAATATGTCTTTTGCCCCAAATGTTTGCAACATCGGGAGAGAAAAATGCGATATTCAGGCCAAAGCCAAGAAAGGCGGCGATAACCTTTATTCTCCTTTCAAATCGCAAACCTCAGCTGTAGTATTCGGATTTGCTTTTTTAGTTCAAAAAAGCCCAACGGCAGTATCTACACAAAATTTTTTCCTGTGTATTTTTTTTTCTGCTTCTGATCGAAAAAAAAGCTAGATGTGCAACAGAAGATGGACTCTTATTTTCTCACTATAGGAAAATGTTATTATTGATGCCATGGATTTTATTTATTGCCATTAAACCCATGTCTTGGAGACTCTGGTTTGTTTCATTGTGAAAGCGAAACTTACTTTGCTTTTGGTTCTTACCAAAAAGACCTATATCGCCGCTTCGTTCACTGCCCTGAGCTGATCCATTTAAGACCTGGATGCTGGTTCTTGATCTGAAAATCCTATCACACTCTCGTCAAAAACACTGTGGTATGGCCGGATCGCGCTTTCACCGTCTGACGAAGCAGTCCCAGCCCGGGGTCGTCACATGGTTCCGATGTTGTGTGCCTCCTTTATCGGCACTAGCCCGCTTCTGGGTGTTGGCGAGCTTCGCCTCATTCTTGACGACATACCCATTCCCGAGTGCACATAGCACCATTTGGGGATCACCGTTCTCGAAGGTCCTCCGGATCCGTACGTTCCTATGCCCATTCTGCCCTCCTTGTTCATCCAAATCTGCTGAAAACTAAACTCATCTACATCTGTGATGGCCTGAGGCCGGGGGGCTCACCGGTCATAAGCGCCTTATTCCATTTCTTCGCCGGCCTTTCGCCACTATCATACTCTCGCCCTACAGTGTGAAATTTCTACCCTTGTCTGGCTTTCCATAAGAGAGACACAGACCTACAAATCCTGCTCGGTTAAGTGTGTATTACAACAGCTGCAGTTTCAGAACATGGCAACCACAAAGCGTCAGAGGTGTTGTGAGCCCAGCACATGTTAACAGGAGTGACGGTGGCCTTGATCTGGGGAGGAGTAGCACTACAATGAAGGCACACGCGGCTCATCATGACTCACAACTGCACAGAACGGCAAGTTGCATGTTAAAGAATTGCCTGCTACGTGGAGTGATGTCAACGCGAGTGGTGGGCAGTGGCAGAGCGGGCCATCTTGTTTTGTAGGTTAATCTTTCTCGGATCACAAAGGCAGACATGGGAGTTTATGTGTGACGCGACACGAGGCACGACAACGCAAACCGAAAAAAGACAGGAGATAGTCAGTGTAATAATTCCATAAAGATGTCCCCAACGTGAGGCCACAAATCCGCGGGGAGAAGGGGTGCAAGATTGTGGGGGAGGGTTTTGGCGCGTCGGCGCCGCCGGTCGGACATTGCAGGACCATATGGTAAGGGTCGTAACACTTTCGTCATCAAACGGCTGTTACGGTATTCAGGTGCATCACTTCGGCCGAATGTATTTACCTAATCACCTGTGGCGCTGTAGAGCGGCCAATCAGAGGCACACCTCGCTTGGAGTTTTCCAGCCCCTGTGTGGTGTGGGATCCTCTGCGGTATTTTTCAGAACTGCCTGAGCATTTCCTTGTAAAAATCGACAGCACGTTGCAGAAACAGCCGCCGGGCATAGGTCAGAAACACTAATTAACAGGAATGGAAGCTGTAGAACAAAAGTAATGTGTTTTTGGAACCTTAAACCGCATAAACACATTTCATCACACTAAATACACAAAATAATGTTCTTTTAGCAACATCATACGACCCCTTTAAAATTAAATTATAGTTAAAAAATGGGAATTCACCAATGCATTCCCAATCAGACTGTGCACTTAATTTTCTTATTGACCAGTTATGAAAATCTTTAGCTAATTAATATAATTAATTTAATAAAATATACTTATATAATTTATACAATTAAATCTAAATAAACCCAAAACAATGTTGAGAAAAGCCCTCAAAACAGCCTTAACATATTATGAATGGAACTCTTTACATTATAAAAATTAGCTTATATTAAGTAAATAATATATATATATTTCAATTTCATATTAACAAAAGCCTGTCACTGTCTCGAGACGGTCTGGTGTAGATTTAATTGACCAGGCTGAATTGATCACAGACTCACACAAACATGATTCCCATTTAGGTGGTACTTTCAAGCTTGAATTGCTCTGACGGAAGGATCAGTTTTTATTTCAAAATCTATGTATAGGTCCGTGTATGACACTGTATTAAATTAGCATGTTAAAATGTCACCAAGTTAGTTATGTCATTAAAGCACACTAAATTGAAACTAAAAGTTTAAAATAGGACAGAAGAATGCAGACAGATACAAAGAGGAACACTAACTAAATATCAATCACACTCGAGCCGAACTGAAGCATAACGAGAGAACGATCCCAAAACGAGTGGTGATTAAAGCCCGAGCAGAGACAGACGAGAGTTTAAACAGCGGGATGTTTCTTCATCACCACAGGAACGAGAGATTCTGTTCCCGGAGACTCTCAGAAATGTCAGGCTAAAAATAGAAGGTGATGATGAAATTTGTGCGTTTTTTCGGCACAGTTGTGAGGTATGTGTCGATGACGTTGCTAACGCTGAATAAAATCTTAAACGTTTGAATACAATTTAAACTTTAAACAGAGAGAAGACCAAGAGAAAGACAGGAAGAGAGAGCGCTGATGCGCTGAATAATGAAACCAAACAAAAATAAGAAGTTGATGTGAAAACTAGAGGCGGATTCCCTGCCATAGCACGGTTCAAATTGTAACTTGCGATGATAGAGAATTGAGATATTCTCAATCTAAAGTGATTATACGAATAAAACACATTTTTCTGTAAACGTACACTAATGTTCAAAAGTTCAGGGTTGGTAAGATTTTTTTAATGTTTCTGAAAGAAGTGTCTTTTGCTCACCAAGACTGCATTTATTTTATCAAAATACAGTAAAAACAGTAATATTGTGAAATATTATTACAATTTAAAATATCTGTTTTCAACTGTAATCTATTCCAGTGATCAAAGCTGAATTTTCAGCATCATTACTCCAGTCTTCAGTGTCACATGATCTTCAGAAATCATTATCATATGCTGATTTGCTGCTCAAGAAACATTTCTGATTATTATAGATGTTGAAAACAGTTGTGCTGCTTCATATTTTTGTGGCAGTGGTGATACTTTTTATTTTTAAGGATTCCTTGATGAACAAAGTTGGAACTGTAACATTATAAATGTCTTTACAGTCACTTTTGAGAGAGATATATATATAAATAATGCAACCCTGCTGGAAAAAAAAGAAAAGAAAAATCTTACTGCCCCCAAACTTTTGAACATTAGTACATGATTCCTTGATTGCAGTGCAGTTTATAAACACGCATGCGTGAAACTCACCATATCGCTGTCACTGGGCTGGAACTGGAAGTCTTGTGCTTTGTGGAACACTGGGTTCTCCTGCAGGAACAGCTGCTGGTTGAAGTCCTGCATCACCTGGACATGACAACACAACTAATTCACAAACATATCAAGATAATGCAAGTTTATATGACATGTAAAAATGTTCCTTCAAAGGGAGAGTTCACCCCAAAACGGATTTTCTTTCTTTCTTCTTGGAACATAATCCATCTCAGTGCTTTTTTGTGCACACAATTTCAATTGAATTTCAGTGTTCTTCAAAATATCTTTTGTGTTCTGCAGAAGAAAGAACACCATGCAGGTTTGGAAGTTGAGTCGGTTGGAAGGTGAGTAAATGATGACAGAATGATAATTTCTGTGTGAACTATCCCTTTAAGAGCTAGTGCAGGAAAGATCCTTGCATAACTCTCTCTCTCTCTTACACACACACACACACGCGTCACAATAGTGGTATGTAAAATTAGGCCCCCTTGGGCAGTGAAATAGTGCTCAGACAGATGTGTTTATCAGCGCAGTGGAGGAATGATGTGTGTGTGTGAGATGATTTCTTCATAGGGGAGCCGATAATGAGGCGCTGACAGAGGGAATCTATTTCTGGTAATGAAGAGGGAAATTGAGAGAGTGATGAGACTAAGAAAGAAGAGAGAGACTCACTCGACTGGACTTCTCCAGCAGGAACTGGAAGGTGCTGTGGACAGCTTGAAACGCTTCCAGCTCGGTCCGACAAAAGGATATCAGATAATCCTTCACATGGTCATATACGTTCCCCTCCAGACCCTAGAGAGAGAGAGAGAGAGAGAGAGAGAGAGAGAGACAGCTTACACAGTCTGTGTTTGAACTGAATAAATAACAAATGACCTTGTGCTTTCAGAAAGGTTCCAAAAAGTGAAATGAGAATGATAGAATGATGGACAGACAGAAAGAATGACAAATAGAATGACAGAACAACAGACAGATTTAAGCATAAAAAAATTACAGAATGGTTGACAGAACAATAGAATGATAGAAAGAATGACACATGGGAAGACAGACAAAAATATAGAAAAATAATCAAATGATAGAAATGACAAATGATGGATGAGATAGAATGAAAGAGAATATTAGATAACGGTAGAATAAGAACAAAACAAAAGAACTATGACAGAATTAAGAAGACAGAAAGATCTAAAGAACAATACACAGAACGAAACAACAATGATGAAATGATAGAGCAATAGAAATAATGACAGAACAAAATGATAAAGAAGACAAAAAATAAAGAATGAATGAGACAAAATTATAGAAAAATGACAGAAAGACAGAGCAATAAACAGAAAAATATTGAAAAACAATACAATGATGGACAGATAGAATGGTTAAAAACAATGTTAGATAATGGTAGAATAAAAAAAAAGAATAAGAAGCCAGAAATATAGAAAATGATAGAAAGAACAACAGATAAAATGACAAAAAGAATTTATTTATTTATTGGTTTATTTAATAGGGACCATGCATATTCATGAACATTGTTGTATAAATATACACCATGTAAATATGCCAGAATTAGTAACAATAACTACTTTTCATCTGTAGTCCCTACAAAAAGAATTAAAAATAATGGTAGAATTAAAAAAAACTATAGAATGACAGAGCTTAAAAGCATTGAAAGAAACAGATAGAAAGATACAAAGAACAGGCAGAATTGAAAGAACATGACAGAAAAATAGATAAAAGATAAAAAAAGACAAAGAATGACAGATGGTATGTTTGAAAACTGACAATGACATATTAAAATAATATAGAATGACAAAGTATGATAGATAAAACGACAAACAGATGGAATGACAGAAAGAACAATAGATAATGGTGGAATGATGAGTTAAAAACGTATACAAAAATTGATAGGGAATTTAGAACGATAGAAAGAAACCGATAGAAAGACACAAAGAACAATAGAATGACAGAATGAACCAACAGAATGAAATGATAGAAAAAAATAGACAAAACAAAACAAAACAACAGAAACAAAAAAATAGTCAGTTAACTGACACCAAACGCATTTGTATGAGAGACAGAAAGAAGGACAGAGCGTCCCATCGGCCCCCTTGTGGCCAAACAAGTGTTTTCTCTGGACTGTGTGACGCTCGGATCAGAGCAAATTGTTCAAACAGCAGCAGCTGCTGGGAAAGGTTAGCCAGTTCAGATTCCAAGGCCTCAACGTGCAAAAACAAAACTCGAAACATCTGCTTTCCCTCTCTCTCTCCTGCTCCCTCCATGTTCAGCAGCACTGGGAAGGAATGTATTTTGGAAACAGGCTTGGATTTGTATGAGTGAGCTGGAAATGACACAGACCCGACCACGAGCCGGTCTGGATTCACGGGCTCCGTCGGGTTACAGCAGGTGGCGCCGCTGTCAGGAAGCACTTGAGTGCCGTATGCATGAGAGAGAGAGAGAGATGGAGAAAGAGGCTGTGCTTCCTTCTGATAGGATCATGTCTACCTCCACCCACCACACTCAAAACTCCATAACATCCATGTGTGAGAGCCGTGGTCCGAGAGCAGCGGCACCAGCTTGCTGTTGTTTTCTCGCCTTTCAAAGTTGCAAGAGATTTTAAAGTAATAGTTCAGCCAGAAATGAAAATTACTCCCCCTCAGGCCATCCAAGATGTAGATGAGTTTATTTCTTCATCAGATTTGGAGAAATTACATCACCTTCTCCCCAATGGATGCTCTGCAGTGAATGGGTGGCGTCAGAATGAGAGTCCAAACAGCTGATAAAGGCGAGCGTTTTTAGCTTCAAACCATTTCTTCCGGCTAAAATACAAATCCTCTATCCATAATAACATTTCCTCTAGTAGAAAAAGTCCATCTTCTGTTGCCCTCTCGCATCAAAATGAAACAAATCCACAGACAAATTTGTTTAGAACTGCTTTGGACGTTTTCACTACAAACGGTGAACGGTGCTTGATATCTGCATTTTTCTCTCCCGATTCAGACAAGACATCTTTTTTAGTGGAGAAAGTAATATTAACAAATTTTTAACAAACATGCAGCTTAAACTGCTGGACTGGAGTGGTTGGAGATGTGATGTTTTTATCTGCTGTTTTGACTCTTATTCTTACGGCACCCATTCACTGCAGCGCATCCGTTGCTGAGCAAATCTGCTTCCATGAAGAAACAAACCCATTTAGGTAACACTTTATAAAATCTTTCATTAATAAATCTTTAATAAACATGATATAATGCTTAACAGATCATTAGTTAAAGGCACAATATGTAAGATTTTTTTATTAAAATATCCAAAAACCACTAGAACAGTGTTTTTGTTTTTATTATTTGCTGACTTGTGTACTTACCTAATCGCGCGTTTCCATTACCCTTAAAATTGCGCAAATTGAAATTGCGAATTGAAAATCCGCTTAATGGAAACGCGTCAATTTTGCAAAAACTCCCATATATCGCAAAAAAGTTTTTACGCTAGCATGAGGTGGTTTTTCAATGTGAAAAAGGATTAATTTGCAAAACTGCAATGGAAACCGCTTTTTCGCATTTACAGGTCACATGGCGTATCTAAAAAGTCATATGATCATTCTTCAATGTACTATAACCTCCAAGAAACACATCATAAGTGGCCGCGCTCCAGTATAATGGGCTTTCCCTACTATTAATGCTTAGACAATTTACACTGCACACGTCTGCGGTGCAGTGTGGCTCTGATACGGTCACTGAAGCTGATTACGGCCACTCAATGCTTTTGTTTGTTTTTATACAGTCTATGGTTTATTTCAGCCGCGCCACGCACGTTTCTGAAGCGGCTCTCTTTGCTGCTTCTGTAAAGATACACGCATAAGCCTCCTTTGAATAAATATAGTAAATATATATAAGTCAAAATCCCACTAAAATCTGTTGCCATGACTTATCGCGAGAGGCAAAAGGTTGTTTTAGTCGCATAACATTGGTTAATGGAAACGGCGTCATTTCGCAATACTTTTTTATCGACATTTATAAAATATCACCAAAGTTTTGCGCAAATCTGTAATGGAAACGCGCCTATTATCCCAAATGTTTCAAAGAATGTTTAAATCCAGAGAAATAAGCAATTTTAACTAGTGACACGGAGCGTGTCCGTAGTGTCATTGTGTCGCCTGCCAATGACCTCATAACCCCTCGATTTCCGGTTTTGTTTTGTAGAAAACAATGAAACACCAAAGACGCTTTAATATGCTATGTGTTTTATTAGACAGGTGACGACTGCACAGAGTAGCATTATAACAGAACTTTCAAACGTATCTAGTATGATAAAACAGCACTGCTTTACCCCACATTCACACGACCGGAAGCAGCGGAAGCGCTCGACTGTGGCATAATAAAAGCTCCGCTGCTTTACCCCACATATGCTTACTAATTATTAACTTAAGGACTTATGGAACATTACATAATGATTAACAGATCATTATTTCATGTAAATTGAAATGCTTACAAATGTCATTAAACTTTCAATTCATATGATCATTAACAAGCACATTATCTCATATCTCTAGCTATTTGAATATATATTAACTAATGATCCGTTAACAATTATATAATATTTGTTAGTGATTTATAAATGAAAAAGTATTACCCTCATTTACATCTCGGATGGCCTGAAAGTGAGGAAAAATTTCAGCAAATTCTCAATTTTTTTTGGGTGAACTATTCCTTTAAGCTTGCTTATTTTGTCAAGGCTACACATTCACAAACTCTCTGAAAACATACCCAAATGTGTCTCCATGTGTGAAAAACTATAATTCACGTGGCCCGTGGTTACAAGCGCACCCGGACAGACGGGAACACACACATACACACACAACACAGCAAAAGACATAAAGCAAACACAAGCATCAGCTGAACAAACACTTCTGCTGCATAATAAATGCTTCACTTTACACCCCAATGCCTCCTGCAGGAAACTAATGAACCCCTCACACCACACACACACACACACACACGACTCGATATGAACCTGTGGTGCACATTTAGCAACAGCCGTCTGCTGGCTATAAATAGAGCCTATCAAAATGTATATGCAAACTATTTTTATACATTTTTATACTAAGTCTATAATGTGAGGTTTACAAGAAAAAAAAGTTCAACCTAAACTAAATTAAATCATTGTAGTTTTTTATAACACAAGTTAATATTCAACACTATACACTACCATTCAAAAGACTGTAAGATGGAAGTAGTGGCCTAATGGCTAGAGAGTCGGACTTGTAACCCAAATGTCGCAGGTTCGAGTCTCAGGTCTGGCAGGGATTGTAGGTGGGGGGAGTGAATGACCAGCGCTATCTTCCACCTTCAATATCATGACTGAGGTGAGACCCTTGATCAAGACACTGAACCCCCAATTGCTCTCTGGATGCCACAGCAAAAATGACTGCCCACTGCGCCGGGTGTGTGTTCACGTTGTGTGTGTGTGCCCTACTCACTGCTGTGTGTGTGCGCACTTGGATTGATTAAATGCAAAGAGACACCATACTTGGCCACACATCACGTCACTTTCACTTAATAATGTGAAATATTATCATAACTTAAAATAACTGTTTTATATTTGCATATGTTTTAAAATGTCATTTATTTCGTGATCAAAGCTGTATTTTCAGCATCCTTACTCAGTCGTCAGAGTCACACATGATCCTTCAGAATCATTCTAATACTGATTGCTGCTCAAGAAACATTTCTGATTAATTTTGAAAATTGTGCTGCTTCATATTTTTGTGTAAACCATAAAACTTTTTTTAGGTACTGTGATAAACAGAAAGTGAGCCCAGACTTTTGAATGGTAGTGTAATAGTAGTGATTTAAATTGTTAGTTCACTTTCACATCATTTATTCATCCTCATGTTGTTTCAAACTCTATGGTAATAGATACTAGTCAGTAATTGGTCACAAGATATGTGAAAGAAAGACATACAGGTTTGGAACAACATAAGGGAGAATAAATGATGACAGAATTGCCATTTTTGATGTGCTTCTCCTTAAGCTCCAGCAGGCCGGTAGTTGTGTATATAATATATATTATAATAATAGAACTAATGTGCATTTTGGGTTTCTAGGGAGGCCCCATTATCTCGGTTCAGTAAATGTCAACTTTCTATAAAAAAGCTGATGGCGTTTGTAGATGACGGCTGGTTCACACACAAAACAGGAATAAGAGCTAAGAATACATGCAAAACACACATCTGACATGAAGCTGCTCTCACCTCTTTCCTCACATTTACAAGTGTAATACAACAATGACAAACGGTGGGGAAAACCCACAGCCAATCTTGAAAGCAGAAAATCCCCTCTCTTGAACTTCCGAAATGCCATTAAACATATAAGGCAAAATAAGGACTAAAAGAGAGACCTACTCAAAACAGGATCATGATGCAATGTGAAATCCGAGGTTTCTACGCAAAAAGTGCTACAACAGATCTTGCAATTTAGAAATGTTAAAATTGTGCTGAATTTAATGAAGTGATTCAAGATTTTTCATGGAAAGGTGCATCAAGCTCAAAACAAAGTTTCAGGTTTCACCAAAATATTTTTGAATCAGTTTTTTTTTTATGTGCTTTCTTTGTAAAAATAAGCGCACAGTGAAAGCACACGACAAAGTAATACACTTTTAAAACACTATATTTAAGAGTAAACCAAAATGGCATATACACTAACACATAAGTGTGTGGAAAATTCAGACATTTTACAGCTAAAACACATTTTTACAAAAAATGGAAGCGCCATATTTCTGCTTTTAAACTATTGAATGCATGGCCCATTAACTTCCATTGGAAGTGCATTACTTTAATTGTGATTTCTGCTTTTAAAATACATGAAAACCCAGAGGAACAAGCAAAATGATTTTCTATGGCAACTGACAATATGCCACTTAGTCTATGGGCTTAACTTGTAAATTAACCGGAAGTATTCCTTTCATGTGGACCGCCGATTTGAGGTTTATAAAGCAGGGGGCGCTATGGAGCAACTGCCACAGAAACACTTATGATGAGGAAAAAAAATGTGCAAGGAAAAGAAAAATTGGAAAAGACAAGGAAAAGAAGTCCTTAAATCCGCCCTGACAACAATGGAATATATATCTAAGAATATATCTGGAAATATGACTGATGAGACTATTCTCATCAATAATCAAGTCATAGATGTACAGCTATAGTATATTGACCGTAGCCAAGGTTACGGCTCAGCCAATGGGAGATGAGGAGAAGGGCTGTGGGGAGGCTTATAGCAATTTGGTGGAGCCTGAAGCCAAAACCAGACTCTCCATAATCATAATGTAGACAGATTCTCTCTCTCTCTCTCTCTCTCGCTCGCTCTTCTTCAGATTGCATTCATCTCGCTCGCGGTCAAACACAAAGCGGGTGGAACAAAGATGATGTCCTCCGGTAAGATCACGAGGAGACTAGCAGTTCTGGATGCAGTGGAGAAACAAAGCTGATAGCTACGTTACGAGACAAATGAGACCCGATCAAGTGGAAAAATGCTCACTTATATGCTCGTCTGGTCTGATTATGAGTAAAAGTGCAGAAATAAAAGAGAAAGATTTAAACAACAGATTAACAATCTGATACAAACTTCTAAAGAAATTAACAAAATGGTTGATATGTGCACACCTGTGACCTGTGAAGTTGCTTGCTTTAATTAAAAATACAATTCAATTTAAAGCAAAACAAGATTATTATAGTTAACTAAAACTTAACTACTTACTTTTTGTTACTTGAAATAAAATATAA
Organism: Sinocyclocheilus anophthalmus; assembly: GCA_018155175.1. Classification (NCBI taxonomy): domain Eukaryota; kingdom Metazoa; phylum Chordata; class Actinopteri; order Cypriniformes; family Cyprinidae; genus Sinocyclocheilus; species Sinocyclocheilus anophthalmus. Next base: position 588,516 of record JADLZN010003794.1, read on the forward strand.
AAAACTTGAAACACCTAAAACGGAAATAAAAATGTAAAAACTATATATAGATGTACAAAAACTATTAAAAATGACAAAACCCCAAAATGACTAAAAACAAACAAAATAAACAAAATTACTTCAAACTTATATTTACACCCGTAATATATAATCAAAATATATAAAAAAAACTTAATTATAGTAATAGTAAAATATACAATAAAACAAACAATCAAATAAATCTTCATAAAGAAAACAATATAGAGATGATATTTTCAAATGTATATTTTAAAGGTCGAATAAATGTAAATGCAAGTTTCGGGGAACTGTAAATAGACTAGTTAAGCTAACAAACCAACGTAATTGATGAAATAATTATTTCATATTATTAATAATATATTTAACTACTGAATAATGGTGCCTTGTATTTGTGTTGCTGCAAAATACATGTGACTTTTATAAGAGTGACTTTCATCATGGTTAAGGGGGTTTAAGACATTTCACTTTGTCATCTTTTAAAGTGTATTGCTTTAGTTTTGTTAATCTGTTTCAGTTCTCCATTACCCATGAAGCCATGGGACTTTTTAAGTGTTTTGCAACAGTCTGTTCGAAATGCATCCCTTCTGCAGTTACAAATAAAACTTCTTCTTCTTAAAAAATGTTAACAAAGCTCCTACACTCTAAAAAAAAAATTGTGCTAAATAGCACTAAAAGTGGTTCATTAGCTCGTAATCTATACATAAGAGGAAGCCCATTCTCCGCCTCAGATTTTAGATACGTTACTCCACTCTCATATGTTTGCTATGAATGGGAATTTACTACAATGGCAAAAGCTCTTTTGAATCAATTTTGTGCTTTTCTGAGGTGTGGGGACCCTGTAATATTTCTTTATAGGGGGGCCTTGGGTGTAAAAAGGTTGAGAACCACGTTACCTTCAGGAAATACACTGTATTTTAATGTCATTTTTGAATCCTTTCCCAAATAAACTAAGAGAATAAGAGAGAGTTAGAAAACCTTTAAATAACTAATACAGGGGCTTCTTGATATATAGCACCTCAACCACCCCAAAGAACCCCTGATGAACCAATTTTTTTTGACAAATTTGACAAGCATATACTCTGACATCAGATTTAGAAAAGTTTGCCTAAAGAATGCTATGTATATTTGGGGATGTGGCGGTCTTTTTGCCAGCACATTCTCCCAGATATCTGCTCCCAAAGGTCCAAGATTAAGAAAGACGTTGAAGAATTCGAGAGAGTTTGCATCACTAAATAAGGCCATGACTGGAGCGTCTGTCAGTCTGTGGAGAAGAAGCATTGATTTATATTGGCACATACATCCACTGACCCGACCGCACAACATCAGCAGACACTCGTCATCTTTCAAGGCCTGAATAATTGGATAAAAATGTCTTTGCAAACGGGCTCAGTGCTCGGACCGTTCATGAGTTTTGTTAAAGCCAACGTGAAATCAAAATGACCCTATTTACAGTCCTAATGCATGCTTCTGGTTTTACTGTGAATGATTCATCAGTGCACATTGTTCTAAAGGGGGAAAACGATTGTCGTCATCTCTTTCATCGAAGTGTAATAACCTGCTCCACCTCTGAAATCAATTTCCTTTTCAGGTGACGTCACTAAAAGGTCAAGGTTTGGTTGGTTAAGCATAGCCCTGTTAACACCTGCTTGAAAACTCTACACCATCTGGCTTTATTGATGGAGATGTGCACTCTAACCAAAATATAAATCATAAATATTTCATTATATTAGACTAAATGTTTTATCCATTCATCCAGTGCAAAATGGACTTATATTTTCGCAGCTCAGGATGTTATTTTAGTATCATTATATTTATTCATATTTTGAATAAATTTTTATATTTTTTATAAAACTTGTAAAATAAGTTTTAGCAATGTGTTTTTGTCATTTTTTTATTTTATTTTTTATTTTTTATTTATTTTTATTTCAGTTTTAGTTATTTTAGTACATCAAGTTAAACTAAATGAAAATGAGAAATGGTTCCTTGGCAACTAGCTGGAGAAATTTATATATATATATATACACCCACACACACATTTACAATTACTATATATAGATTTTAGTAACGTTTTTATTTATTTCAATGAATGAATATGATTTTTTAGTGGTTTTAGGTTTAGTTTAGTTAACTATAATAACCCTGGTAGTCACTAGCAAAGCATTTGTTCCTGGACTATGTTTTCATTTGGAAATAAAATGGTTTTATGTTGACTTTTAAGTCACTGTCATTAAGTAAAGGTAGAAGTCTCGGGGGCTGCACCAAATCAATTTTAAGATTAAATCTAGATTAAATCACGGTTTATCTAATAATTCTGTTGTACCTAACTTTAAAGCAGACTTACATTCAAACCATCAGTTTGATCCTGGTTTTAATTTAGGCCTACGTTTAAAACAGTTTACCTTTAATCCTGTTACTCCATTACTATAAACTCTGATTTAAATCTCAGTTGTGAATTAAACATACAGGTTAAAAGGAAATTTTTTTTTTTTTTTTGCCCCAATATGAACAATATGCGGTTGTTGTAATTACAATAACAAATCTATCATGGCAGACAAAATTACTCATTTTAAACTCAGGTTAGAATTTGAATCCCCGATTTGTTAATCTGTGTTTAAAATTAAAATGGGATGCACGCAGTCTTTTCTTTTTTTTTTTTTTTTTTTTTTTCCTTTGTTTGTTTTTTTCTTGAGCAACAAAATCTTTTGATTATTTCTACATTTTGGTTAATTTAATCCCACCCTTGTTCTCTGAGCTGTGATTAAGTCCCATGTGCGTGGAGGCGTTGCATGTGAACACATACCAGAAGTGCTTCAGTGTCCTTACACACACAGCCAGATATGCTGGACCACAAACACCAAACATTCAGTTACGTAATCAGCCATTACAAGCATTTAACATCTGCACAAGAAAGAAACCGTAATATAGTCTCCAGTCAGCGAGTGTGTTTACATGCACGACACAATGCTTTTTAGAAACACCTGAGGAGATTTTATCCCCTTTCTCAGTTTTTAAAACAAACACACATGCACACACCAGAATGGCGGTCAAGTAGTTTCTACAACTTAATGCATGCAAACACATTCAGTGACATAAGACTAGACCTCTCTTATCCAGTTGTAAATGAGCAATACTGGGCAGAGAAAGAAAGCATGCAGCTATTTCTCTCTGCAAGGGAGCTTTTTCCTGTGAGGAAATCTACACAGGAAGTACATAGTTTGATCTGCCCATAGATTGCATAATTGTCTGACCCACTGTTCTAGATTCATGCCAACAAACATGACTCACGTAAAACTTTAAGATTTGCGATACATAACCAACAACAGGAATTATGAAATCAATACTCTAATATTCAATACAATTAAGCACTTTTGACATGTAGCAAACTCCACCCACATTGACAAGTTCATCCACCGAGAGAAGTCCTCAAAAGGACAATTTAGAAAACATCAAAGCAAGGTTTTTTTTAAACGGAAGAATTAAGGGCTTTCAATGCCTTTATGATGCTTGGTTCAGAGGTCATCGCTGATGTGTTATCGCTACCTAAAACTATTAAAAATAATTTTTGGTATTTGAAATAAAGCTGAAATAATATAAAATATAAATATTAGATGAACTTAAAACACTAAAAAAATAAATAAATTGAAGTACTACAATTACTAAAAATGAAAAGAAAAAAAAAATCTAAATGGAAATATATATAAAAAAAACAATGTCAAAAGCATGTAACAAAATTACAAAAATATAAACAAATTAAAACCAAATATAGAAAAACTAGATCAAAATATTAATAAATACTATAATAGTATATAAATACTAAAATTGCACTGCATCGCTGTGGTGCTCACCTTGATGCAGTTGGCCAGGTCGGTCTGATAATAGCGGTCGTGATGTGCGTTAGCGGCCGCCAATGTGAGAAGATATTCATTCCTCGCATGGGTCGCTTTGGAGTTACAATCGCTCCTCTTCGCTTTCAACTGAAACACACACATGAGGTCCAAAACTTCAAGAAGTGCAAAGCACAAGCCTCTAGGACATCCATATAAAGGGACAGTGCATTAAGCCATTCCAACACTGTATCATTCAGTTCGACCTGAACTGCCATCGGTCACATCCAGATTCTGGCCTTTCCTCACTTAACACTATTAAAAGACTTGAAATATAGTGTATGAGTTGTATGGACTACTTTTATGGTGCCTTTTTGTAACTTCAAAGTGTAAATCATCTACTTCTACTCTAGTCCAGCTGTGCAAAATATGACAAAATTCCACTCCAGCACAGTCCAAAGTTGTGCTTGACAGAAGACCCAAAAACATAGTGGTCATGCTACACTAACATGGTGTAAAGAGTAAATCAGGGTTTAGAGCGGGAACAAAATGTTTCTCAAAGAAACAGACAGACGGTGGTGTTTACCTTCACACTGGCCTTCTGTAAACTTATCCTGGACTGGAACAGACCCAGCTTCGACCTGAGAGAACACAGAGCAGGTATTATAAATCACAGATATATCAGACCCGGTGGAAGGAACAGGTAGGATAAACGAAAGCCCAGACCAAATCCATCCCGGATTTGTGTCGAGGAGGAAATAGACATTATAAATCAAACTAGAGTGGATCACTCCTGCAACCTGTGAAAAGAAGGAAGAAGCTTTATAAAGCTGGCACAAAATCTGGTTTTGCCATTGCTGAGATGACTTCTTATCTTAAAGGAACAGTTCACCCAAAAAAAACAATTTATTAAAACATGTATGACTTTCTTCTGTGGAACATAACAGGAGATATTTTGAACAATGTGCACACTACTCTTCACTATACAATGACAGTTGTAATTGCTAATTCAAAATATTAATAAATATGAATTCATAATCGTGAATATAATAGCATATATAATAGAACATAATAGTATAATAATACTAAAATATCACTGCCCTCCACTGCAGCTCTTATTCATGCTTCTGCATACTGAAACCAAAGCCATTTGGTGACATTGATGTCAAACTGCATGACTTGGTATCTTGATGTGCCAAGTTTGAAAATGTGGAAGCACTAGTGAGATTATCAGCAAATAACTGTTTCTCACATTAAGCAATCATATGACTTCAGAAGACTACAGCTTGTATGGACTACTTATATGATGTTTTTGGTCACAGAAAAGAGCATTTAAGACACTTTGTAAAACCACTTCTTTTGTGTACCATGGAGAAAATTTGGGGTAATAAAGGTAATTTGGGTTATGATAACAATATTATGATTCATTTCTGGGTGAACTACTATATTCTTTGAAACCAAAATTAGCTTTTTTTATGACCAACTATGTTCAAATTCATGAACACAGGATGGACAAAATTGCACAAACCACATATGAAAATTCTAAATTGTAATCTTAACATCCAGTTTTCTGTGTTTATGTTAGATTTACATCTGGATTCAGGGATTACACCCACATCACAGAACTCTCCCAATAACTGATTCTAATTCAGCTTTACTGCCAAGCCATGGTAAGGAGGACAACATCAATAGCCAAAATCAATAGAAAAACTGAGCAAGGAGCTCACAACACCATGCCACTGGACTCGTCTTTCACCTCTCCATCTAATCCGGTCTTGGCAGAGGCTTTGGAATGGCAATTGTAGTGTGGTTACAAATGGCCCTTAAGGATGGAGAGAGATGGCTAAGTGTGTTTAACAAATTCTGCATCAGGCTAATAAATTGCTTTGAACAGAATGGGGTATTCCCTACTGGGGGCTTAAGTATCAGCCATGGAAATGCATATTTAATGAAGGCATCTCAACTCAACGACACATCTTTTTATATTATTTGGCACTTTTAATGCTTTGAGTTTGTGATTCTGAGCCTAATATCTTCAATAAGGTGGAAAACCGCTCAGTGCAATAACATTTTAAATTTCAATACCCAAAAATATGCAAATTTGTATGGAAAAGGCTCAAAAAGCTCAAATAGTAGAGCATGGCGCTAGCAATGCCAAGGTCATGGGTTTGATTCCCAGGGAATGCATGAACTGATAAAGTGCACCTTGAATGCAATTCACTTTGCATGATAGTGTCAGTCAAATACACAAATGTAAATAAAAGTAAAAGGATTTAAGCTCTACTGAAAACTAAAATTACAGTACCAAGGTATGCACATTTTTATAGAAAAGGCATTCCTGTAGCTCAAACAGTAAAGCACGGCACTAGCAATACCAAGGTCATGGGTTTGATTCCCAGGGATTGCATGAACTAATAAAGTGTAAAGAAAATTTTTTTTTATTTTTTTTTTATGAATTATTATAGGTTTGATTCCCAATGTAATGTAAATAAATGTAAAATGATTCAAGCTCTACTTAAAAAAATTAAACCAAAATACGCACACTTTTTTATAGGAAAGGCATTCCTGTAGCTCAAACAGTAGAGCTTGTTGCAAGCAATGCCAAGGCCATGAGTTTGATTCCCATGGAATGTATGAACTGATAAAGCCTGCTTTCAATGCAATGCATGTTGCTTCACCAAATACACAAATGTAAATGTAAATACAAGGATTTAAGCTCTACTGAAAAATAATTAAATTGCAATACCAAGATATGCACATTTTAACGGCAGAGTACGGTGCTTACAATGCTGTGGTCATGGGTTCGATTCCCAATGTAATGTACATAAATTAAAAAATGTATGTAATTTACATAAATGTAAAAGGATCTAAGCTGTATTGAAAAATAATACAATTACAACTCTCAGATATGCACATTTTTATGGAAAAGGCATTCCAGCAGAGCATGGCGCAAGCAACACCAAGGTTATGGGTTTGATTCCAAAGGAATGCATGAACTGATAAAGTGTAACTTACCTTTTCAAAAGGTACTATGTACATTTTAGGTATTAATATGCACTTTTAAAGTATTAACATGCACCTTTAAGGTTTTAATATGTATCATTTAGGGGTAAACATGGTACAAAGAAGTAGCTTTTGTAACTTAGAGTACCGCCCCAGTGACAGCTTCATACATTTTTTTTTCTGAGAACGTAGTGGTTATTCTTTAATTAATGGGACAAGCACTTGTGAAGTGTGTGTTTCTGATCTGGGCACCTCTGGGACCGTTTGCACCTGCAATACCAGACGCACTTACTTGGACTCAATGTCGGCCTTTTCCCGCACAGCCTGGGCCATCTGCTCCAGCTCAAAGTATTTCTTTTTGGACTTGGCCAGATCCTTCACGGAATCCTGGAGCTCTGCCTGGATTCGACCCAACTGCTCAATGCACTGCGGGTGGCCATCGCGGGACAGCAGAGAGAGAGAGAGAGACAGAGAGAGAGAGAGACACAGAGAGAGAGAGAGAGAAGAGAGAGAGAGAGAGAGAGAGCTTCCGGGAGACAAGAGCGGGATGGAGAGTTGAGAGAGACCGCGGAGAGAGAGAGAGAGAGAGAGAGGATGTTAAAGAATTACATGATGGATCAGGGCACGGGACACAGGACCGAAGTTGGTACCTTTTTCAGCTGCTGTTCTTTGTAGAGGCGTAAGGTTTTGGCGGGGTCTGAAATCTCGTTCTTGTAGTTCTCGCAGACGTTGAGTCGAGACTGGGTCACCTGCACGGTGCCTTCAAGATAAGCCCGCCACACGCCATATACATTCCTGCAGCAGGAAAAACATGGTTACTGATTGCAAACACTATTTATGGAGTGCTATTCCCATGCAAACAAAAGCAGGAGCCCTATTCGGACAGTGTCTGATTGCATGCATGTACAGTAAAAGAACATTAGCATAGCTCCTTCGTAACAAAACTTCCACTGCATTCAGATGGCGATTTATTCACAGGTCGTCCTTCAAAACTGGAACTTTGCTTCACACATGGTCAGTCATGATCATAATGAACTTATTTAAGGTAAATAAAATGTTTCCTACCTAAGGAAAAGCATCTATTTGAATAAAGTCGGTAGATTGGCTCCTAGTCACTGAAGTGGGGCAGCCACTTGATTTAATTCAAGTAGTTCATTTCAAACAGCTATCCAAATATTCATTACCATGCAAACTGTCAATCAAAAAAATAAAATGGCAATCCTACAGTAGTCATAAAAGGTTTGACAATTTTTGGCCCAATTTCTCTTAAAGGTATAGTTCATCCAAAAATGAAAAAATTGCCGACATTTCCTCACCCTCAAGTTGTTCCAAACCTGTATGAATTTCTTTCTTTTGAATATTTTGAAGAATGTGGATAACCAAACAGTTTCTGGTACCAATTGACTTTCATAGGTTTATTTATTTTTTTTCGTAATATGGAAGTCATTAGCTACAAGCAACTGTTTGGTTACCAACATAATTCAAAATATCTTCTTTTGTGTTCAGCAGAAGAAAAAATCATACAGGTATGGAACACCACGAGGGTGAGTAAATGATGACAAAACTTTAATTAATTTCTGGGTGAACTATCCCTTTAAGACGTTGATTTAGATTTACAGAAAAACATAGACATTTCTATTTTCTACAGTAGAATCGCAATGGAATTAATCACTAGACGACTCAAACATAATTATGGCTATGCCATAAGATTCAGGAAACACAAACTATCACTGTAAAGCACCAATAGGGAAACAACAGTCATTAAACAACAAGATCCTCATGATTTCACCCTAAACTTGTTAAAGAGGATGTTTTATTCACCTGTAGTCTGTCCTCTGGTCATCTGGTTTGATCCCAGGCCAGTCCCTCTTTAAATACTGACTCGCCAACTTCTGCAGGGCCTGAAAAATATAAAAATAACAGAAAACAGCATAAGATGCTTGAATGTGTTCGGTTTCTCACACTACATCCCAGTTCCATTACTATCCATCCCAAATAGTACGCAAAATACAAATTAGTATGTACAAAATCTTAGTATATTTATAACAGCATGCCAAAAGATCCCATTAAATGTTTTTTTTAGGTAATATCACCCAATCCCAACAGACTTTTTCCGCTGATTAAAAGGCTGTATATAAATTAATCTAAAAGTTATGCATTCATGAATATTAAGCTAATAAACTTAGCTATATGTTAATTTATACAATCAAACACAAACCGAAAACAACAAGGTCAACAAGACATTTCATGATGTGGACGTCTGCTGTACTGTTTTGCTGGTAGTGTGCAGTCATCTGTTATTTTGTTTTTCGAATACGAACACAAAGCAATTAACAGGCCATATGCGTGTTCTCATGACCCTGTCATCGAATGCCATTTATCATGGATTAACACAAGCCCAGACACACGACACGTTACAAAGCAACGACCGTGACATATGTTTGCTGTTGGTATGAAGAGCGGGGAGTTTGCATTCTCCTTTGGGAACGTGAAAGGCCTCCGCTCCAAATTACACTTCCATAACTGCACAAACACCACCTGACATATGGCGAAACAAACAAGGCAGCCTCACTTCATAACATGTTCTCCATTCCGCCATATTGTAAATGGAGGAGAGAGATGCACCTCTATGCGAGTCCGATTAGCTGCTGGCTTTCGTTGCGTCCCATCCCCACCTGCCCGATTCCCAGATACCAAACAACGGCGCTCAAAGCGGCTCGCTGTGAGCACAACATCTACAGTGTGTGTGCGGATGAGAGAATGGCATGTGTTTGTGTAAGCAGCAGGGAATGAGGCAGAAGAAAGGAGCTGTTCTCCTCGGCTGAGGGCGGCGGTGTGGCAGAGACTGGCCTCTTTCAGTCCCTCAACAGGACGCTACAGATCAACTGGGCTGACGTCTTTTATTTTCCTTCCTCTGCATGACTCCCTCTGCGTATTACAATAATCACTGGACGTGTTTTTCTAACACTCACATCGCCGCTGGACACACACTCATACTTAAGGCGAACAAGACAGTATGACATTTGACATAAAAAGGTCAGAGAGAAAAGGAAACACAAATGTCTTAGTGTGCACTAGGGCAGGGCGAAATATTAAATATTAAAGGGGTCATATGATGCGATTTCAAGCTTTCCTTTCTCTTTGGAGTGTTACAAGCTGTTTGTGAATAGATAAGATCCTGAAAGTTGCAAAGACTAGTCTCAAACCCAAAGAGTTATTCTTTATAAAAGTTAAGACTAGTCCACGCCCTCCTAAAACGCCTCGTTTAAACACGCCCCCACATGTCTACGTCACTGTGTGGGAAGATTTGCATAACACCGCCCAAATATTCACACAAAAGAAAGAAGGAGTAACTTTGATTCTCGCTGTAGTATTGTTGCTGCTGCCGCCATGTCGTGGAGACGCTGTGTGTTTCGTTGTGAAAGCGAAACTACTTTGTTGGGTCTTCCAAAAGAGGACACAACTAGATCAGTGGTTAAGTTTTTACAACACTGTTCCAGAACACTTCAACCCAAATATTCAGATGTGTCCAGCGCATTTTACAGAGGACGAGGACTGTTTCCTGGGAGAGTAGACTACAATGCCGGTGTTCCGGTGTTTTCAGTTCCCCTGTTTCCCCTTCGGCACGCATGCTGACCCTATACAGTCTATGATGCTGACAAATAATGCTGACTCACAGCCTGTAAGTATGTTTTCATATTTAAAGGATTTGCCACTGATGATTCAAACGCGAGTTTTGAGCAGTGTAGAGTAGCACTTGTTGTTTGTCATTTCTCCGATCACAAATGCAGACATGGTTATATGTACGTGGTCGCGACCCAACGGCAACGCGTAAAAAGACAGTATAAGTCATATAATCAGTAATTATGTCCCCACTGGATGAAACAAATGCCTCGTTTATAATGGGTTTTACTGGTTTTGTCTAATCATGCCGGGACACGGCATCACAGTATGGTACAGGGGCGTAACATTTCCGTCACACGCTTGAGGTATTCGGCCAATCACAACGCACTGGATAGCTGGCCAATCAGAGCACACCTCGCTTTTCAGAACGATGAGCTTTGTAAAAATCGATGCGTTTCAGAAAGGCGGGGCATAGAGGAGAAACAATAATGTACAGTATGTGGAAAATAATGTGTTTTTTAAACTTTAAACCGCATAAACACATTTCATTACACCAAATACACAAAATTAATGTTCTTTTTAGCAACGTCATATGACCCCTTTAACAATATACTCATTTTGATTTTGCTGCCGATATAAACGTAAGTAACACTGAAAATCAGTCTATGGACTAGTTTTCCAATCCTTTAAAAAACAAAATATTCTTTCTGTGATCTACTTTAAAATGTCTATTTCAATTGATGATCAGTTCAAAATGACCACATTTCTCTTCACATTTTCATAGATTTTAGTCAAATATATGACGATAAATGCTAAACAGAACAGTGTCGTTCAATATCATTTATAAATGCTGCTGTTTACACTGGTGAACAAATAAACATATATTTATAAATTATGAAATATTATACTGCATTGTGTTCATTTAGAAAAACTGTGTAGAAAAGTTTTTGATTATGTCCTGTGATCAGCTGATTCAGGGTTCAGTTTTCATTATATTCAATACACATAAAATAAACAAACAGTTTAGCAAATACATACATATGAAACATCTTCAAAAGTAAAAAAAATAATAATAATAATTTTTAAATAAACAAAATAAAACCCTTTTAAGCAAATACATAAATAATATATATCTGAGTGAGTAAATAATGACTATTGATGAAAATAATGAATATTTTCAAAGTCCAAAAAACTCAATATAATTAAAACAAACTGTAAATAAATAAATGAATCAAGCAAAAAAATAAATAAATCATTTTAGAAAATACAGAGTTGTATACTGAATATCACAAACCGCCAAAAAACAAACAAACATTAATATACTAGCTGTGCACTAAATGGCTTACAGTATCTTCACTGATCTTTTCTATTTCAAATTACTTCAAGAACAGTGGAATATAAAACATCCTTTTTCTTATATATGCACATCCCACAAACTTTCATAATATGTATCTTCACTGAGAAACACAACCACACAACACAAAATAAAGAAACAAAGGGTAAAAAAAGGGTACTGGACATGCTCAATGTCTCAATGACTGGTGAGAACGGCACCAGAGAGACTGACACAATATCGACAACACGACCGCTGTTTCTTCAGAAGTGAGCCGCAGCTTTTGCCAGTGGTGAACACAAGAACGTCACATGAAAGAAACAGGAGCCACTAATGTTAACATGAAGAAGGAGCCCGTCTAAACATGCAAACGGGCAAATCTGACGAAACGAGTGAAAGATTCAGAACCGTCCTGTCAAATAAGGCCTGAATGTCTGAAACAGTTACGGCGTCAAACCTGGTGCGTGAAGAGCATGAAGCATGAATCTTTCTATCTCAGCATACATAATGCATACATTCTCAGCAAACTAAAGCATTTTGTCTAGGGAGGCGTTCAGACTCGGCTGATTGTTGCTTCCAGATGAACGTCAGTGTGCAGGCGTGTGCCGCGTCTCCTGAAGCGTAGAAGTCAATTCGAGACTTTTGCAGTCAAGCTCGGGTAATTACAGGCAAACACAGCACTTCATCTCCATAAACACCTGGTGGAGCGGTAGTCATGGCAACCGGAACAGTCATCCTGTGTGGTCTAGATAAGGCGGACCACTGCTTTGAATCTGCGCTCTGATAAGGTGTGGTCCAGCTACACAAAGCTGAGCTGTATTCAGTCAAGAGGGATCCCGGGAAAATTCACTGAGGTCATTGCATTAATGACCCTGACTGTTTTTTTCTGATTTCACATAAAAATGCAATATCATCTCAGAAACAAGCAAGCATGGAGTATGTAATTTCTGTGACTCTTGTGTCACCAAATAGAAAGGCAAAAATATGAATTGCAAGTTAAAAACTGCAATTGTGATTTAAATGCCCTTCTTCCAGGTTTGCTGTGCTTGTTTTTAGGGCTGCAAATTGGGACAACAAATTTAATTAATATAAATATGATTTACAATAATAATATTAATACTAATAATAATTTAATTATCACTTGACTACTAATAATACTAAATAAAAATATTAACAAAATAAGAAATTACAATTGCAATATTTCACTGTAAAATTAAAATTCAAGTATTTAAGAAAAAAAATATTATTTTATTTTACAGTACAACTGTAAAATTACAGTGCTAATAATTAGGTTTAATTTCTTTATTTTCAAACATTAAACTAGCTTGTATTTCGGCAGAAAACCACAGGGAGAATTTGCGATTTGACGACTGTCCTAAATCATAGCGTAATTTTGGTTCTATTTCTCTACTTTTGGTTGTCTCTACACATTAAATGAGATATGAGAAAGAAACATCAATTAAAATGCAGACTTCAACTGAAACAAACATAACATCCATTAAAGCAAACCTGTGTAAATTCAAAATGCAACAGTGAGTAGGTTGTGTGAATTACTAGCTCTTAAAAATCCCTGAATTAGGCTGGCTCTATTACTAGCTGACCATAATCTGACAATTTTCTTAAGGCCTTTTATGTAAATCTTTTGCAATAAAAAGCACAGCTAGACAAAGTCTAGAACTATTCTATAACGAAAAACAAAAAAGAACCATGAACTATTTAAAATGCAGTGGTCAAAGTCATCTATAGATGCGGCTATTTAAAGTGGATGCATTTAAAGATGAGATTTGAATAAAACATCAGCAGTTTAGGCTCATTCTGCTGTGACATTACTCTTTTAATGCCTTCTTCAGTCCTTACTCTCTCCGAGGCGTCCTCATCTGACCTGCTGAGAGCAACCAACTAATCACATTTCAGGGCACTAATTAAAGGTCGTCTAGAGCATCTGAAGCAGCAATGTGTCTCTTCTCTCTTATCATTACAGGCTAAATGTAAGACAAAGGGAAAGTGAAATGGGAACTGGCCTAAATGCTAGACAATATACATAGAGGTTATACAGCGCAGTAAAATACAATGTGTAGAGATTACTCTTTTGTAATTTTGTAATTGATTGTAAAGCCTGGTTTGTGGTATATGGGTATGTGCATTCAGTACGTACTTTAGTAGATGACACATCAAGAGGAGAGGAAATGCAAATGTGTGTCATTACAGTAGACTTCAATGCTCTAAGATCTGTGTTATTTATAGAAATGACTACCACAGTAAGCTTTTGCTGTGTTCACTACCTTTAAAAAGTTTGGGGTTGGTAAGAAGTCCCTAGAAAGGCTGCATTAAAAAAAATCTGAAATATTATTCTAATTTAAAATATGTGTTTTCTATTTGTATAGATTTTAAAATCGAATTTATTGCTGTGATATAAAGCTGTATTTTCAGCATCAGTACTCCAGTCTTCAGTGTTACATGATCTTCAGAAATCATTCTAATATGCTGATTTGCTGCTCAAGAAATATTTCTGATTATTATCAATGTTGAAAACAGTTGTGTTGCACAATATTTTGTGGAAATTGTGATTTATTTGACTTTTTTCAGGATTCTTTGATGAATAGAAAGTTCAAATGAACAGTGTTTATTTGAAATAGAAACCATTTGTAACATTATGAAGGTCTTCACTGACACTTTTGATCAATTTAATGCATCCTTGCTGAATAAAAATATTAATTTCTTTAAAAACTGACCCTCAAACATATGAATGGTAGCAAAAAGCTTTTTTTTTTTTTTTTTTTTAATGGTTTTAGTTCAAATTAATTTAACTTAGTGGAATATTGACACTATATCTTCTATAAAGCTGTTTTTCAATTAAATTGAATTAATTTAATAACTGACGAATCTTACAACATCAAATTATTTTGATGTTTTATTAACACGTATCCGCTTTAAAACAGTCTGTATTATATAAAGCACTATATATAAATAAATGTGACTACAAAATGAATCAATACACTAGAAATCAATATACTTAAACTAGACTTTCACATTCACCAGCTAAAAATCGAAAGTCTGATCACTTCGAAAAGTAACATCACACCTCTCTTCAACAAACCTGAATGCCTCATGTCTAAGTATGAGCAATAGCAGCAACAGTGGTGTTTTCCAGCATTAATGAATACGGGTGCTGTGTCAAAAAGACCATTATTGGTCATAGGTGTGGTAGCAAACAGGCCAGTCGTAACAGGAAACTCCCACCACTGGACACACAGTCACTTCCTGTTTGCAGGCAGAGGTTGGAGCGGCCGGCCCAATGGCAGGATATCCGCAGCAGACGAAACGGAGTGAGAGAACGAAAAAGTGAGAAAGGCAGAGAGATAAACGTCTCCTTCCTGCTCTGGGGTTCTTGTCATCAAGTACTAAATTAACCAGTGCAACTGTCATCAAACAGAAAATACCGCAATGTTAAGATCACAAACAGCATGAGAAAGCACTGAAAATCTGGCGGAAATGGAAACAGGAGCTTAAAGACGTTTTCAATAAATTAGCAGAACACTGATCCATTTTTAATAATGCACACAAGGCCAAACCAACACATTCATTTCTCTGAAACAGAAGAAGGCATTTAAACAGGAGTTTGCAAAGCTTGCATCACCCAGAACAACGTAGCCACCACCCAGAATGCCCTAGCAACTGCACAGCAACACCCTAGCAACTACACAGCAATCTTTATAAGCACCTAGCATTACGGCTGCTGGTTTTGGACAAATCAACAGAAAATTTAAAAATCTAGTTTAAATTCTCTTGTTAAGCAGCTTCTCTTGCACCAACAACTCACTTATTCAATTTGTATCTGACAGACACTTTTTCATTCCATCTTTATTACTTTTCTATTGAGAAATTTTATGTAATTTGATATAAGTGATATGGATAATATTGTGTCAGCCACAGGAATATTAGTTTTACCTAAAACAAAAACTATTAAAAACAGTTTTTTGTTAACTGAAATAAAACTGGAAAATAGGGGTGGGCGATATGACCAAAATCTTATATCACAATATGACTAATTTTATATCACGA
Organism: Sinocyclocheilus anophthalmus; assembly: GCA_018155175.1. NCBI lineage: Eukaryota > Metazoa > Chordata > Actinopteri > Cypriniformes > Cyprinidae > Sinocyclocheilus > Sinocyclocheilus anophthalmus. Next base: position 604,380 of record JADLZN010003794.1, read on the forward strand.
TAACGATATATATCATGATATAGTTATTTTTTTTCTTTTAAAAAGGTTTTTATGATATTAAAATCTTTGATACCATAGAATTTTCATAATCCTTGTCACCAATGTCAATATCAAACTAATACAAGCCTAAAAAGAGAAAAAAACAACAACCTCAGGCTCACTGAAGATAAATAGACAGTGATGAAATAAGGATAAGAAACTAATTGCAAGCAATAGGACAAAAAACTACAATAAATAAGAAATGCTACATACATTGTGTAAATTAATTAGTTTTCACTGGGTTAATTATATCTATAGATAGACAGATAGATAGATATAATTAACACGTGTATTATTTATAGATTCTATAGATATAAATATATCATTATTATTATTTTTTAAGTTCTTCTTATTAAAGTTACAAAAGTGATTTAGTCAAGAGCAGTGAGAGATTTTCTCTCACTGTTGTTTGATTAATATTAATAATACGTTTCATTAATATGAATGGCAGACAGGACGAATATGGGACAGCTTCCCCTTTAAGACCGAAGTCCGGATCCAATATACTGTTACATATATGCGTTTTCTTTTTCAGCTGTTTACTCTCTCTTAAGGCCTAAATCACTGTGTTTATGAGGGTACTTGCAAAGACAGGGATTCTGACGCATATAAGTGTGTTTATGTAATCGTTCAAAGCCAATAAAGCGGCAAAAAAATGTGCGCTCCTCTCACACAGAAACAGAGACGGCACACGCATATAGCTCTGTTGTTTGTGTTTCAATGGCTTAAAATCGGTTGTATTAAAACTGCAGTGTTTAAAAACACGTGTCCATGCTACAGATGTAGTCCCTCGTTTAGGAACGAGCTCCTCGTTTTGTCCTCGCTGGTCGTTCTCCACCTGGTTCTGTCTTCGCTTCATGCCCCGTGGTGGCGTTTAAAGATCGCAGTCATCCAAATGATGAAAAAGTATTACCGTAAACAATGTATTTTGCGACACCACGAAATAAACGATAGAGCATAATATGAAACGATAGACTTTTTATTTCGTCCATCCGATATATATATCGTCATATCACACAGCCCTAGTGGAAAACTAATATAGAAAAATAATAAAATGAAAAAATAATATTAGATGAAAGAACTATGGACAAAAAATTACAAATGTTCATTTGGCAAACTCCTTTGTAATAAGACGGGTAAATAAATAAAACAAACAAAAATAAATGAAACATGAAAGGCAATATTAAAAACAAAACAAAAAATAAAGAAAAAGATGACAAAAACACCTAAAAACTACAAAAATTTTAACTAAAATTAAAACTGAATAAAATATAACAATAAAAGCAAATTCATGATATTAATAAAAACTATAATATAAATACAAAAATTTAAATAATACTAAAATAAAGAGAAACATAAGGAACCAAAAGAAGTGTGACAGTTAGAATGACGGAAATAGAGACACAAAGCATCTAAAAAATAATAAAAACACCCACGTAGAGAAAAGTAAAGAGTCATAAATCAAGCATGACATCACAAAGAGAGGAAAAAGAAACTTAAAAAAAAAAATCACAAAACGGACTAAATAATCATCACACGGGGGAGGGTCTGCGCTGGTGTGCGTGTGTTTGTGAAGCACACGCTGGCCCGGGGTTTTCAGGCTTCAGTCTGCACAAGCTGTTCTTTGTGCGTCCCTCTATAGTAAGGTCAGTTTCCAGAACCGGCCCGACCTGGCCTGTCTCCTCTCACAGGGGCACAAATGGGGGCATTGAGTGGGCACTGCATTGCCTTTGAGCTCCAATAAAGCACCCAAAACGGCTGCTTCATCCTCTGAGCCTTTCTGGCATCGTCCAGGTCCATCTTTTAGTGAAGTGAGAGTTCATTTGTGCCCTCGATCTCCATGGTTCTGGACTGAGGGGTGAACGGGCTTTCGGCTGGTTCTGGCATGGCATTGTCCGGTGGGCGGGACGGCCCACAGCTTGGCACCCGGCTGAAAGCAGTAAAAGCGAATGATTTATGTGCCGTGTAAAGTTTGACTGACTCTAAACGATTGGACAGACCTCTGGGACTGTATAAAGAACAGCACCATTTATTTTAAATAGCGAACAAGTTTGTACAATATACTGCTTTTTATGCAACTAGGATGCCGTCCAAATGCTCCAGGGCCTTCATACCTTAACAAGAGTCTGCTGACAAAGGCAGTAACAACAGCTCTCTAGAGCAAACATATATTATACAATGCTGGAAAAGAGTTTACAATTAAAACACTCAATCATTTCACCCTGTAATCAAAAGACAATACGTTTTGCATAAAGAAAAATAAATTTTGCATGTGATTATTTTCATGACTGTTAACCCCTAAATGCTCATTACTATAATGCGTCCAGATGTGCACTTTTAAGTTTTGTTTTTTAATTGCCATTAAATAATGATCCTCATTAGATTTTTTTTTTTTTTCTTTCATTATGTATATAAAAAAATAATGTATGCGTTATTACAGTAATGAAAATAAGATATTTTAATATTTAGATCAATGTTTACAGAGGTATTTGTTCATATTAAAAATATTATTTTACTTCATTTATTTATGCCATTAAATGATTTTTAAAAATAAATAGTACTGTATTTAAAATGACACTTACTGTAATACAATACTACTAAGCATTTTTTTTTTAAATCAGCATAATTAAATGGAAGTAACAGAGTAAATAAAAAAATAATGGGACACTTTGTATAAATATGTACATAATATTTATTTATTGATTGTCATTGGAAACACAATACTATAAGCAATAAAATAACTTTCTGTAGATCAGTATTAATTAAAATGAAATATAATTTAATAGTATAACACAATTGTAAATATTACAATATATAATTACCATAATATATATGGATGCAAAAAGTTCCTAAAATGTAATAAAACATTGAAAGATATCATACAACAGAGAAAACATCTCCTCACAAAACATCACAAAAAATCTCCACACATCACAAAAAAACAGCAACAACACAAGCGTATGATATACTGAGGCTTCAAACCGCAGAAAACCACAACAGGCAACAGTGAACATCCACAGGTCACTAACCTCTCATGCAGGTTTCATTTTCTTGAAAATGAAACCGTTTAATCTCTTTGAAAATAAAACAGCAGCATCCAGGTGAGATCTCAAATGACTCGACAGCATAAAGGCCAAAATTAGCACTTAAGTCATTTTAATTTCAGGTTTTTGTTTTTGACTCAAGCCAGAGTTATTATAGTTAACTAAAACTGAAACTAAAATTAAAACCATTAAAACGTTAGTTACTTGAAATAAAATAAACTGAAATAAAGTAAAATATAGTTTTTTTCAGCTAGTTGCCAAGAAAACATTTGTCAGTTTCATTTAGTATAACTTGGTGTACTAAAATAACTAAAAATTAATAAAAAACAACATAGTAATTTTTTTTTTAAATGAATAAAAATTACTAAAAGAACAAAACAATTAAATAAAAACACATAAAAATAAAAACTAAATCAAAATATTAATAAAAACTATAACAGTAAATATACTACTTGATATATAAAGCAGACTAAATAAAGGTTTGGTCATCCCGCCCACTGCAGGGTTGTAGAGAAGAAAGAGAATGAGAGAGCGAGCGACATTAAACATAAGAGGTCTGAGCATGTCGAGGCTTTGAATCAATTCCCCTGTGTGCCGATTTAGTTCAAAGCTCTTCTAATGGGACGGTGTCCTGACATCTAAACACTCCTCTCATGCACTACATATGCTTTATGCTGCTGCTGAAAGGGAAACGCTTAGGGTAAGATGGTCATTTGTACCCCGGGGCTCCGTGCCTGCCATATGCTGCATGTTCCTCTCATGTTCCTCGTGAAAGCCGTTTTCTCCTGCTTTCTCTGTTGCTCTCTTGTGCTGATAATATGGAGGGATCATGCGTGTGGTCAAGGGTCTCGTCAGTGAGAACCAGGATAAAGGTGAACAGTGAAAGTACAGACGAGAAGGTATGGTTTTCAATAAGTAATATAGGGGGGGGGGTACATAGATGTGCAGACAATTACAATTCAACAATATGGCAATTATGTTATTCATAATCTTCAAAAATTATTAAAATATTCAATTAAACAAAAACAACTGACTAAACATATGTAAACTTCAAAATTACTACTTATACTACAGTTTTTGAAAGAAAGAAAGAAAGAAGTCTCTTGTGTTCACTGCGGCTGCATTGATTTGATCAAAAATCCAGTACAATTTTGAAATATTGCTGCAATTTAAATTAAATGTTTTCTATTTGAATATATAGTAAAATGTAATTTATTGTTGTGATCAAAGCTGAATTTTCAGCATCAATACTCCAGTCTTCAGTGTCACATGATCTTCAGAAATCATTCTAATATGCTGATTTGCTGCTCAAGAAACATTTCTGATTATTATCAATGTTGAAAACAGTTGTGCTGCTTCATACTTTTGTAAAAACTGCGATACATTTTATTTTTCAGGATACTTTGATGAATAGAAAGTTCAAAAGAACAGCGTTTATTTGAAATAACATTATAAATGTCTTTACTGTCACGGTTGATCAATTTAATGCATCCTTGCTCAATAAAAGTATGAACTTATTTTTTGGATTGTATAAAAGCACTATATTAATAAATGAGACTACTTGACATTTTCTGATTTTGGTTGTTGCCAGGGTGTTGCTATGCAATTGCAAAGGTGTTCTGATTGGATATTATACAGTTGCTAGGGTGTTTTTTTTTTTTTTTACTAGACAGTCAAAAGAATCCATCCTTAAATCATGCTATACTGGTGTCTAGAAACGTATCGGGTCCCTGAAATATAACACACAGGCTTGCGAGGTAGTGCAGAAGATGCAAAAGGATTCAGAAAGGCGTAGACACCAGGGGGTGGTGAAGACTAATTCATCTAATCTGTATAACGCTCGTCTGTCCAGAGACCCAGTGCAACACTGACCAAACCTCTGGTCCGCCTTTCACCCTGTGACCTCTGACCTGCTGGCCCACGATTTAATGACTCCTCTGAGAGATACGGACCCCAAACGCGTCGCTCTGCAAAAAGAGCCGCCTGGTTTGAGTCCAAACAGACCTCAAAACAGCACTGGATTCTGGCAGGAACACAAACTGCGCTTGGATTTGGCACTGATGTCGAATCCCTCTGCACAAACTCGAAATGAACACAAAACACAAACGTCTAATAGACCACACACATTATCGGATGCCTCCAGCGAGCTCACACGTCTAAACATCACACCCAGCCTGTCCTTGGGGTCGGCACTGCCACATTATCAGTTTTAATGGAGACATGGCGCATTAAAACACTATTAAAGTGTGCCAGCACCGCTCACATAGGAGTGTGAGAATCGATCGTGGCCATTTTACGCTTCGTCATTCTGATTAATACAGTAAGACACAGCGGGTGGGGTGAAAGCAGGTGTTGTGTTGCGTTACGTGATGAAAATTCCTATGGAAGGAGTGCGTCTTTAAACGGCAAGGGAGGGAAAGGACCTGATAGAGACATCTGGCCTTGGAATGACCTGCTCCAGAAAACAAAAACAAAACAACATGCACCCCGAATCTGACCCCTCACGTTTCTATGGCAACAGCCCCTTTCCCGCCCATCTTTTACCAAAAGAGTCAACCTGCACGTCAACATCACTGATAATTCAATCCCAATTCACACACTTCAACTAAACAGTATCTTAACATTAGAAAGCACTACTGCATTTTAATTTTGCGACTGGAATGCACAGACTTCCGTCACCTACTGTAAGCATTTGAAATGTTAGGGGCCGTTCACACACAATGCATTTTTGCATTCCACTGTGCTGCTTTTCCATTGTTTTTCTATGTAAATCTGAGTTAGACGACTCTTTTGCAGTGTCTCGCACATTCCAAACACACAGCGCTCAAGTTAAAAGTTGTTCCAACCTTTAAAAAACGTGGCTGAAAACTATGACATTTTTTGTTCCACTGCCCTGTCTTGAACAAAATATCTTTACTGCAAAAGCGCATTCTGTGTGAATGGCCCCTTAGCATGTAGTTAAAACTGCTACTTTAATATATATAGCTTTCATATTTACTGCCATTTTTCTGAAGGAAATCAAAGTCTTAAACTCGAGCAAGCGGTTGTGGGTAATATTATCATAAAACATTATCACAAAAGTATGCACAGAGCCTTTGAAACATCACCAGAAATAGTACGGCATTCAGGTAGGGCTTCACAATTTGGGAAAAAGCAAATGTAATCTGAACATGATTTGAGCATTTAAAATAAATACATAAACTCCAGAGTTACTATGCTTGTTTTTAGGGCTACAAAATTTGGCCAAAAAGAGTGTTATTTATTATATATCAATATGGCCTAAATATAAAACAATAATTCTAATATTGTATATTATATTACATATATATTGTTAGTAATAATATTTGACAGTAAAAAAATAACAGTATTATTTTTGACAGTAAACTAAACAGTATTTACAATGATGTAAAATTATAATACTAAACGGTTGTTGTTATTTTGCTGATTATTTTTAACAAAAATTGTAAAAAGATATTCTAATTGTAATATTTTCACTGTAAAATAAAAAAGATTATATTTAAGAATTATATAAAAAAATAGAAAATATAGTAAATAATAATAATAATGTTATTGACACGACAACTGTAAAAATTACAAGAGTATATTTAGGGCGTCTTTATGCTCATTTTCAAATGTTCAACCATTGAGATTTAATTTGAGCAAAAGACAGCATGGAAGAAAAAGAGGGTCAGGCCATCATTCTCATCATATGCACAACTTTAAAGGTGATTTGATCAGAGATACAGCAGTCTAAAATACAGTTTTGGCCTACAAGAGATTGGAAAAAAAACTCACATTGCGATATATTTTTTTTCTGCGATATGGAAAAAAAAAATCTGAGGCTCCAATAGATCTATTTGGGGGGGGGGGGGGGTGATTTGTGATTCAATGACTGGGGTGATTTTGTAGGCGAGTAAATCAGCATAGGAAATAAACAAATTACAAGCATAGATAAATAACAGAACAAAGATACAAAAGAAAATAAGCAGTGCTTTATATTTTTCAGTATTCAGGTACAGAAATTGAATAATCAAATGTAAAATAACACTGCATAATTTTCACTATAAATTAAATCTAATAAATCTGTGTTAAAGCTACAAAAGTGATTTTTCTTTGTGTTTTGTTGTTTGATTAACGTTCATGACAGAGAAAGCAACAGGAACATTAAACTGCTGTAAACCAATATAGGCTACTGTTACACATCCATTTTCTTCCTCAATTGTTTCCCTTCGCCTAAGCCATAAGCAACTGTGTTTACAAGGATACTTGATACAAATAGACGCAGAAGTGAACAGAAATCAATGTTCACGTGCATCTGCGTGGCTCTCACCGAGTCTACACTGGATGCAGTGTGGCGTGACAAATCCCCGACAGTAAACTAAAGCTTCGTTCTCTTTATGACATACTGACACAAAGTTCAAATGATATGCAACGGTCGCTTTGTCGCGTCCAGTGTAGACAGACTTTGGGGCCGTTCACGTCGCGCCTAAAAGCACGTGGGAAAACGCCAGCCACACTGAAAATCGCTTGCAGTAGCTCTGCTACTAAATTTATTTAAAATGGGTATCTCTGTACAGCTGTCACGTCCGGTGTAGACTGTCTGTGTGAGCAAAGAAAACAATCAGTATAAATGTAACGATCAGTATACTAAACATCGCACATCCTGCGATGCGACTATCGCAGATGCACTCATCGCGATATCGATGCTGAAACGATATATTGTGCAGCCCTAGTCTACAGTGTCGTTTATTCTAGCCAAGAAACACCGGCAGAATAGAGGCTGTCTGACCAACGAGTAAAACAACCAAACAGATCATTTTCCACATTACATTCAGTGACATGTAATGACAGTGCAAATTAAAAAGGGTGGGACGATACAATGCGACCTCCAGAGGGTCCGTCCTACCGGCTCCCTGACGTGCTGATGCACACTTGGCTCCGTCTCAGTACCTGGAAGAGCATCTGGCTCCACTGTGCTGGAGCTTAATGTGTTTTACGGCCTTTTTAAAAGGGCTATTATCAGCTTTGCTACTCAAACACACACACACAGATTCAGCTGGGCATCACAACACACGGTAACACACAATCCCTTGTATTTGTTCTCACACTCTACAGGAGGTCCGTCTGTCTATCCAGCTCACATTATCAATCTCCAGTCACTTTCCCTCTAGTTGTGTCAGAACCACCCTGAAGCGTGATTGATGATGCCATCAGGAGGAGACGGGCTTCACCCCAAACCATGACATCATCTCCTCTCTGGCGTTCAGCTGCAGTCGACTGGGTCCTGCAGGATTATAAAAACCACTGATGCTGATGTAAGCCGAGTCACGACTGAGAGCGAGAGAGACGCGTGTACCTGAGACAGAGAAACCCACTGACGCAAACCTGATTAATGCATTTCATAATCATACCAACTCCACATCAAAATCACATTTCACAAACTTATCTTCCCATGAAGTCAATAATTATGACCCATAGAATTAAAGATTCTGTTTTTGCTAATGTGCCTTTAATAATGCATTCCCATAATCCTCAGTGCTAAAGCTGAGCATTAATAAAATAAATAAAACATCCCTCATGCTAGAGCACAGAAACTTCACAAGATCACTTCCCTTGAGAAGTAATTAGGGCCAAATCTCCTCTGCTCACCAAAGCTGCATTTATTTCATTAAAATACAGTAAATTTTGTGAAATATTAAATATATCATATTCCTCTTGTAATATATTCCTGTGACCAAAGCTGAATTTTTAGCATCATTACTCCAGTCTTCAGTGTCACATGATCTTCAGAAATCATTCTAATATGCTGATTTGCTCAAGAAACATTTCTGATTATTATCAAATGTTGAAAACAGTTGTGCTGCTTCATATTTTTGTGGGAAACTGTGATGCATTTTATTTTTCAAGATTCTTCGATGAATAGAAAGTTCAAAAGAACAGCATGTATTTGTAACATTACAAATGTCTTTCGTGTCCCTTTTGATCAATAAATAAATGCATTGACTAAAAAGTATTAATATCGTTCAAAAAAAAAAAAACCCCTTTTTTACTGACACGAACTTTAGACTGAGTTTTATAAAAAGTTTTTTCTTTTTTTGCTCTCAGATGAGAAATAAGTTGTTAAATAATGTCTTTACGGTCACTTTTGATTAACTTAATGTGTTCTGGCTGAATTAAGTAGTCATTATTTAAAAAAAACTAATATATGTTCATATATCTCTATATAATTATATTTAACATTACAACTGACCCAAACTTTTGAACAGTAGTGCAGATTCAGTTATGTTATGTGATATATAATTTAATGAGCATTATTTTACATATTTGTTAGACATAGCAAGTGCAGATTGTGCTCACATGCTCCATATATATTCAGATACAGCAGTGTGAATGCCTACTAAATCCAGCAGCGCAGCACATCTGTGACCTCCAGCGGTTTCATGAGCGTCAGTGTGAACGCCCCTCTAGTGACTCAGTTACAGCACCAAACAGCCCACTCTAGTCCATGTACCGTCTGCAGGTTTGTCTGTAGCTGTCAGCACGCCAGGTCTTTAAATCGCCTCCGTGTGAGCGTGTCTGCCGTCTCCAGTGAACACTGGCCTGTAAGGATGTGCTGTCAGGCTGTTTGCAGACTTCTGATACATGTTTGTCCCTGAGCCAGACTGTAACACTGTCTCTCACCATGCTTCATATTCATGAAGGTCTGCTGTATAAGAACACTACATACAAACAGACACGTTCCCTTACACAGACATACAGCAGACAGCTCAAAGTGTGCAGCTTGTTGAGGAGAGATGCTATTAGGTTTCCAAGGAATCAGACTTACAATTTTTCACCTGAAGAACCATAAAAATGGGCAAATAAATAGCCCCATAGACCCGAGCCATATCTGAACATTTCGCAAGTCGGCTCTTTGATTTGGGCCAGTAAGCAACTGCCTAGCAACCACACAGAGTACTCTAGCAACCACATAACCATTCTGGAAACCAAATCGCCCTAGTATTATAGCAGCAAGTTTTCAACAGTCAAGTACCACTAATTTTTTACTAAAGAAAATCAGTTTCAAATGATTTATTTAAAGAATCTGAACAATTATTTTCTCATCTGAGAGGCAATGCAAATTTTGCAAATGCAAATTTTTTTTTGGAAGTTATTGTGAGTTTCTTGCATCATCACAAAAAGCATCAAAATGTCACTACCATTGATGTTTGAATCATATAAATTAACATTTAAAAATTTGGGTATTTTTAATATTTTCTTCTTTTTGTAAGAAATGTATAATTTTATTTAGCAATGATGCATTAAATTGATCAAAAGTGACAGATCTAAAGACATTGATAATGTTACAAAAGATTTCTATTTCAAATAAATTCTGTGCTTTTGAATTTGCTTGTATCAGATCCTGAAAACATACAAAAATGTATCCGTTTGAAATATTAAGCAGCACAACGTTTTTCAACATTGATGATAATCAGAAATGTTTCTTGAGTAGCAAATCAGCATATTAGAATGATTTCTGAAGATCATGTGACACTGAAGACTGGAGGAATGATGCTGAAAAAACAGCTGCGCATCACAGAAATACATTAAAATTTTAAAATATATTCAAATAGAAATAAATTTTAATATATTTGTTAAATAGAAAACAGATATTGCCATAAACTACTTCACTGTGTTTCACGTATTTTGATCAAATAAATGCAGCCTTGGTGAGCATAAAATACTTCTTTCAGAAACATTAAAAACCTTCATAAACATCATGGTGGCATTTTTTGAAAAAATTTCAATAAATGTAAGGATAATTGCAGTGAGTTGAGGCTACGCATATACAAGATAATTTTTTTGAGTGTCAAGTTGAACAATGTGATCAATGAGACTTACAGTTATATACTTGCAGTTAAACAAATAAAACAGATGGATATATTGCAATTTATGATGATTCTCAAACAAAAATCCTTTGGGCTCTCATTAACAGACTAATGGCTCTCTTTTGTCCATCTAAGTAATATTTAATCAATTTATTCATTAGCATGTGGATGTGAGCGCGAGCAGGGAGGTTGCACAAAGAGCCGCTTGATTTGTTCTGGACAGGTGGTCGAGCCGACCAGTGGCGGCTGTCGCTCTCACCGAGAGCCCGCCCACAATGGCACTAAAGACGATTATGCAAATTGCAAGACCTTTCCCGGAGACTTTCCCAGGAAGGGGAGCGCGAGAGCGAGGGGGATTGGAGGAACGCATGTGAAGGGGGGAGAGCTGCACTGTGGACGTCAGGCCGATTGTGTTTCAGCTGGCGAGAAGGATGGAAAAGGCTGTGCATTCCAGCGCTGCTCGGGAAGATGCATTTCTGAACGGCTGTGGCTGGTTTACTGCGATCTCACCGCGGTTAGCAGAACATGCAGATAAAGCCACATCTGACGGGTCTAATGAGTGTCGCTGACATGCACAACTGTACTAGCGAGAGATTATTGGCATGATAATTACAGCTGACAGATGAGTGTCACAATCCTGCTGAGAATAACCAGATTCAAGTGAAAAGAGTGAAATATTAAAACCTTTAATTACAGCCCACTGTGTCCGTGGGGAAAAGAGAGCTCTCTTTTTAGTTTTTGTTTAATTTTTGCCCATTTTTGTTTCGTTTACGTACTAAAATAACTAAAACTAACATCATTAATAACTAAATAGACATTTAAAATAACTAATAAAAATGACAAAAACACAATTATTTAAAATTAAAATGCAGAAATAAAAACTAATTCAAAATACTGTAATAGAAAATCAATGAGTTTTTGTTTAATTTTTGCTCTTTTTTTTGTTTAGTTTAACTTTAAGTGCTACAATAGCTAAAACTGGCATTATAAAAACTACAGATATATAAAAAAACTAATATAAATTACAAAACACTATACAATTACTTAAAATTAAAACGCAAAAATTATAAAAATAAAACTAATTCAATATATGAATAAAAACTACAGTAATAATATCAATGATTTTCGGTTTCATTTTTGCACGTTTTTGTTTAGTTCGTTGAAGTACTAAACTAACTAACGCATACCGCCATAAAAAGAATAAAGACATTTAAAACAAAAATATTAAAATGACAAAACACAATAAAATTACTTGAAATTAAAACAAAAAGAAAAATTTATACTAAACTCACAATATTAATAAAAACTATAAAAGTATATCAACTTGAAGTACTTAACTAAAAATTAAAACTAAAAGTGAAATAAAATATTATAAAAACTAAATGGATGTTTTTATTTTAAAAAAAAATTCTCTTTTTAGTTTTTGTATTATTTTTGCTAATTTTTGTTTAGTTTAAGGACTAAAATAACCAAAACTTGAGGATGAGTAAATCATGGAGCAATTTTAATTTTTGGGTGAACTATCCCTTTAAGGGCTCTACATCGCAAGTGCACTGGGTGCGCTAACGAGCAAGTTTACCACATCAGAAAAGCACATATATGAAGTTGGTTATGTGATGCAAACATCAAAATGCATTGGTTTATAAATCATGTACTATGGTAAAAAGCATTTTGGGGTCATAACATATTATTGTGCAAGGAACTGAATGCAAATAAGTTTATTAATTCTTAATCTGTCCCTGAAATCATAATTTGTGTGAAAGTTGTAAAAACTTGTTGATGCTTTCTGCCACTTCTGGACCCTGCAGTCAATTGTATATATATAGGTAGGTTTTTGGAGTGAAATGTAGGTACTGAGATATTGGAGATAGACACAGGTCCATGTGCACAATCTCTCTTTTCTCTCACACACGCAGACAAACCAACTGTGTTAGATCTGATGCATGTAGACACAAATATAATCCTGTGTTTACCCTCAATATTTACACATGCACAAGCAAATAATCTTCCTAAACCACTTAAGAAGCTTTTTCAACCCTCAGTGATTTGTGGTTGGTGCCTGAGCAAGTCTACAGTGGATCTTGCCATGCAATACTCATTGCCATCATGCTAGTTGGTTGCGATAATTATTAGCATGTTGCTAGGTGGTTGCTAGGGTGGTTACAAATGGTGTGGCATAAGTTATGCGTCAAAAGTTTAGTACTTTATGACCTTCCTCCCACATGTGACCGACAATTAGCTATGAGTTCTGCCTACACACGGGGGGCTTGTGATCTACATATTATGAAGGCCAAAGATTCAAAAGCCTGGTCTGCTCCTGCTGGACGTGCCAGAAATGTGCCAGATTTCACATTCCCACTGGAAGTCCTCACAAATGAAGCCATTTAATTACATTGGCAGCAGAGGTTGTGCAAATGCAACCAAATCTGAGACCGAGAAATGGTGCAACTGTGAGACTGAGAGACACTAAAGAAAGCAGAAATGGGAAATGGAGAAAAATAACTATTTGGCTATTGGTTAGCATTGTCCAGTTATCATCATCCATCAGCTTTATCCATTATCTACACTACTGGATAATGCTAAAACACTTGGCTATTAGTTAACATTACATAATAGCTTGTGTAGCCTAAATGTGCAATTTATCATATTTCATTTAAAGGGGTCATATGATGCGATTTCAAGTTTTCCTTTCTCTTTGGAGTGTTACAAGCTGTTCGTGAATAGATAAGATCCCTAAAGTTGCAAAGACTAAAGTCTCAAACCCAAAGAGATATTCTTTATAAAAGTTAAGACTGGTCCACGCCCTCCTAAAACGCCTCGTTTAAACACGCCCCCACATGTCTACGTCACTGTGTGGGAAGATTTGCATAACACCGCCCAAATGTTTACGCAAAGAAAGAAGGCGTAACTTTGATTCTCGCTGTAGTATTGTTGCTGTTGCCGCCATGTCGTGAAGACGCTGTGTGCTTCGTTGTGAAAGCGAAACTACTTTGTTTGGTCTTCCAAAAAGAGGACACAACTAGAAATCAGTAATTAAGTTGTATTTACAACACTGTTCAAAAACAGTTCAACCCAAATATTCAGATACGTGCAGCACATTTTACAGAGGACGAGGACCGTTTCCTGGGAGAGTAGACTACAATGCCGGTGTTCCGGTGAATTCAGTTCCCCTATTTCCCCTTCGGCACGCATGCTGACCCTATACAGTCTATGATGCTGACAAATAATGCTGACTCACAGCCTGTAAGTATGTTTTCATATTTAAAGGATTTGCCACTGACGATTCAAACGAGAGTTTAGAGCAGTGTAGAGTAGCGCTTGTTGTTTGTTCTTTTCTCCGATCACAATGCAGGACATTGTTTTTTATGTTTACGCGGCGCGATGCAAAACAATGCGTAAAAAGACAGTATAAGTAAATATAATCCGTAATTATGTCCCAGGTTGGAAACAAATGCCTCGTTTAATAAGGGGTTGATTGGTTTGCTACTGCGCCCCGTATGGTAAGGGGCGTAACATTTCCGTCACACGCTTGAGGTATTCGGCCAATCACAACACACCTTGCTTTTCAGACCGATTGAGCTTTGTAAAAATCGACGTGTTTAAGAAAGGCGAGGCATAGAGGAGAAACAAAAATGTACACTATGTGGAAAATAATGTGTTTTTTAACCTTGAACCGCACAAACACATTTCATTACACCAAATACACAAAATAATGTTCTGTTTTAGCAACGTCATATGACCCCTCTAAAATAGCGTGTTAAATTGCTAAATAAGATAAGACGTGGCTGCACAATTTGGGGGAAAATCTAAATGCAATTTTTCTGATAAAAACTGCAATTGTGATTTAAATAAGCTTTTTTATTTTTTTTTTGAAAGTTCCAGATTTGCTGCTTCTTTGTAGGACTGCACAATTTGGCCAATTTGCACAATTTTAAGATTATATATGAATTTGACATTCTTTTCTTATTATTATTATTATACTTATAATATATAAAAGTAATTAAATAAAATAATTTATTATGTAAAATTGCAATTGAAAATAAAAAATTATTAAGAAAACTATAATAATAATATTAATAATAGTTATATTATTATATTTATACTGTGTGTTTAGTATATACTATTACTAAATAAAAATGCTTCAAAAATAAGAAAATATAAACATTTTCAATGTAAATACAAAATATAATAATAATAAATTAAAAATATTAAGGTGACCAAGAAATAGTATTGCAATGTTACAGAACTAAAATGTTGCTATAAGTTTGATTGCATCATATCATAATTGCTGTTAATAGTGTTCATCGACTGTTTGATTAAGTCTTTAATTGATTTTTCCATACATTTCTGCCATAGGTACATTAATTGACAGTCACCACTGATAAGCTACTATTAAATATATTGTAGAAACTTAATTTTGTGTAAAGTTGCTTTGCAACGATTTGCATCGTAAAAAGCATTATACAAATAAACATGAATTGAATTGAATTGAATGTTTCAGTGTAAAGTTAAACAAATATGTATAAGAAAAATGTAAACAACACAATACAGTAATAATATTAATTATTATAATTGTTGTTATTCTTTCTATATTAATAATAATAAACACAAAATATAAAACAATAAATATTATTTCAGTGTAAAGTCAAACATTTTTATTACACCCCTAAACCTATGTATGAGAAGTAATAGAGATACTTAATTAAGCCCACTAGTCAGTATGATGTAGATTACATGATCATATCTGCCAGCAGTAGGTCGGGTACGGAGCTCATGTGCAGGTGTTTGGAGACATGTGCATATGTGTCAGGCATGTCTAATGTACGTCTGCGCTGTGGAATGTAAGTTCATGCGATGTGTCAGGCAGAATGAAGTCTCTCAAACCCCCTGCACTCACTCCTCTCCCAATCTCTCACCCTTCATCCTGTCATCTCTCCGCATCAGGAGCCAGCAGCACACGAGCAACTCATTAGAGCACAAGAACAGAACGAGAAAGACAGAGAACAGTGAAGAGAGAGAGAGAGAGTGAGTTTCTCCATCTGTTACTGCACTATCCAGATACGCTCCAGTAGAAAGAGATTCAGCAATATCCATTTATCCTTCCTACCCGACCAGAGAGTCACACGACTTTTTGTTTGGTTCCTGTTTAAGCTAAACAGTAAGGCTACTATACAATCATCTCACAAAAACTGCAACCCTCATTGAGAGTAAATCACTCGCATATGCGACTAAATCTTCACTCCGGGCGACTAAATGATGTCTAATATCAGCCAATGGCTAATAAATTCTCAGATTTTACTCACCAGTGTGAGTTGGAGGCTAAGTATAAGTTTAGCACAGATATATTTTCACTCGCCAAACACTCGGAGCGCTTCAGAGATTTATTCTCTATCAAGCGATCTGTGATATTTTTCATTTCATCCCAATGGATGCGCAGCGCACCTGTGTTTGTGTATTTGGCGTATCGTAAACTCTAGTTTGAAGGCGCACGACTCGCCGTAGCTTTCTCTCACACGTGCAAAGAGCGAGAGCGAGCGAGAGTCTTACATAACATGCAGAATTGATGCACTACATGTAAACTATATTCTTTGTTGTATTTTCCTGTAAAAATAACGGAGTTCCATTGGAATTCTTCAGCTTTTAAGAACTGCCGGGTTCTCCGGTAGTGGGCGGAACTAATGCGCAATGAAATTTCAGGGCTGGCGCTCACTTACTATGTCCCTGTTGTTGATTCGCAAATAGTTCCAGCGAACGCCCACAACCTGATAACATCATAAACCGCAGCTGTTAATCCTTGGTGCGTTTAATGTTCTTATTAGTAGAATTAGTATTTATATTATTATTTTATCTTATCAGTATACTGTTGTTTTTTCCCATTTTTTCTTATTTGTAAAAATCTACGCGGTTCAGAAAGGCGGGCATAGAGGAGAAACAATAATGTACAGTATGTGGAACATAATGTGTTTTTTAAACCTTAAACCACAAACACATCACATTACATCAAATACACAAAATAATGTTATTTTTAGCAAACATCATATGACCCTTTAACATGCAGCAGCAGCTATTACTACTTAATACTACTACAAAAAATGAAAATAAATATTATTTAAAAATGTAAATGTAAAGTAAATACTATGATAAATAATACAAATTATTTTATTATTAGTATATATATGAATGCTTTTGAAGTCAAATAAAAACTGACATTATGGCACATTATTCTAAAGAAAAACTTTTTTTATCTTCTAATTAAAATATAGTAACTTCCTCTAAAATGGCTTTTCTTTTATGTAGTGCAACATTTAATGTGCAATTTGACCTGTTCTTTATGTTAATAACTTTAGATAGAAGAAAGCAAGCATATCCTGTTGGGTTAACACACACACACACACACACCGTCCTCACTGTCTCTCTAGTCTACAGTGTGGACGTCTCTCTCTCGCTCTCTCTCAGGGGTGATGCTGAATGTCTGATCACAGCTGTGATGGCGGTCGAGTCAATCCGAGCGCTGGCTCAACTCACAGGATAGCCTGACTCCAACACCAAAGCCACACCCCCTTTCTTTCCCCCTCTTCTTTAAAAAAACAAGTGTTCCTCTGTTCATCAAGCCTGGGCAATAAAACAATGTTTATTTGTGTGGACAGCTGCACAGCGCACCAGGTTCATGTTCAGTCGTGAGTAGGCCAGCATGCCAAATGCGATAAAGGATAAAAGACTTTGAGAAACGCCTCATGGACCTGAATGGATGGCCATCAAGCTCACTTTCAGTTATTTTATTAATCAGAAGAAAACTGGTCCATTCAAAGAAATAGGAATTAGCCTATCCAACCTAATCGACCAAAGGGAACCATTCGATTGTGGCTTGTTTTGGTAGAAAATGACTGAGTGTCGCCATGGCAACATTAGAACCATTTAGCACAGATCTCTTAGCCCCACCCCTTTCACCTGTCTTCTGCTCATCAACAACAACAGTGCGCATTAGTGCCCGCCCACTTTTTCAGCAGCATTGGGTCCTGAAGTATTTTTTCTATTCATTTTCTTATTGGGATTTAAAAAAAATCTTTGTTAAAAGTGTTTTAAGCTATGACCAGCTAAGGTGAAATCACAGCATTATAAACATTTATTTAAAGCAAAAAAGTATTTGAAAATCAGACAAAAATACAACGTGTATTTAACTGGTTTTAGTCAGAAAAAAAGGAACTAAAATACAATGAAGCATTGTGAGACATAGGACATAAACACATATTCTTAGCTGTTTCCGGGAAAATTCATACTATTGAGTATGTAATAAGTCTCTGTTCACAATATTTGCTCAAAAGTCATGCATATTAAAAAATCCACATAAAACTAGGGCACACTAGTAGTCATGCTATTTTAATATACTATGATTTGGGATACACTAATCCCAAATTTTGCGTATAATACAGCTTGGAAAGTATGCAAATTGAGATTTACCTAAAAAATGCTTTCGGGATTCATCATTATGTCCAATGGATTATGGAAATGTGCCATACAGTAAAACAGAAACAGATTAAACATTATTGAGGCATACAATATGAGTTAAATATTAACACCACCACAAATGCCCCGCCTGTAAAATCATTAACTACTTAAAATCTGACATCATATGGAGAAGCTCAGTTTTGAAAGTCAGTTATGAAAGAGGTAAGTAACACGAGTAAGGTCAAACATTCAGAACGTTTGGGGTCAAAGTTCAAGTCCCTATAAACATTATCACACATGCATACAAATAGCCCATCAGATTCTAGAAGATACAGCAAAACAAGGCAGTTTTGGAATAATGAAAACTCTTCCAATTTAATTCTAACCTAAATCCACCAAACTGTTTGTTCTAAAGCCCAAATACTCATCCATGTGTCATACATCTGGCGCGTTTGTGCGTGCACGTCTTCATTAAGACCATGTGGCGTTTGCGTTTATAGCATTATAATGTGCGTAAGATGATGCAGTGAATTAAATACAAAACTGAAATCCACGTCATCGGATTCCCATTTTTATTTGGAACTTAATAGCCATGCAAACAAACACATCTACCGCAGTATAAACATTATAGAGAAATCTTTACAGGTTGATACAGCTTGTGCACTATAATACTGTCTCCTTAAGTGTTGTCATGCACTAAATACTCTAAAATAGAGCCAAAATTATTACATGGGACCACCATACAACCACGCACACAGAATATGAGCTCCTAATCCATCAGTTAATAATCTGTGGCGTATAATCTCAGGATCAGCATGCATCCATTCACCTCTTTTGACGAAGCAATTGCGTGACATCATCCCTCTGTTTTTTATGTTGTGAATGCTGCAAATATAACAGTTTCATTTATATCTCAGAAGTTGCAATTAAAAGTCCCCTGCAGTCACTAAATTGATCCCTTAAAAGGATAGCTCACCCAAAAATGTTAATTCTGTCATCATTTACTCACATTTAGTCATTGACTTCCATAGCATGGGAAAAATACTAGGGATGCACCGATATGAACATTTTGGCCGATACGATAACTGATAATTCTTTATTTTTGAAAGCCGATAACCGATATGTTGGCCGATAAATCTATATCCAAATTTTTTATATACTTTTTGAGAGCCTGATTACAAAAAAGTTCTCATCATTAAAAACCACATCACGAACACTTCAACATAAGCAGCCTAGTTTGACCAGTGTACGTTTTAAAAATAATTTTACACTCCCATTACCAAATTTAGTCATAAAAAAGTCTTACAAATAAATAAAATAATGCAAACAAGTCACTGGACATCATTACACGTGTAAAGAATCAAAATGAATGCGCCATAGATCAATAAAACGGAATAGCCTCTGCACGGACAATAATTAAATGATTTTAATTACTAAACCATATTGTTGATAAAAATAATAAGAGAAAAATACAAGTGATTGTTATTATTAATAAAGTATCAATGATTTTGAAAAAGTAACAAACTAATACCACTGTTGATAGCAGCGTTGAGCTGCGCGTGTGAGGCTTGAAGATGAATGACATGGTAAACTGAAGCGTTTTTGCTGGCATTTAAACTCAAGGAAAGGCCAAATCCTGAGATTAATATAATACAACAAAAATAATCTTAAAAACTTATATATGTAAAAGATGACGCAGGTATTGCGGCTATAGTCAGAATGTGTGATCTGTTGTGGCGGACGCTCTTCCCAAACAACGCGCTGAAAACGGCAACTAAACCAAAAGAATTCACAAGTTTTTTATAATAATGTTCTCATTTAGAAAGGTTTATACCGACATTCCAATCATAGTATTAAGGTTGTGGCACTGCGGTTGAGGCTTGTGTGCGCGAGCTACAGATGATCACGGGTAAACTGAAGCGCTCTTTTAACTTAACAAAACGCATTCTATATGAGATAAATCACATATACATCAAATAAACACAATAATACAACATACAATTGCACAAAAGGCTGTAAACGAACAGCGCGCATCTGAAGTGTCTCTGAAGGAAATAATGCATTATTTATCGGCTTTACGATATCGGCAACATTTTCTTATCAGGCCGATACGATA
Source organism: Sinocyclocheilus anophthalmus (assembly GCA_018155175.1). Taxonomy (NCBI): domain Eukaryota; kingdom Metazoa; phylum Chordata; class Actinopteri; order Cypriniformes; family Cyprinidae; genus Sinocyclocheilus; species Sinocyclocheilus anophthalmus. Next base: position 624,893 of record JADLZN010003794.1, read on the forward strand.
ACAGAAAAAATGAGCATTACTCGGCCGATACCGATAGGTGGAACGATATTATCGTGCATCCCTAAAAAATACGCATGGAACTCAATGGCTACCGTCAACTGTTTGGTTACCAACATTCCTCAAAATACCTTTTTGTGTTCAACAGAATAAAGAAACTCATAAAAGTTTAAAAGTGAGGATGAGCAAGTAATGACGATTTTCAGTTTTGGGTGAACTATCCCTTTAAAACTTTCATAACCAAAATGAAATTTTTCCTGTGAAAATAATTTCTTTAATATAAATCTACACCCTTATGTGGACACATGAATATGCAAATTAGTCCCCTCCACTCAATCACAGCAGCTGGGACCTGCTCCACTTTGACTTGAATGGTGTTGACTGATGAATTTGCACATGGTTTGTCTTTAATCATTTTAAAAACACCTAAACGACGTGTGAATAATGTCGAAAACTTGACTTTCACCACATAAAGCAAACTTCACATGGCAGGACATCCAGAGGTCGACAAAGAGCAAACACATTTTCTTAAGATGCTATTTCAGTTTACTTTTCTAGAACATTTTCTTAACCTATAAAACAGTCTGAAAAAGCTTCAGCTTCAAGTGCAATGCACTTCAGACAGTGCTTGGAGAAAGCAGAATGCATATCTTCTTGACAAGCACTGAGATATTACCAGAGCAATAAAAAAAATCATTATCTTGGCAATAAAATCTGCCGTCATGATGCCTAATGTCAAAATGCATGACAAATGCAAAAATGTGTGCTTATGAAATATGAGGTGACCTTAAACCTGGTAATACGGTCTGAACTCTGTAATAATTTCAAGGACTGATCATCTGTGAACCAATCTATGACCTTTGCCGTGCCTCAATGTGATGCACGTTTGCAAACCTCCGCTATATCATGCAATCGAACAAACAAACTAAACGTATTTATTCAGCAAGACAGTATACTTGGTCATAATTCAGCATCTAATAATACACCAGAAATCATTTCTATAAAACCTAATGCAAACCACAAAAAGACAGAAGCTCATCGAATCTGTCTATTCAACCAAAGGGTGCATTCATGATTTTTTGTTTTCTTTTATTAAACAGAAATCATACTTTATCTATGCTAAGCTTAACTTGGCACGAGATTTTTGCGTACTTTCCAATATTCAAATGCGACAGAAGTTTGAAACACTTGGACACAAGAATTCTGGCACAATGTCTGCACAACTCAAACAGGTTTACAGTAATTAGCTGAACTCAATCATCTGTTGACAGATTCTTACTTCTCTGAAAAGCAAAAGACAGTGGCTTATCAGTACTGCCCGGTTATCAAGCTAGAGGTTTTTTAATAATATGCTGGAAGAACCAGATTTACAGTGATCCTATTATTGCAATAAACCAGGGTAGGCGATGGATTTTCTGTTGTTTTGATGGTTCCCAAAAGAGCACTGAATGTTTGCACGGCTGCAGCATGATATAAATCAAAGCAACGGGGCTGTAATCAACACTCTAGACTTTGGTGAAAAGATTTAACACGCATGTGAACCCTCAGACATCATCATCACCATCATCAGGAAACACAAACCGTAACCTCACCTGCGCGTAATCTCTCTCCAGAGTGGCCTTTTTCTGGCTGTAGGTTCTGCAATTAGAAAGAAAAACACAGTGAAAAAAACTTGCAGTAAACAAAAGAATAACAATCAGCTTAAATTTATTATAACGACCTGAAGTTAATGTGTTTTTGGTTAAATGCTTGAGATAATGTCGGTTTACCACAAGCTCAAGATATCTTTTTATTCGACAACATAACTTTTAAAAGCTTTTACCTGTCATGAAAAAGGCAAACAAGTGTCTAAATGGGACTACAGAGTTTGATGGAACAGTAACATCATTACACCGACGGTAACTCATCTACTCCATATCGCGCCTCACAGCCTACGTTGAGTTCACAATAATTACTAGAAAAACGAGCGACTCAATAAAATGTTTTTAAATAAATACTTAACGCTTAAAGTTTAAAGCCTTTTTACTTATTTAGGCTTCAAAATTCATAAAAGTTGAGTTCATGTTCATGATCATGCTGAACGAAATCTTGTCGAAAGATACACAAGAAAACCTGTGCGGTTCACAGACTTATTTTCTACAATAGCTCCAAAAGCCACTTGGAACAATCACTTATGGGTTTATTTTGATCAAGGAACTAGGGTTATTTCTAACGTCAAGTCTGGCTGCAACGTATTATCTCATGTGTTTCTCATGGAAAAAAGAAAGAATATTCAACAAAGATTAAAAACAGATTGTTTTGCAGTAGATTTTGGAGCACTTGTCTCCTTCTGAAACATATTATTGCTGTAACCTTATTATTTTAACTATCAATAAGTTACTGCAAAACCATGACTAATCCTCTCAACCATAGCACATGCTTGGCCTAGATAACACCTGAAAAGGAAAATCGTTTTAGAACATTTTTGTGAATAGATTTTTTTGATCTTAAAATTCTTTTTTTAAGTCTGAAAAACAGATTATTAAAGTATGTTTTACAAGAAAATGCTATTTCAGTCTTTCTACTTCAAAAATTAATGTTTAATTCAAAGTGTTATTTGCCATTTCAATTATCTGCAAAATTATAAGTGAAAATTGTTTCAAAATAAATCCTACACCATTTATTTTCAGTGCAGATTTGAATAACATTCACAATAAGACTAGAAATATGCATAAATCATGTAAACTGGGCCAGTTTTGGGTTCATGCTGAATTTAAATCATAACGCAAGATCACAAGATTCACAGTGATTTTTGAAGTTCAAGCTCTCTGAGCTGCAAGAATAATTAATCTCCCTCACACATCATACTGTGAGTTGGCCATGGAGACGGTGTTTTTAACATTCTTCCTCGTATGACTGGTTTGGTTTTCAAGCCAGAGGGCAGGAGGCATCCAGACAGCTGATGGTTTGAGAGCATTCATCGCCCTTCGCAGCATTACAAATGAGTACAGTCTGAGACAAGACGACTTGTTTTGCTTTTCCTCCTTCTGCTGACTCCAGTTCCTTTTCCCATGATCCCATCCCTTAGCTGCACCCTCTGATTTTAATTTCAAATCAGCTGAACTCATGACACGTGTTTTTAAAAATCATGAAGGAACGTGGTAGCAGGGTCTGTCCTATCATATGGGTGGCGGTTCATGTTTATGGGATTAGTGCGTTTGTGGACTCTGCTTTTATGCAAGACAGGAATTTCCGCCCCTCCCCCTCCCCACAGAAATACTTCCAAATACGCAGGAAAGTAAACTACAGGACCCCTCTGTGGCCCGGACCTAGAGTCCTATCAAAACATGCCGATATGCTTACATAGCGCCAACAGTTTATGGGGGAAGAGGTTTCGTGTGGTATGTCACACATGCTTGCTCATCGCTTTTCACTTTCCAAGGGTCTGTGGGCCAGTGAACACACCTAAGCATTTCATCCCAGTTCACAGCTACTGTAAAGGCTTCTTCGAAGACGTCTTTATCTGCTGCACATTTACACTGCATGTTCACATACTATACACAATGTCTATAGTCGTGTGAAATTCCAGTTTTAAAGCAATAATTTATTTATTATTTTGGTAACACTTTACAGCAAGGCTCCATTTGTTAACATAAGTTAACATGAACTAACAATGACAAATACTTCTAAAGCATTTATTAATGTTAGTTAATGTTATTTCCAAAATGCACTAATGCATAATGAACCTGAGCTGACATGAACTAACAGGGAATATTTATATGTTTATTAACTAATGTGAACAAAGATTAAAAAATACTGTATGTATTGCTCATTGTTAGGTAATATTAGTTAACTAACAAAATCATGGGACCTTTTTGTAAAGTGTTAACATTATTCTTTTAACACAATGTCAGCAGCAAGGCTATCTTCTCGACAAGAAAACAACAAAAAACCTATAAGAAAAAAAATCTCAAATACACAAAACATAAAAACAATACAACAGGTGATACTTTTTAAATACATCCGTTAGACATACCTCTGAATAAAAATCTTGTTTATTTACATTAAAAACAGAGTAAAATAAACTTAATCATACCTAGAAATTAATTGACTAAAAAAAGCTGGTAATACTTTACAATAAGATTTCATTTGTTAACAAAAGTTAACTACATGAACTAATAATGTACAGTCTTTTAACTAACAATTTAACAGTCTTTTAACATTAGTTAATGCACTCTGAACTAACATGAACATTATTAACTAACATTAACAATATAAACTAACATTAATGTTAGTTGACATTAGTTAATGCATTAACTTATGTTTACAAATGATTTAGTTCATATAACTTATTTCCATGAACAAATGTGCTAATCAACTACGGCTGCATACGAAATTGCATAGTTCCCTAATATATAGTAGGCGGGTAGCCAGGGTGCGTCTCAATCAGCTCCCTAGTTCAGTATTAAGTGCACTGCCCTGGGAGTCGAACATTTCTAGGGCCGTCCCAGTGTCAAAATCAATCCAGCGCACTGATACGCTCACTCCCTAGAAATTTCCAGAATGCATGTGAAAAACCACCGGAAATGTCTTCTTAAGTCCAACAAGCTGTCAGAGAAATTTATGAACTCTTATTTTCTGTTTTTAAAAATAGATTCTGTTTGTAATGATCTTTTATCCCTAATGTGCATGAAAAGTTAAGTAATTAGAGCTGTCAGGAGATTAAAAAGACTTATTTTTTATTTCAATTTATGCATGCTCTAAAATGTTTCAATATATTTATTAAACATTTGAATGCCATTATGCATGTACATCATCTGTTTAGCTACATTTAAACAGGACGGACAAGTGCATATTTTTGTCATATTATACAGTGATGTTGCTTCAGTGTGTTTCACACACCTATACATATGGTCTATATATACACATATATATAAATATACATATTCAGAATAATCTTAATTTACAACTAGGGAGCAGAATGTCACACAGTGCAGGAGTGTGTGGTCAAAAGGAGGACTGTGAAACTGAAAATCATCAGGCTCTATAGGATGAAGTGCGTCTGGTGCTAATTGCACTGTCACTGCTTTCATAAGAGCATGAACAGGGTGACCTCGAGGTCCAGTAAGGCGACAGCCTGCAACAACCTTCTTTGTTGCAAAAATGAAGTCAACAAATTCGTTTTTTACTGCTGTATCATAACCCTCACCACACGCACATCGTCTGATTGAATGCTTGTTCACAGCACACAAAATTTTGCCACAAGTTTCAGCATGACAAGAAGTTAAAACAAAGCTGCATTCGAATGGACTCCTTTCATATTAAGTGGGAAATTCATCTTAAAATAAAGCAACATGTTTTATTTATTTATTTTAAATTAAATGAACTTTTGGAGGTCAACAAAAAAATTGCATCAGTTTGGTGTGAATAGTGTTAATTAGTGTTAACATTACGTTAATCTCACAGTGCACTGCAAACAGATGGGTCTGAATGGATGTAAATATTAAAGCCACTTAAGAATAGAATGGAAATAATAATATATTTTTACCATACCTGTCACTGGTGCTCTAATATATTTCATACACCCCCCCCCACCCAACACCTTATATACGTGCATTCTCAAATTATGAAGTCATGAAAAAGTTCATTTATTTCATTAATTCGACTCAAATTGTTAAACTTGTGTATTAAATTAATTCAATTCACACAGACTGAAGTAGTTCAAGTCTTTTTTTCTTTTAATTGTGATGATTTTGGCTGATATTTAACAAAAACCCACCAATTCACTGTTTCAACAAATTAGAATACTTCATAAGTTCATAAAAAAAACATTTTTAGTGAATTGTGGGCCTTCTGGAAAGTATGCCGTACATTACCGCCTGTACACTGTACCCCGTATACTGGTAGGGGCTCCTTTTGCTTTAATAATTACTGCCTCAATTCGACGTGGCATAGAGGTGATCAGTTTGTGTCACTGCTGAAGTGGTATGGAAGCCCAGATTTCTTTGACAGCGGCCTTCAGCTCATCTGAATTTTTTGGTCTCTTGTTTCTCATTTTCCTCTTGACAATACCCCATAGATCTATGGGCTGCAGGTTGGCGTTGCACACCAACACCATGGTCTTTAACCCACTTTTGGTGCTTTTGGCCCACGGGTGGGCAGTGCCCAAATCCTGCTGGAAAATGGAAATTAGCATCTCACAAAAAGCTGGTCAGCAGAGGAGCAGAAGTAATCCACAGTCTGGTACATACGGGCAGTGAGTGGTTTTCAAACAAAAAAAACAATGGGACAACACCAGATGATGAATTGCACCCCCCATCATCACAGACGTGGAAACGTAAACTGACTTCAAGCAACTTGGGTTATGAGATTTACACCTTCCTCCGATCTAGGACCTTGGTTTACACATGAAATACCAATACGTGCTCTAATTGAAACAGAGGCCTTTGGACCCCTGGGCAACAGTCCAGTTCTTCTTCTCCTAAGACCAGGTAAGACGCCTCTGACATTGTCTATGGTTCAGGAGTGGCTTAAAAAGAGGAATACAACAACTGTAGCCAAATTCCTTGACAACGTCTGTGTGTGGTGGCTCTTGATGCCTTATGCCTCTTCTGCCACACTTTTTCCTTCAATCCATTTCTGTTAACATGTGGTTACAGCACTTGTGAACAGCCAGCTTCTTTGGCAATGAATGTTCACTCTGTGAACAGCCAGCTTCTTTGGCAATTAATGTCTGTGACTTACCCTCCTTGTGAAGGGTGACAATGATTGTCTTCTGGACAACTGTCAAACCAGAAGTCTTCCCCATGATTGTGTAGCCTAAAGAACCAAACTGAGAGACCATTTTGAAAACTCAGGAAACCTTTGCAGGTGTTTTGAGTGGATTAGCATGTCACCATATTCTAATTAGTTGAGATCGGAAGGGTGGGTTTGTTAAATGGAGCCCAAAATCATACAATAAAAGAACCAAAGACCTTAAACTATCTCAGTCTGTGTGCAACAAATTTATTAATACACGGAGTTTCAAATTTGAGTTGAATAATGAAATAAATGATATTCCTTTTCCCAAGACTACTAATTTATTGAGAGCGCACATGTACACATCTCTATATAATTATATATTATATAGACCGCATATTGTAACACGACCACAACAAGAACATTAAAAATTGCATTTCCACTTTAATCTAATAATTGTTAAAGGGCAAGGGTCGCATGTAATTTTAACCCAATCAGAATCAAATAATGCAAATCAGAAGGGAAACTAGATAGTATGTATAACGATCTATATTTATATGATGCAAATATATATGCATATGTATTCTAAGCTAAGTGGGTTTACCATTACATTCAGACTCTACTTGCTTATATATTTATAAATGTATTTTATTTCAAAATTATACATCTATGTAATAACCCACATAGAATGCAAATGTATATGTAAATATTTAAATATAAACAAACACTTCTGCCAATGAATGCACCTGGAGTGTTACTGTTTACTTTGAGCTGAATAACTCAAGTCTTTTTCTACACTTTGCACAGGATGACCACAAGTGCGGAGCGGTAACAGAAGGCGGCATACGGTGTCAAAGGTTTAACAGACTCAGTGTGTGTGGTGAGGACTGGTTGCTACTAGACAGGAAGAACGATCCACAAGAAGAGGCTGCATTCAGACAGTGGGGCATGTGAACTCCAGATGTTAAACTCTTTGCCACGACTGACCTACATAGGAAACAGCATAGTAAGGGTCAGAGATCACTTGGCCTGAGGTCATGTCTACTAATATGTCTCCTCTGTGAGCTACGCAGTCAAACTTGGCATACACTACCGTTCAAGAGTTTGGGATCAGTAAGATATTTTTTAAAAGTTTAACTCTCCGGTATTCCGAAGGATGCACAATGACCGTGGACTTTTCCGTAACGCTTAAAATGTTACATAATATTTCAAATAAATGCTGTTTTTTTGAACTTCGGAAACTACTAAAAATAACATTTATCAAGGTTTTCACAAAAATATTTACGCCAGCACACTATTTTCAACATCGATATCCAACCGGCCGCACAACTTTTCAAAAGTCCCGGGTAGCCCTCGAGGCAGAAATTCTGCAGATTGTTGTAGCCCAAACTAATTTAAGTACGCGCCGAATAATAAAAACAAAAATAGCCATCCTGAATTACACTTCGGACAATCACGCATGATTAAAAACCATTCAGGATCGCTTTTTTATTAAATAAACCACGGTCAAGAGAGTATGGCGGTGTAACGGATCACAAAAACCACGGCTCGGTATCAGATACTTTATAAAAGATCTGAGTAACAGATCGGGTCAATTTGGAACCGCCCTTAGGAGCAAAAAATATGGTTCTTTATTATTTAAATAACAGAATACTTCTTTGCTACCACAGCAAAAACTAGTAGCATATAGGGATGTAACAATCACTCAACTCACGATGCGATGCCATGCGATACACGATACTGATTTCACGATCCAATTTTCTCACAATGGTGGATAACATAAAACCGAAGAACCAAAAAACGAGATGTCCGGCGCCCTTATCCCTGACCCCGGTGTCCTTTTCTATTTCCCACAAAATATGCCATTGTTTGTGCCATGCAATATGTCACAAATACTCACAATAACTTGAAATTTAAACAAAACCCTAACTCACTCATTAAATACCACTCCCCTCCAAGTTTCAGATCAAACAACTAAGGTTGGTGCTGTGCTGGGTTCCCTTTACCCTCAGAGGCAACCAGTGCCTCTTAATCTGATCCACCCCGCTGCTCAATACATGCTCTTTAGAAGCCAATTCGACAATCTGTGTACGCGCTTGCTGACAACGCGGCCTTGTGCGCGCTGTGAATGACGTGCACATCTCCACTGTCTCGTGAATGGTTTTTCAAAACACATTTCAATGTTAAAGCGGCCAGCAAGACTTAGAACCCACACATGCACACGCCAATACCTATCCTCCCATCACACGGAAAACCCACAACAAAACGGAGACGATCGGGACGGGCAGAAGAGAAGCATCCCGAGGAAGAGGACATGGGGGGTCCGATCGAGGAGCGCCCACGCAGTATTAGTCAAACTCAGAGTGACCTAAGGTTAACAGAGCAGCTCTCAGCTTAGGGGCCTCGTGGAGCCTATGCGGCTTTGCTCTTGGGGACCAACAGGTTGTCGTCCTACAGATGGGACAAAACAGCCGTGTCTTGGAATAACTGATGTCAGTCCGGACTGGATGCACTTAAATTAGTAAACACTATAAGCAATGACTGCCTTCGCACACTTGACTGTTATGTGCTAATTCAATCATTTATATCTTGGCAAGCCAGTCTTTAAGATCCGTCGTTGCCAAGTTTTATAGATACTACCCCTGCCTATTCATTCAACTTAACCTAACACAGTAAAAGTTATTAACCGTCCTAAAAAATCAGGTAGGCCTAACTAGTCCACACTACCCAAAACATTCCAGCACACATCAACAAATGAAAAGTCCGACTAGTAACGTGAGACTTTAACGTGGTACCTTTAGAAACAGAACGAGGAAGCTCAGGGACACCTCAGCAATGTCGGAACTTTCTGCACGAGACTGTGCTGAGTGTTACGAAACACACGAAGCAGACTGAGGATTGGTCTCGAGTCAAGGGTAAACCCAGGAATCTCCCACAAATACTCCAAAGCACACAGCTCCAGCCAATGGTATTCCTATTATAGGCCCCCTAGTGTACAAACAGAAAGTCTTAAACGCTAAAGGAATGGTTTGTTACGATACAATCCATCATTTAAACAAGTCTCTATCAATAATTGCTTTGCCCTCTGTCTTGAATCAGGAAAGAAATACGCACACGACCGTCTACAAGGCCAAAACAGCCCAATAATGGTTTTAAACCTAATATGTTGCGGGACTCTCAGGTTCTAGGACAACAGGCTATAGACTTTCACAGAAGGAAGCGAATTAGGTTCTGCCGACTGGGCATTTGCCGCCAGCAAGCCCAACACTTCCAGCTCTAAACGTATTTAATGATGACTATGGCTCTCACACAAACACCAGCTTCGTACATCACAGAGTTCACTTGCTGGAGGCACTATAGTGGTGTGGCTTATATTGTGATTATTTGTGATGTTTTATCAGCTGTGGAGACGTTCATTAGAGGACACGGGCACCCATTCACTGCAGCAGCATCCATTGCGGAGAACGTGATTGCCAATGCCCATTTTGCCCCACCCCCCCCGGTTTCAATGAAGCAAGCAAACAAACTCAATCCACATCTACGGGAGGCATTTCACAACAACGGGGGGGGAAGAGTTCTGTTTGGCCGAGCCACTAATTCACAACGACCCCCATATGATCCACAAAAACAGGTGACATGATGGGCGCGGTATCTCCAAATGTTGTATACACAGCTAAACTTTGACTAATTACTTCCTCAAAAAGAACAGTGTCCTCCACTAGTAATAACCATTCACACAGCTGGTCCGAGGGGGAGGTGTGCTTCACGTTTACTAAACAGATTTAAAAACTAATAATACGGGGCCCCACAGTCAACACTGGAACGGGTGGTTTTGTTTCCCGCAAGATAACATATTTTTACGTTATTCCTAATTATAGTCACTCACTACGATCTAGATTACTATCCTACCATTGTCAACTGTACCATTGTGGCTGTGCACAAGTTACATGTATTCTTATGTCTAAAGCCAAAGAGAAAGGTTGGTCTTTATAGATGGCTTGATGTCTCCCCTTCCAACTGTTATTTTTTCTCCCATGCTAGCCAGGTGACGAGAAACATGATTTTGAGTGAATGGTCATGTCTGGATCACCAAACGTTCCAGGATGTACACAGTACTTCTATACGCAAGGGTACGCGGTCAAAACTCATAATCCCGACTGCGAACCGTGATTAGGGAGGTTTGACTGAATACCCTACCCGAACAAGAGCGGGGCGCGTTTACATCCCCCGCCTAAACAACCAACGGGTACACCAAGGCACGACACAAGGCGCCATGGAGAGACAGAACGAAGAATCGTGGGCATTAGGCGGAGCCGTTGTCGAAAATAAGAATGTTAGAGCGCCGTTGAGTATTTAATGAGAGGAGAGGAGAGGTCAGAGCGGTCCCGGGCCTTCTTCCCTTAAGCTTCCCCAATTGTGGTTCGTTCGGGTATGCGAGCAGAATTATCGCCACCACCAACACACAAAAGACAGCCAAGTGTTGTGGTGTGTCTTGATGTGACTTCTTGTAGGCTGAGCCTATTTTTGCAGCGAATATTAGATTTTTTACAGTAAGGCGGCAAGATTCTTTCGAAAGACAAGGTTATTTGCCTCACCAGGGCTGCAGTACAACCCGTAACAACACCATTGGAAATTGTTTTACATTCAAAATATAGTTTTGACTTTTACATATTGTTAAACATATAATTAGTCATGCGCACGGCCCCCAACGCTGAAATCGTTCAGCATATTACTCCCGCTCGTGTCACATGCTCCTCAGAAATCATTCTAATCGCTCGATTATATGATTTGTGCTTAGGACAAACACTTTGAATGATTCATCAATATGAAAACACGTCATCTTTGCCGTTGTTTCCCACCGATTTTGCGGAATTTTTTTTTTTCTTTCAACACGCCGATCTCAGGCCCCATTTATTTTTAGAGTTCCACAATTTCTTGACGCACAGTACCTTTGGTACTAATTTCTTGTCATTTTGACCCTCGATTTACAGCCTGATGCTGTGTCCCGAACAAACAGTATTTAAAAAACACCCCTCTTAGACCCGTATTTACTTCGGAATGGCGCAGCGTACATGGACCAATTCCTTTCATGACATACGCACCCTTGCTACAATTCCACCGAAAATATTATCAAAGCAACCCCTCTGTATCTGCACGGAATTACATACTTCTACAGTACCGACTCTTGAAAACAATTCCGAATATTTGAGATTACATACAGGGGCGGTATGTGATCCTTGGATGCATAAAATTAAAAAGGAATTTTAAGGGTAACTCACACTGTTTTACTACAATAAAAATAACTCCCTAAATATTTGTTCACAGTCCCTATTAATGAACAACCACAATCTTCTTGGTTTTACATGTGACTGCACTCCGTCTTCCGTGGTTTTGGAGCGTAAACGACATTCCACTTTGAAGCATCGGCCTCGCCTTACGCTCTCTTACAGATTCATAAACATGTACGGCTGTGAATTGCTTATGAAACGCTCGCTGGTTGTGTGGAGGAACATGGCCGGTGTATAAGTGAGCATGGAGACTGCTGAAAACTCCCGGGCGACGGCGGCTGGCAGCGAGCATACAGTCTCTTCCCTCTCTCTGTATGCTACGCCACCCCTCCTGCTCTCACATGCTCCGATCCTCAAATCCTTCATCCCTCTTTCAGAAAAAATACCCCTCATTTGCTCTATTATATTCTCTCCACTGGCTCCCTTTCACACTCCGAATCGTTTGTTGCCTCACATGTTGTAAAGACTCCATGCTGTCCCGGCACGGTTGAATCAGGATATTTGCGTGGTTTCTTACCCAGCTCAAAGTATCTGCCTTTTTTGCCCACACTACAATCGCGCACCCACCAGGCGAAAGCACACAACCAGCCCCTCCGATCACCCCTCCTTCAGGCTACTAGGAACAGGCATGTCTGGGCCCTCCTCCGTATCTTGTTCTACCGCTTACACGACTACGGACAGAGGCTACTAATCCTGCCATGGTGCTAGCCCACGGCCACGAATCACTTTAATACTCCGCCCACACTTCCGGTCTTGCCTTCTACTACGCTACCCTAACCCATTTCCGCCCTCCCCCTAGTCACGTTTATTACAACTTGTGTGCTATTCTCCGTCTTCGAAATCTCTGCTCGCTTATGGAGGCAACAGAGCAACATAAAACCTTAACGGTGATAAACCCACAGTAATATTGAACTCTTTCCCATTAACCTTAATGTGTTCCTTTTGCTCGATCTGTACTAATGCTATCTTATCTTGTGATGATCCAGTGCATTCAGATCGTAGTTTGTGAGCAAGTGTTTGAACGGACGTGAAGGGACTTTTCATGCAAATACTCTCCGACAACTGTTGAGATTGGTTGAGGTCACGTGCTTCGGCTCTAAATTTCATTTGCCCGCCTTTGAGAGTGTGGCTTGTGTGTCACGGACGCTGGTTGTAACGCCCCAAAGCTTCATCTCCGTCCTGCGGAGGAGAGCAGGATTTCTGTGCCATTTGTGCTTGATGCAGTAATGCTAGTCAGATCTGACCAGCAAAAAACCCTGTGAGGCGCACCCCATAACAAGAGGACCGTCCGCCTCCCACACCCAACTTCTACTTTTTTACTCTCAGTGTACGTGCTCACAATCTACGTTCATTCTTCTGAATCCACCAAGATATAACATGTGTTCTCTTTCGATAACTAAACCGCTCATCAATACCTCTTTTTGTTTAACAGTAATTTACTTAAACACATACCCTCTGCCCCATGATCATTTACGTGTATGTAGGACCTTGGTGACCTACCATACCTCTCCTTCTACAGTCTCACCCTAGCTATCAATATTATATCATATTACCCCTGGTCCGGCAAGTACCGACCCTCTCAAATTTTGCCCATTCCGGTGACCTCTTTGCGCCTTTGCGCCTCCCCCCCCTCATTTAAGTTCCTTTTTTTTCATTAATGTGACATACATCGCCCCGACTCTAGACATGATATAAAGCCCAGACATGTTGACCATTGTTGCAGATTTATCTAACGACACCACATGCCTATCCGATGGGAGTACTTCGACTTGCTTCCGTTATTTTTTAGCGCAGACCTTTTGATTTTATTACAGCCAAGATTTCTTTTTTGGCCGAGCAACCAAGTTTTCCCATCTGGGAGTTTTGCGTGCCCCTTGCTGCTTCCTCTGCATGATCCCTCAGTTCTGTAGGTTTGGATGGTAAGTTGGTGGCCGCTTTCGTTCCCAGATGAGCCTCACTGGGTTTAATCAGGGCTCTGGCGGGCCATTCACAGCATTTACATCATAGAGTTTGGTGTGCGATCCCGTATTTCGCGGTGGCTCCTAGGGTCATGTTTTTGGAGGTGAACCTTCGGCCCAGCTGAGGCCCAGCCCTTGGAGAGGTTTCTTCAGGCTATCCGTCTTGGCGGCAGTTCATCTTCCTCGCTTGCACCCAGTAATTGTCCTGCGCCCACCCGAAAATCAATATGTTAGCGTAGCCACCAAAGCCAGCTGTGGCCCCACCATGCCCGTCGGCTCATTGGCCGGTGTATGTTGCAGTTGGCTTTTTGCCTCACACCGTAGCATAAGGCCCAAACAGTCTCATCTGGCTCTCACTGACCCCGGCATCGTCTTTTATTTTTCACATCTGAGTCTAATTGCTTTGTTAACCTTGGCCGCTCTGCCCACCAGGATGGTTCGCTGCCCTCCTTCCTAACAGTCCGGGGTCTGTCGTAGGGCGTCCATGTCTTGGTGTTGCCCTGTCCTTACACTTTTATGTCCATTATCCCCATGATATTGCTTCTTCGGATGCTCCCTTCGACCCCTTCGGGATCTTTTCGGGTCTCTTACTCTCCTCACCAGTTCTCTCCCGCTCGGTGGCCCTCGGCTTGCAGGTCCGTCGGACACGGGTTCTGGGGAGTCAAAACGCTCCCCGGACGGAGTCCATCTAGTGCTAGGGGACCTCTGGCATGCCGAAATTTTTTTGCACCACGCAGAGCTGTGTTGCCCAAATGCGTCCGTGTTTTTTTTCTGAGCTGTCCGTCTTTGCCTCTGTCTCATGTTGCCTGAGGGAGCTGAAGGCTTAGTATGCACTGGTTGTTTGGCGCTACCCCCAAGCCACCCAAAACCTCTTATTGCATCATGTCCTAAACAATCGGGGACTCCACCATGCGGCTACGAACCTCAAGGATGATCCGACGAAAAAGTTTTGTCCGTTGGTTCTTGGCATGAGGCGTCCTTTTTTTCCCTTTCTTCTTCCCCTTTTTTTTTTTTTCTTTTTCCCCTTTTTTTTTTTTTCCCCTTTTTGGTGCTTTTCTTTTTTGCTTTTTTTTTTTCTTTCTCTTTCTTCTTTCCCTCTCCGTTCCCTTTTTTTTTCCCTTCTTTTCCTTTCTTCCTCCTCCGTCTGGGCGTTTTTTTTTTTTTTCTTTTTTTTTTTTTTTTTCTCTGGATGGCCTATCTTTGTCTTCCCCCGGTCCCCCCCCGCTGCCCTTCCTTCCCCCTTCGTCTTCCTCCCCTTGACTCGTTTTTGTTGACCGCACCTGCGGTTACTTCTAGCGTGTCAAGCAACGGGTTCGAATATTAGGACCTGCGATCTTCCGGTTTGTCTTTGTGAATAACTCTGTCAAAAATGTCAACAATTCTGTGTTTCTGTCAACCCGGGCGACGTGCACCTAATGAGGAAAACCTATATTCATTCAAGATTAGCAAAGGTTGCCATATAACACCGAGTGATTTGAATTATATTAAGGGGGTCTGCCTACCTTCTCGTCTCCCCTTTATCCCTAGTGATATGATTCATTTTTATATTTAGTATGAGCGTGGGTGTGTTTTTGTTGTGGTGTGGTAGGTTCCCCCGTTCGGCGTGTGTTGATTAACCTCATCCTGAGACAAATTCTATCTCTATCCGATCACACCTGTAAACCCTTATAATGCAATCTGTTTGATTTATACCACAACCCACCCCCCCCTAACCGGTTTTCCTCTTGATTTTCGCCCCCTCTCGTTGTGCAGTTTCTCGAACCACCACAGTCTCGTTATTCTGTTGCGCCATGCAACAACGCGTAGAAGGCAAGCAGAGACCCGGCTAGTCCGCCGGTTGCTCAATTATGGAACCCTCATACTCCCGTGAGAGGCGCGCGGGTGCCCCTCGGTCGGCCCGCGCCCTTCTCTCCCTTCCCCGTTTTCGGCCGCCCCGGCGGGGGCTTGTCGGTCCTCCCTGTGTCCGGGCGTTGCTTCTCGTCCTTGACTCCCCCCCATTCTTTCGCCTGGTCTCTACCTTCCCCTTCCTTTCATGGTTTACCACGTGTCACAACCTCTTTCCACGAACAGCCCTCCTTTCCCCCTAATTTGCATCGCGCAGAGTTTCAGCCATTCATACTCAACAACCATCATAACCCTACTTTAGGCTTTTCCCCTGTGCACTATCTTACTTGCTAGGTACTACATGTGCGGTTGGAAGTCTGTTTCCGTCGCGAATGTGTTATGCAGCTCACTCTGATGTTCCGCGGCCCGTTTGAGTTCTGCTTGGCTCTAGCCTTCCGATCCACGCTAATGATGTGCGGGGCCCTCTCCATGTGTCTCGCCTCACCCTCTATACCGCCCACCATTTCTGGGACCATGCGCTAGATCTTATTTTATTACTGGCTCCGATCCTTCTTATCATTGCACCGTTTCTTTTGCTTCCCGCCCTCCTCATAGTTTAAATTGTGTTTTGTGGTGCGGCGGTTTCTCTATTCCCATTTGAATGATTTGCACAATTTCGCTGTTTGCTTCCCCTGCTGAATGCCAGGACTTGCTCCGTGTTGCGTCTTTCCCACGATTGTAATCGCTTTCTCCCGATTATGGTGGGCACTGCCCCTCCTTTGGGCCTTCCTTTAAACTAGTGCTCATTCTATGTATCTTTTTGTTCACTCGTTGCTCATGACCAAGATTCGCACTCGTGCCTTTTATCCCTTACCTCCCAAGCCGGAAACAATGGCCCGAATCTTCTGTAACATATAAGTCCCAGCCTGCCAACTCCTTCCACCTGTTCCGTCTCCCTCCAACAAATTGCACCCGCCCCGGCCCCTCTATCACTGCCTCCCCATGCCACCCACACGTGTTCCGTTTATCCTGCAGGTCTCATGTATGCGCACGTTAGTTCAGAATACCTCCCACTGTCCATCACCGTTTTCTCACTGTCGACTCACCCTTAGTGGTTTCTATTCAACGGGTACCCCCGTCGTCCCCGTAGAACCCGTGAGTGATTGTTGTGTTGTTCATCTGAGCCACCGTCCGCCTCTAAGCCTGAATCTCCCGTGGTGCCCCCCTCCTGAGTACCAGCGGTCATATAATGTCACCCCTCTTGTTTTTGGATTTCATTCCCCATGTTCTGACCATTCCATCGAACATCCTACCGCAGTTTTGTGATCTCCTCCGCTCACGGGATGACATTTGTGATTGGGCTTTGTCTAGTAGGGTGGGAGGACTTGCGTCAGTCTAGATGATATCGTTCCACACTATATCCCCCTGTGGCGCACGGTGCGAGCCTCTGGGGTCGATAGACCGCGCAGGACGATGTGCGGGCGGTCTTCTACCGAATGTAACCCCCACAGGGCAAGCGACCTTTTGCAAGTTGCGCCCGGGCATCGGCTTTGTCGAAACATGGCGAATCGTAATGGTCGGAGGATCATAATATTGCTTGGGCAATGACCAACTCAGTTGATAGAAGACAAGCAAAAATCTTACCCAGCACAAAAAAAAACGGTTTAAATATGAGTCCATGCATGTTTAAGCTGGCCTCTCTGTAGGTAGAATGACGGAAACGCGGGGGCGGTTTGTTTATACACAAAACTGAAAGCACGCGTGACGTCGCGGTGATTTTGGCCTTGCGTCTCACGGCAACTGAACCACAAAAACTAATTCCAGAGTGCTGTGTAGTCACGTCGCAGAAGTTTTACACGTTTCATTTGCGAAATCGCTCATATACTGATAGTACACAACAGAAAACTTGAGGCAACCTTGAAAAATCGAAGAACGGTATAACATGTAACGCCAAACTAGTTAGTCTTGTATTACTTTTGTACAGTATAATGTGCATCTTTAAATATTCACATTTTCTATCAAATTTAAGTAAAACAATTAAATTATAAAAATAAATTACAACCAGATTAATCACTTGTAAAAAAAAAAAAAAAATCCAACGTATTACGTTTATCTAAAAAATTTGTTGTAAGGGAAATATTCACACAATTTTTCTTCCATGTATTAATTTCAACAGTAAACCTCAGTTTGTTAGTCAAAAAATAAAAGGGTTTAATTTTCATTTGATTTAAAATAAAGTTTTAATTCTGATTTAGAAAAATTTTAATGAATTTTGGGGGAGAAAGAAAGAAAGAAAGAAAAGGTTTGTAGGGCCCTATTGTTCAAAATTATGAAATTGAGACTTTTGGACTTATTTTTTTCACTGAAATAAATGTTTTTGTAATTACACAGAGTAAAGTACCGAAAAAAGGTACCGTTGGGTACCGGCACCAACCCTCCCGCTTAGGTACGCAACTTAAGCTAAAAGTTCACTTTACATGTCCGTGTCGGAGGGCATGCACAGAAAACCTCCTGAGGAACAGTTCTCTTTCTCGCTTTTATAAACAAGAATAATTCGAACAAACTTTAATAAATCAAGCAGGTCCCATTTTGCAAAAGTGACGACGATACATGCTTTTACTGATTTGCACGTGAAGATTGGGCTTTTAAGGAGGAGTGAAAGCGCACCGCTGGAAAGGGGGCGGAACAGGGCACAATAATCATTTTATCTTGATTATTGGAGTTTCATAATTGTTGGAGTCTGAAATCGAAACTGTATTTCGATTAATTGCACAGCTCTAGCCAGAAGAGTCTTGATGGAACTCATTATGTCTCTCGTACACAAACGGCACAAAGCGGTTCCCTCAAAGCAACTATTTCTTCTCGTCTGCTTCGCTTTTTCCTTCTTTTTCATCTGCTCCATCCATCAGTTTCTGAAACAACAGCTCTTTTTCTTTAATATCACACAGGATTCCTCAGCTATTTCCCACAATCCCTCAGCTCCCTCCCATGTCTTCCTGGCGGCAGTATCAGGGTATCGCTGATATAGATACAGTCGCTCAACTGCTGCCCTGGGCAAATAATTCGTCTCACACCATTTGTTCTACAGATATGAATGATTCCTCATGCCATGTGAAGAGGAGAGGCGTGCTATTTTTTAGCGCTGCATGAATAAAATAAAACCAAAATAAAACCAATATTGCGATATTGCTTGGTACAATTATCAGATCACAAAGAATGAGATGTATTTTAATAAATAAAAGCGCTGTTTGTTTCAGAGTGACACACTTCACTGTGTTCTTTTACACACGAGCAGCCCATGATCCAGTGTTTTCAGTGTTTCAGATAGGCTCAGTTCACAGTAAATTCTGCTCCACACAGACTCATATTTGAAAATGCAACACGCACTAAACATCTTTACAAATTTGTATTGAGAAGCACTTATAAATCGGCTGTTGTCAACAAAAGATAAGCTTTAAAGGCCCCTAGTGGTTTTCTTTCAAAATAAAAGCATGATGGTTTAACATTTGAAAATGAAGATATTAGAACAGCCATAGAAAATACAATAGTCAAAATACAATACTGTATGATAAAAGTGAGTAATATTAACATTAAATTTTTTAGAGAATGACACAATTTACAATAAATAGATAAAATAATTTTGTGTTGATATTATTATGATTATTTATATGGGACATATTTAGGTACAGGGGGTAAGGAAAGTATTCAGACCCCCTTAAATTTTTCACTCTTTGTTATATTGCAGCATTTTGCTAAAACCAGTTAAGTAAATTTTTTTTTATCATTAATGTACACACAGCGCACCCCATCATAAAGACAGACAAAACACAGCATTGTGATTTTTGCAGATTTATTAAAAAAGAAAAATGGAAATATCACATGGTCCTAAGTATTCAGAACCTTTGCTGTGATACTCATATATTTAACTCAGGTGCTGTGCTTTTCTTCTGATCATCCTTGAGATGGTTTACACCTTCATTTGAGTCCAGCTGTGTTTGATTTATACTGATTGGACTTGATTAGGAAAGGCACACACCTGTCTATATAAGACCTTACAGCTCACAGTGCATGTCAGAGCAAATGAGAATCATGAGGTCAAAGGAAATGCCTGAAGACCTCAGAGACAGAATTGTGACAAGGCACAGATCTAGCCAAGGTTACAAAAAAAATTCTGCTACACTTAAGGTTCCTAAGAGCACAGTGACCTCCATAATCCATAAATGGAAGACGTTTTGGGACGACCAGAACCCTTCCTAGAGCTGGCCATCCGGCAAAACTGAGCTATCGGGGGAGAAGAGCCTTGGTGAGAGAGGTTTAGAAGAACCCAAAGATCACTGTGGCTTAGCTCCAGAGATGCAGTCGGGAGATGTGAGAAAGTTGTAGAAAGTCAACCATCTCTGCAGCCCTCCACCAGTCGGGGCTTATGGCAGAGTGGCCCGACGGAAGCCTCTCATCAGTGCAAGGGGACACATGAAAGCCGCATGGAGTTTGCTAAAAAACACCAAGGACTCCAAGATGGTGATAAATAAGATTCCCTGGTCTGATGAGACCAAGATAGAACTTTTTGGCCTTAATTCTAACCGGTATGTGTGGAGAAAAAAACCAGGGCACTGCTCATCACCTGTCTAATACAGTCCCAACAGGGAAGCATGGTGGTGGCAGCATCATACCGTGGGGGTGTTTTTCAGCTGCAGGTACAGGACGACTGGTTGCAATCGAGGGAAAAATGAATGCGGCCAAGTACAGGGATATCCTGGACGAAAAACCTTCTCCAGAGTGCTCAGGACCTCAGGCTGGGCCGAAGGTTTACCTTCCAACAAGGCAATGACCCTAAGCACACAGCTAAAATAACGAGGAGTGGCTTCACAACAACTCTGTGACTGTTCATGAATGGCCCAGCCAGAGCCCTGACTTAAACCAATTGAGCATCTCTGGAGAGACCTAAAAAATGGCTGTCCACCAACATTTACCATCCAACCTGACAGAACTGGAGAGGATCTGTAAGGAGGAATGGCAGAGGATCCCCAATCCAGGTGTGAAAAACTTGTTGCAAAAGACTCATGGCTGTATTAGATCAAAACGGTGCTTCTACTAAATACTGAGCAAAGGGTCTGCATACTTAGGACCATGTGATATATTAGTTTTTCTTTTTTAATAAATCTGCAAAAATGCAAACAATTCATGGGTGTTTCTGTCAATATGGGGTGTTGTGTGTACATTTAATGAGGAAAAAAAATTAACTTAAATGATTGTAGCAAATGGCTGCAATATAACAAAGAGTGAAACATTTAAAGGGGTCTGAATACTTTCCGTACCCACTGTATATAAAAATTATTATTATATAAACAAAAAATTTTGGCCAAACTGTGCAGTCTTACAATCACAGCAAACCTGGAGTTTTTTGCTTTTTTTTTTTTCAGATCACATACATACATAATTCTTATTAGAGAAAGGGAAAAAAAGAGGGAAAAAAGCTATTTATTTTCTAAACAATCAGACCTTGATTTTTGCCCATAAGGCAAAAAATCCTAGACTTAATACTGAAGGAGGGACCTGAGCCAAGTAGTATGCCCTGAGACGCGACTCATATTGAAGGTGTACTTTTTTTACTTAAGCCAATAGACAATAACACAAAGCAGTTTAGCAACCACCCGGAACCATTTCTGTTGGCAGATGACCCCTGCAACGGGCGTTGAATGACAGTACGAGACCAATCATAACGCCGAATCTGCCATTATGTCCGACAAACAAACCAGACAGGAGAGCAGAATGTCGGTGGACTTGAAAAAAAAGGTTTACTGACATCTTTCCACGGTTGAAACAAAATACCTTCTGTTCACTCAAATTTAGTTCATGCTATAACTAGTAAAGAGGAAGAGAAGATCGGTTCACGTGCAGCTTGAACTGAGGCGCTACAGCGATTTGTCACCACACATTAAAGAGCCACAAAATGGTATTTGTTTGAATAAAAAAAAATAAAAAAAAGGACTAAATTTGAGAGCTGACACTCCGTATCATACCAAAAGTAACCTGCTCTGTCTTGTATGTCGGTGCGTTAGCACTGTCCTCTTTGCTCCGCGATGTATCTTTCACTGCGTGAGAGCACCATGGCTTGTCGGATGTAGCAACAGTAACTAAGGGGGGGCGGGTCTTTGCGAATGGTCAACTGAACAGGAAGTTCCCTAAAACAGTTAACACAAGTTAAGTAACGCAAGTGCTGATGTCAGCATCTGCGCATTTGCAAACAGGTGAGCAACAGGAGAAATAAAAGCACAGACTACAGCAGAGCCCTTCATGTTTGAAGTTACTACTGACTCCAGCGTTCTGGTCTGTAAGAGTCAGCAGCACTGCCCAAAACACACTATGAACTCACTGCCAAATATATCTGACACAGTGTGACTGTGACTGTGCTGGAGTTCTAGGGTAATAACCCATCTGCTCACACGGCCGTCCCCTCGTCCCGTCTGAGAGATTACGGTCAGAGCATTAGTGGGCTACTAGGTAAACAGGAAGATCGAACTCACAAGAGCAGCTCAATCAATGGGGCTCTTTGACTCCTGAGACATCGATTTATCCCTCTAGACCACCTTGAGAATGTTTGCATATGTGTTTGTCAGCAAGAGTCAGACGGAAAAACAAAGAACAGAGGACAGAGACCAGATCTATGAATGTATTTCACATTGAGAGAGCAAAAAGTAGAAGCGAAGTCCATAAAGTCACTTTTAAAAACACGCAATATAATATGACACCATGAGATTTCTTGTTGCAACAGATCAGCTTTTGGCATCTGTAATAATCATCTCATACTAGTCCACATTACACAACATACGAACAGCTCAAATCTAAGGAACAAATCAATTGTCAATACAAATTCACATAATCAACTTGAATCCTATGCATGGGGAAAATCTGTGTGGGCAAATCTTCCAACCTCAAGCGAAATTCCCGACTGTGCACATTCCTATCGAAATGACTAGATTTAGACCATGAAAATTTGCAGAACACCGGTAAATGTGACTGTAAATTTTGTCTAATTTGACTAACTGTATGTTTGATGAGCTTTAGTCTCAATGGGCTTTATATGAAAGTACAGTCCACTCCTTTGCATTAACTGAAAAGTCAACATTGAAAATTATGGAAGTCCGTTTCTGCCACAGAATTAAAGATTAAGAAAGGTAACAGCGACTTTTTATGTCAAACTTCTGACTTTTTTCTCATAATTCCAAGATTAAAGTCACAATTTTGACTTGCAATAGCAAATTTAATCACTCACAATTCGGAATATTCTTCTTGCAATATGCTTTATAAACTCGCAATTGCAAATCAGCACCTCAAGCTCATATTTCACAATTCTGAGTTTATATCTTGCCGTTTTTGTCAGAATTGCAAGAAAAAAGTCAGAATTGTAAAACATAAGCTCAGAATTGCAAGAAAAAAAATCATAACTGTAAGATAAAAAGTCATAATTATGTTTTAATTTTTATTATTCTGTGGCGGAAACAGGCTTCCATAGAGGGAAAATTTTTTTATATATATATTTTTTTTACTAATTTTAAGTCAACATAAAAGCTATGTTTTTTCAAAGTTAGATATGATCTTGGACAGTTTGAGATCTTAATCGGACTGTATTTCTATATTTCACATCAAATTGAAGGTTAAGTGTGTCGTTTCTACACCACTAGTGACATCAAACGATATTGCAAAAATGAAGACTTTCCAAATGGGTTTTCATGCATTACAACCTTCCCTTCCATTTTTGACTTCTATTATTTGGGCAAACAGTGATTCAAAATTAGCTGAGACAAAGTTTACAGGCCTCAAAAAAATCAGATCAATGTTTTATTGGCAGTTGTTTCTGCACATTAAAACGAGCATTTTCACGCCATATATAATTACAAGCATCACCTTTAAATATGGCGTCTAGCCTGACCAAGGTTATAGATGGAGTGCTAGGGAGTGCAGAAGCTAGGGATCTGCACATTCAGCAGGATTCCAGATGGTTAGCTGACTCACGGCATGACTGACTTTCATGTCTCACTGTTTTTTGTCTTCTTTTTTGCCTGTAGTCGGGGACAGCAGAAACACCAGCTGAAGGTCTTTGGCTATGAGGCATAAAGCTATTAAAGGATAAGTTCACTTCCAAAATAAAAAAAATCCTGATAATTTACTCACTCCCATCATCCAAGATCTGTCTTCCGTCACAAGGAAATGAAGGTTT
Organism: Sinocyclocheilus anophthalmus; assembly: GCA_018155175.1. Lineage (NCBI taxonomy): Eukaryota > Metazoa > Chordata > Actinopteri > Cypriniformes > Cyprinidae > Sinocyclocheilus > Sinocyclocheilus anophthalmus. The sequence goes on from JADLZN010003794.1 coordinate 648,895, forward strand.
TTGAAGAAAACATTCCAGGATTTTTCTCCTCCATATATTGGAGTATATCGCGGAGCTAGTGCAAGACGAGCATTTGTGGTTAAAAAGTATATCAATTTTTATTTTTTTACGAAAAAAAACAAAACAGAAAGACAGATCGTTTAACTATATAAAACCCGTTGGTCCCCATTGAAGTCCATTATATGGAGAAAAATCCTGGAATGTTTTCCTCAAAAACCATTTCTTTGCGACTGAAGACAGAAAGACATGAACATCTTGGATGACATGGGGGTAAATGATTTAAGAAATTTTTATTCTGGAAGTGAACTTATCCTTTAAAGTGTGCTGTGAGCTGTTTTCTGCAAAGATGCAAAGCAAGATGCTGGCAGAATTTACATGCAATAAAGTTGGTCCTTTCTCCAAACCGAAGGTATGACATACAGATGACTAAATTTAAGAACCAGATGTTTTAATTAAGCAAGAATGTACAGGAGGCCCTTCTATATTTTGAATAAAGGCAAAGCTATACAATATGACAGAGTGAAGCACCTGCAATATAAGTATATAAGTCGATTTTAAGTCGCAACATGTTTCAAATGATTTCTGGAAAATACAGTATGCACAGTTTAAAAAAAAATAATAATTTGCAATAAAAAAAATTGCAAATGCAAATGGGAGAGGTGTTTAGAAAACCAATTATTTTTGCAATTTTATTTGCAATAACTAAATTACACATTCACCCTTAAATTAGACTAGTCTTTTAGACAGTCCGTCAACTAATCACTTGTAAAAATATGCAGTTTAACCTATCCTGACCCTCTCTCTCGATCTCTTTTGGACACACACTTCTTTTCTCTCCATAACACAAACACACACCAAAATAGCCTCTGCAGCAGATTACAATTCGTCTTCATCTCCCTTGTGAGGGTGTGCCACTGTCAAATATCTTCTTAAACACCCGTAAGCATGTACAAACACATACAAGCCCAAGACGTGCATAAATTCCGTGTCCAAACGCAGCGGTTTTAACTCCCTCCCTCCCCCTGTTCTGAAACATCCCGCAATCCCTTTTTAAGAGAAGCCAAGGAGAGAAAAAACAGGGGGAAAAAAAAGAGAAAAGCAGCACAGTTATGACTTCCAGCTGTGGGAACGACTGGCCTGCGAACAGGAAATCCAAAGGAAATGCCTTCGTCACATCCCGCTCCTGTGTTCGCTCTTCAAAAATGGGGAGAATTTGCTCTCTTTTTCTGCGGCCTGTTTCATTTGTTTATTTTTATGGATGCGTGTGTTTTAGGCAGCTTTTTAACTTAAAGCCTTACCTCATATCTTCCAATAAATCACATTCCGTCTGGTGTTTGAGGTGCAGGCGGCCGAGCTGCTCCGTATGCGTGTTCTTCAGTTCCTGTGTCACTTTTACCTGAAGACCAGACAACATCATTAAAGGTGAGGAAGAGGATGGCACATGCAGGCTGCACAAACACATACAATATCCCACATGAGCTCATTATTGCGTTTCCAGATCCAGTCAGCTGTATGAGACAGAACGACACATTCACAATCCTTCCAAACAACAAGAGCAATATTCCCACTAATCAAACTCGAACAGAACTGACAGACACAGTTCGATGGGCGATTCTTTCTATAAAAAAAAATGTGTCATTTTTTGGATGTTAAAACGTTTTCCTGACCCAGTTTGATATGGGGTCACTCAAAACATTGGCTCAACCGATGGCGTGAGTTTGGGGGCGGGACAATCTGACCAGCAGTGCTTAGGGAACCAGTTTGAAAATAGTCATTATTTTGTTTGACACTCAATGCGTGAAAGTAGCATGCTTCAGCTTTAAACTATTCTACAGTGCCTTGCGAATGTATTCATACCCCTTCATATTTTTTCACATTTTGTTTTGTTGCTGCCTTATGTTAAACTGCTTTAAATTAGTTTTTTTTCCACAACAACCTACACTCCATACACCAAATAATTGTCAAGCAAAAAAACTGGTTTTTAACATCTTTGCAAATGTATTAAAAATAAAAAAATAAAATGATTCCACTGCATAAGTATTCAGGGGACAGTTGAAATTTAGCTCAGGAGCATTCATTTTGCTTGTAGATATTACTACACTTCAAGTGAAGTTAACCTGTGGCAAATTCAACTGAATGGGTATGATTTGGAAAGCCACACACGTCTTAATAAAAGGCCTAACAGCTGATAATGCATATCAGAGCAAAAACCAAGCCCTGAGGTCAAAATAACTACCTGTAGAGCTCAGAAACAGGTTTGCATCAAACCACACATCTGGGGAACAGTTCAGAAAAAAAATTCTGCTGCATTGAAGGTTCAAAGAAGCATGTAGCCTCCATTATCCATAATAGAAAACGTTTGGAACAACCAGGACTCTTCCTAGAGCTGGCCTCCTGGCCAAACTGAGAAACTGATGGAGAAGGGCTTTGGTTAGCATGGTGAACAATAACCTGATGGTCACTCTAGTTGAGCTACATGATCATATATGCAGATGGAAGAAACATACAGAAGGACAAACATTACTGTAACACTCCACGATATCCTGTCTTATGGCGGGTGTGCCAAACCAATCCTCTCGCAGTAGACACATGACACCACTTGGAATTTACATAAAAAAAAGCACCTAAAGGACTCAGACTCTGATAAACAAGATTCTTGGGTCATGATGAACCTCATTCTAAAAGCATATGTTTGAAGGAAACGCTCGATAAATCGACTGCAGAGTACCACCCAACAGCGAAAGTGTGATGGTAGCAGCCTATGCTGTGGGGCGGTTTTCAGCAGCAAGGGGACCGAGGGATCTCATCAGAGTAGAAAAACACGCTCAGTGCAGGCAAAAAGCTGAGTTAGCCTTAAGAAACACCAGTGCCAGAGCATCAGACCTCAGACTGGGCAGAAGGTCACTTCCAACAGGACAATGACACGAGCACACAGTACGAGTGGATTTATAGGACAACTGTGTGATGTCCTTAGTGGCCCACCAGAGCTCTCGGGATTTGAAACCCCATCAACGTATTTTGGGAAACGCTAAAAAATGTGCATCTAACCCCTCATCCAACTGACAGAGCTTGAGAGGTGAGCAGGTGAGGTGAAGAATGGCAGATAATTGCAAGGCCTGATATGTTATGCAATTAATACTGAATCCATCTTATAGATTAGACAAGACAGATAAAATCTTGTTCCTACAAGTCTCAATCAGTAGATGAGCCAATCAAAACCTGATGAACTGACCTGGACTAATGTAATGTCGAGGAGTGATGATGCTTGTGTTAAGTGCTTAAGTGTTTAGCATAATGTGTAATAACAAACTACATATTAAATCACTGGAAAAAAAAAAAAAAACTGTACCAAAATGAAAAACAGATTTGCATATTTCTGCTGACATGGACATTTCTGAAGAGATCTTATCATCCTAAAATTAATACTGAAGTGTGTAAAATGTCTCAAATGCTTCCAAGGCTTTAAAATGTCTGAAATGTTTCCAAGTTATGTTGATTGAGTAAGATTAAATGACATTATCAAAACAGTTAAGATGAATTATGTACTTTTATTATGAGAAAAATGTGTTATTTAGCATGATAGGAATTGCTTTCTGGCATGACACATCCTAAAATTCCATATTAATGGAATCTAAATACATCAGAAACTAAAAATGTTTTAAAAATCAGCCATTTTTTTTAACGTAGCAAAAACAGAAGAATTCATGAACTTCTACTTACTATAAAGTGCTCAGCAAAAGCAACTTAGAAAGTATCATGGTAAGAAGAGAAACCTCTCACATACATCGTATTGTCCAAAAAATAAGAGCCTGTTATTTTGGTGCATTTTTCATTTAAGTATCAAATTAGCATTGTATCAAAAGGGGGTTTCGCAGCGATGACTAAAAAAAATTACCTTTCAGTGAACAGTTCTTAAAAGAAGCATATTTTCTTAGTGTGAAGAACATTTTAATCATCGAAAGAATGCTTTTCCACTATAATGAAATGGTATGTTTGTTAGAGGAGCCATCGAATAAAAATAAAGGTTCTTTATTGGCAGAGTGTACTAGTGTCATACCAGCAACATGAGAAAAAAAAAAAAACCTTTTAGGTTTATCTATAGGAAGTTGCAAACATAAATGCTTTGAGGTCAACAATAAAGACACAGGTGATGGTTTCGTTTGAGACCGTTAACCACTCACATCCTGAAGTATGTGGAAGTGAAAGTCGTGGAATGATAAAGAACCCTTCAATTATGAATCAACATTGATTAAGCTCAAACAGCTCTGTGCTGGAATGACTATGTGCCGTAACCGTCCAGAACGCTATAAAATAATCTTGATTAAAGGAATAGTTCACCCAAAAATGAAAATTTACTGAAAATGTACTCACCCTCAGGCTATCCAAGATGTAGATGAGTTTGTTTCTTTATCAGAACAGATTTGAAGAAATTTAGCATTCCATCTCTTGCTCAGCAATGGATGCTCTGCAGTGAATGGGTGCCGTCAGAATGAGAGTCCAAACAGCTGATAAAAACATCACAATAATCTACACCACTCCAGTCCATCAGTTAACATCTGGAGAAGCAAATAGCTGTGTGTTTGTAAGAAAAACGTCTTAATGATAGATTTGTTTATCAGCTGTTTGGACTCTCATTCTGACGGCACCCATTCACTGCAGAGCATCCATTGGTGAACAAGTGATGTAATGCAACATTTCTCCAAATCTGATGAAGAAACAAACTCATCTACATCTTGGATGGCCTGAGGGCGAGTAAATTCTCAGTTTACTATTCTCTTATATGCTCTTAAAACAATCAAGACGAACACATTCTCCTCAATGTGTGGGTTAAATGACAGGTACTGGTACCTGAACCAAACGTGGCTACAGAAGGTGTGATACTCAGCAGCAAAAATCCCAACGGGACCAGACCAATGAGCCCGGGCAGGTTGACTAATATCTGGGGAGAAACTGTTAATTACAACAGAAGTTCTCCACTTGGCAGGTGAGGAGATAATTGGTTCAGTAACAACTCCCTAAAGGTTAAAGGCAAGGAGGATGGAAAATAATACAGAACGCCCCGGATTCCGACCCTACCAGCATCAGCAGGACACAATGTTACAGGCTGCACCAGAACACATGGTTTGACAGCCGGCTGCACGGCTCTCATCAACACTTTGAGCTGCACAGGTGAAGCATTATTACTCCGAGATGCAGAGCATCCACTAGAGATCCACAGCAGCATTTGCGTCAGAGGAAAACATCAGTGCATCAACAAAACAGCACATTTATTCAGGCATTTACTGAGATCCACACTGATGCCAAACACAGATCAGATCTTTGCTTTGAAAGACACATTAGATGACACATTCACAGTCTGTCCAGCACATGCACCTTTTAACCTATGATTTATACAAACCATATACTGTAGCCTATCCTGTGTCCTGCATATCTTTGGAAAGAGCTAGACGTCATTTTATTGTGCATTCAAAAGAGAGGAAACATTATCAGCGTGACAACGACCAAAGCAAACGCATCTTTATTTAATATTTGCATTTGAAAACATCGTTTAGCCAAAATAACAGGGTTATTGTGGGGTAAACGTGTGCTACATGCTATCTGCCTTCCTTCTCTTCTCAAGACAAAGCAATTGCAAAGAGTCAGACGTCACCTTTAGTAAGGATTTGACACTCTGATGCAATGCTCTGATGATTAAAATGCATAAATGTGTGCGGAATGATAGGAACACAGCGGTTTCGCGCGATCATTTCACATGCAGCCTGTGGGACACGAGTTTGAAACCCAACACCTCTGCTGTCACCTCTGAGGGAGACAGTAAAACATCTTTCTGTAGGATATATGAATGTAAACTCATCTTTCCCTCATGTGCATGACATCTGGACACATTTAAGCGAGATATGTAACACGATGTCAGACTTTAGGGTGAGAATAATGAACGGTGATCCGTCTATTTGACAAAAGCGTGGGGACTCGATCCAATCTGAGGGAAAACACACAAGACGACTCTCATGGCTGCACGGTTTAACCGTTATCTGAGGGCAAATCAGTCTAAAACACTCTTCTATCATCTCTAGACACATATCTGCCGAATTTCGGGGTTATTTTCAACCGCTGCCGCTTGAAAACAACGATAAAAACAGGACCGCTCGAGAAAACTCTTGATACACTGTTTCAAAACAAACCGCGGCTGGATACAAAGTTGCAACTTGGGGAAAATGTAACAAATCACTTTTTTTTTTTTTTAAACACACACGTTGTTCCAACGCTGGTTTCTTACCTTTCTTGGCGGAGGCTGCATGTTTGAACATTGGCACAAATGAAGTAATATCCCAGAGAAACGATTCCCACTGCGATCGGGATGGATGATTGAGAAAAGACTGGGATTCGGATCTGAATTCAGACGGCCATGATGAAGCAGGTCCAGTCGGGCAGACGCTCAACAAACACTGCGGATCAGGGGAGAAAGTAATGAAAGAGAATATGTCTCCAACCGTAAAATCCAGCCCAACAGCGCCCCGGACCGGACACACCGAAACCCGCTGTACGAACCCTAATACGGGGAAGGCTTAGCTCATGAATATTAATTACGTAACGGGACGTTCGCTCACTTGGCGAATCTGATTGGCTTACGTTGGTGCGTGGGCAACGGTCAGTGACTAATTTGAATATTAATGAAGTTATGTGATTGGACAGTTCAAGAATGCGCCAACGGCGAATGGAGCTCATTACTATTCATAAACTAGGCCTTTGCCATAGTAAAGTACATTTCGCAATCCTAGTGATTCTTTATGCAGAGGATGAAAATAAAACAAATTTGGATTTACTTCTGCACAAAATGAATTATCGACTGTAGAATTGGGTAAAAACAGATATCAAATGCGTAAAATAATTAGACAAACAGTTCTGGAATGTAGGCTATAACACATCTGTAGCACCGACATATAAAGCCACTAAATCTGCAGGGCTGAACATGAGGCTACACCTTCAAAGATTTTATTTGATTGTTCTTGGAATGTGTCGTAAAGGTCCTTAAACTTGCGCCTTGTGTATTTGCAATATAGATCGAATAAAATTCACTGGATGTTACACGATGCATAACAATAATCAGATCTAAGAATCTCATCAAATGGATTCCAATACCACGATGAACCTCCTATTAATGTATCACAGACAGTGAGTGATCTTTTGACTTTTTCCACAATGTAAATCTCTCTGAACATGCCGGGGCTACTTGTCACAAGGGAAGAAATTCATGAAAGAACATTCAAAAACACTACTCAGTCTTTATTATGACTTTTTTCTACATGTTAGAGTAATGACAAATCTGAAACTCCAGTGGAAGTCTATATAATGACTTTTTATAATAAATTATTTAATGATCAAAATATGTGACGCAAATGAAATCTCTTAAATTTGAGCTGCTTCTTTGTCTATATGCCAGTTCTGCTCAATTTGGACGTCAACCAACTTTATAAGGTGCATCTTGGGACACTTTTGAAGCATCTATTGAAGAAGATCACATGTATCCTTAACACTTGTTGACTGATCATCCTCAAATTTTATTTTATTTTATTTTTTAAAGAAATGTATTCATAATTTGCTATTTAAGTTTGAACATTTTAAAGTTTTTAAGATGATGAGAAACATAAATTCAGTCAAGTGTGCCCAAAAGTTGTTGTACGTGCAGAGACTGATCACGTATAGTTTAGCTCAGGTTCATAACTCTGCTTACTAAGGGTAATAATTAATACAGTATTGTGAGGCATGTACGACAGCAATCAAACTCCTTGACATTCTTTCTTTCCTTCACAATAACACAGACACAGAGGAAAGATGACGGACCTCATACAATTCTGATGAAGCCTGTTTTGTCCTTGCACTGGAACTGTGAAGGTCTCAGATGAATTCAAACTGAGAGGAACAGGTCAGTACAAAGCTTTCCTGTTTTTTTTTATTTTTTTGCATTTTCATTAAGTTTTGTCAGTGTTCAGAATATTTTTTTTGTATTTGGACTGTATAATGGTTTGTCAGGAAACCAAGCAATAGGCTTCATGCGTTAACATCTAAACTATAGTTTTATTCAAGTTCCCTGAATGAATGCATTTCCAGTTTCTTTCGGGCTGTGTGAATTTCTCCTCACTGTACTGTCGGGCAAGATGTTAATTATTGATAATTAGCATATTCCTTTCTCCTTTGCCAGACTCTGCAGGGTTCTCGCCAAGGGCTCTATTCTGAAACATGTTAAACTGCAAAGCATGGTGTGTGTGTGTTTTTTCAGTATTATTGATTTAAAATAGATTACTGAACCTTAAAGGAATAGTTCACCCAAAAGTGCAAATCTGCTGAAAATGTACTCACCCTCTGGCCATCCAAGATGTAGATGAGTTTGTTTCATCATCTGAATCAACATTGACTTAAACTTATGCTGGAATGAATAGGCAGACAAAACCATCAGTAACTCTAAAATAATATTTGTTACAGGAAATATGGCATTTATAACAATAACTTTATGAGTTAAAGGAATAGTTCACCCAAAAATGAAAATTTGCTCAAAATGTACTCATGGGAACAGATCACTTGCTCACTAATGGATGCTCTGCAGTGAATGGGTGATTCGCAGGAGAGTCAAAGAGCTGATAAAAAACACACATACTCCACAAGTATCCACCACCATGTGCCAGTCCATCAATTAATGTCTTGAGAAGCTGTGTGTTTGCAAGAAACAAATCCTCAGGACGGGAAACATTGCCGTTTGGCACCAAAATATCCATAATCATAATATTGCTTTCTCCAGTCATCTCATCGGAATCAGGAGAGAACTCTGCACAGATCAAGCACCGTTTACAAAAAGTCTAAAACAGTTCTAAATAAATATGTCAGTTGATTTGATGTAAAGGCCCCACAGGAGTTGGGACTTTTTCACTAGAGGGTGAGCACATCTTCAGCACATTTTAGATTTTTGGTGAATTATTTTTTTAAAGTGACTGTGTGAGGCTTCCAGAATGATTGATATATTATTGGCTGATACCGTGGCTTATGAGAGCAGGCTGAGGCATGTAAACACACCCACAGCGGATATATGCAGAATAAACAGGCAGGGGCACAGCAGGTCTGTTGCAGAAAGGAGGCACAACTGTTACATTTTACATTTACATTTAGTCACATTTGTAGCGGTGTGCTTTTTTGTCCACAACAACGAGTTACAGTGGGGCTGATGTGATGTAAGAAGCGATTTCTTAAAGCAAGGCAAAAAAGCCGACACAGGAAGTGCGTCGTTATGTGGAAGTTTTGTTTGTTTTAGACATTTGTCAAATAAGTACAAGCTAGAAAGAGAAGGAATAAATAAAGGGAGAGAATATATAGATCTATAGATATATTTTTTTTTTAATATTAACTTATATATATATATTTTTTTTTATGATGATGATGATGAAGTCAAGTAGCTCCGAAAGAGATGAGTTTTCAGCTGTCACTTAAATTGTCAGGGATTCAGCATTCCGGATAGGGGTGGCAAGATCGTTCCACCAGCCAGGAGTGGTGATGTGTGTGTAGTCTGTGAAAGTGATTTTGTGCCTCTTTGTGATGGTACCATGAGGCGTCGCTCACCAGTGGATCTCGGACTTCTGGAGGGGATGTAGATTCGTTGTAGTGAGTGGAGGTAGGCGGGTGCTGAGTCTGTGGCTGCTCTATATGCAAGCATCAATGTCTTGAAATTGATTCGAGCCGCAACCGGTAGCCAGTGCAAGGAGATAGAGAGAGGTGTAACATGGGCTCTTTTGGGCACGTTGAAGACCAGTCGTGCCGCTGCATTCTGAATCATTTGTAGAGGTTGATTGTGCTTGATGGAAGTCCAGCCAAAAGAGCATTGCAGTCGTCCAGCCTAGAGATGACAAGGGCCTGGAAAAGAAGTTGTGCAGCATGCTCCGTTAGAAAGGGCATGATCTTTCTGATGCTGTGCAATGCAAACCTGCAAGATCGAACGGTCTTTGCAATGTGGTCTTTGAAGATCAGCTGGTCATCAAAGGTTACACCAAGATTTCTGACAGAAGTTGATGGGTAAATGTAGAAGAACCTAGCTGGATGGAGAAATCATACTGTACAGTTGGAGTGGCAGGGAAGACAAGAAACTCAGTATTTGCCAGGTTGAGCTGTAGGTGATGATCTTTCATCCATGCCGAGATGTCCGCCAGGCAACCTGAGATCCGTGCAGCTACCATTGGATCATCTGGTTGAAATCACTGTAGTACAGTACTGAAGGACCACTGAAAGTAATGGTGAGTTGCTTTTAATTTTGCAGGGTAAATGGTGATTTTAAGGGGTCATTGATGCGATTTCAATTTTTCCTTCTCTTTGAAGTGTTACAAGCTCTTAAAGAATATCTGTAAAGTTGCAAAGACTAAATTCTCAAATCAAAAGAGATATTCTTTATAAAAGTTTAAGAGTCAGCCACGCTACCTAAAACGCCGGTAACCCGTTTCTAACACGCCCCACATATCTACCTCAGTATGTGGGAAGATTTGCATAACACCGCCAAATGTTCACGCAAAGAAAGAAGGCGTAACTTTTATTCTAGATGTAGTATTGTGTTGCCGCGCAAGTCGTGAAGACGCTGTGTTCGTTGTTGAAATAAGAGAAAAAGGAAATACTTGTGTTTGGCTTGTCCAAAAAGGAGGATATCGAATTTGTCATGCTAGAGCGATCACGTGATGGTGTGAAGGGAATAATCAACTGCGCGTTGGGATCGCAGGATCGGTTTCACAGTGGGTACGAAGCCGTGCGGTCCAGCACCGGGGGTCGTCACATGTGGTTGCCGCAAGCCCACCAGCCACTCTTAGTCGCGATCCTGGCGGCCGCGCCGTTCTCAAGCCCGCCTCAGCTCACTCTAGCCCGCAGGCCGTGGCTCCAACTCTAGCGATGCCGCCGGAACGTCTCTAGGCCGCCGGGTGTTTCGTTGTGAAAGTGAAACTACTTTGGTTTGGCCTTCCAAAAGAGGACACGAATGGCAAATTTTAACAACACAACCTCAATGAATGTTAGCAATCATTATCACTGTAAGATAGAAGAGAACTTCAAGTACATTCTCCTCCCGGTGAGTTACACTCTGGTGTTTGTGTTCGGTCTGGGGTTGAACATCAGGCCCCAATTCTTTATTTCTCCAGGATGAACAATAACGGTGACATGACACCACAATCAACGGTTTGCTATGACACCACAAGCAAGGAGCTCTTCAATTACTTAATTGTCTACAGCTCGGTGGTGATGTTTCTGCTTTTTGTCCTACCGTTTGAGGTCTGCAACGGCCTGATGGTGAAGAAACTTCAGGAACCCGGTATTGGTGGAGGTCCAATATCACAACACTTTAAGCAGAAGTCGGTGAAGATGATTATTATTGTGCTTCTGGCTTTCATGTTGTGCTTCTTGCCTTTCCACGTGAACCGCAGTATATACTACACCTTCCGTTCCCTGGACAAACATGTGAGCTGCTCGATGCTGGAGGCTGCCAGCATGGCCTACAAGGTCACGCGACCTCTGGCCAGCGCCAACAGCTGCATCGACCCCATCCTTTAGTCATGGCAGGACAGGGCTTCAGAAGCAGCATCAAGAGCAAGAAAAGTAAAGCAAGATCTGAAAACAGGAAATCACCCTCGACCTCTTTATAACGTGCTTGAGTGAAACCAAAATCTCTTACAAAGTTTGTAGCGAAGGGCCTCACTCAGGGAAATGACCCGTGATGTATGACTGTGATCAATATTGATGAAGTTAACAGTTCATTTGGAGTCTCTGGACTCAAAAACTCTAAAAGGAGCTCCTAACAAGGAACCATTTGGTGTTGTATAAATAGAAAGACCTTGTGACCCTTCTAAAGGACGTTTTATAGAATGTGAAGGACCATATGGCTAAATATATCTGCTCTTTGACCAGAGAACGTGCTGCGTTCTATTCATACTGCATAATGGTGGTGAAGTTCCAAACTCTGCATCTGTTTTGGAACCTTGCAAAGTGGTATATTTACATTATATCAGTTAATGAAATTATGGTATTTAACTGTAAATTTAAGTTAAAACCGTAAAACCTCAAATGTTGCTACCGTATCTTTTACGGTAAAATTCCGGCAACCACAGCTGCCGTTTTTTACCGTAAATTTTACGGAATTTTTTTTACAGTGTAGGAATGTTTAGCTAATGTGGGGTTTGTTAGCTAGATTAGGTGTTTAGCTAATTTTAAGTAAAATGGCTGGTACTTTAAGGTACAAAAGCTAAAAGATGCATCTTTGTACCTTATTTACCCCCAAATTATAGGCTACATATTAACACTTTAAAGGTACATGTTTTAAAAGTGTACCATCCCAGTGACAGTTTTATACCTTTATTTCTGAGAGTGCAGGATGGAAAGTGATACTGTAATTACAAATTAAAGCGATTACAAGTTCAAACAATAGTCTATGAAGAAAACAAGTTTTGTTTGAAACATTTCGATTAGAGAGAGAAAAATAATTTAAGAAACACCTGAAATTTCTTAATAAATTGCCAGTTTTTATTTTACATGTTAGTGCAAACCAGGAACACAACTAAAATTTTAACATCTGCTTAAATCTAAGTAGCAAATTCATTTCAACTTCACCCTTATACAGCTACATCAACAACTTTAAAACGTGCTAGTTTAACATGTTATACAATACCGCCAAAGTCATGGGTTCAGGGACATGGATGATATATAACCTCGAATGTACACACTACTTTTTTACATACAGTAACAGTAGTTATTTATATGACGTATTTATGGATTTTCTTGGTATTTAAACCACATGATGTACAGTTTTCTTTATATTTTTCAGACACTTATTTTACATTTATTCATTGATAGCTAAATTATTGATTAATTTGTTAACTTGTTTTAAGCACAAACATAATTTGTTAGATTTGTTTAAAACAAGAAAACTACAAGTAAGTCACTCATATGTACATTTTCTTGAAAACTATAAACAGGTCTTGCCCTACACAACCTGTATTTGACCAAGTATAGCGTACTGATTGACTTTACTGTATATGCATCCTAAATCCCAATTATTTTACAACAACAATTTTTTTTACTTTGCATAAGTACAAAATTTGATTGTAAACAATAACAAATAGATTTATTTTCAGATATCACTGCAATGAATAAAAAACTATAAATAACATACCCCATTATTAGTTTAGACACTTTTAACAATTAGACATCAAATGAAATGTTATCTATATTCAACCTCTCCTTTACCATCAATATAATTGTTAATGAATCTACTGACATGCAGTTTTCCCTGATGGACTTTATTTGTTATTTTAATATTATTTTAACTATTATTTTAATATTTTCTTTATCTATAGTTTTTATTTTTATTTTAGTTAAACATTTTAATATTTTTATTTAGCTTTAATTTATGTTTATTTTCAGTTCTAGTTTTAGAAATTGTAGTATTTCAAATGAAACATTTACTTCATTTTAATTTGATTTCATGTTTAAGATTTTAAAGTTTTGCATATTTTATTTCAACTTTATTTCATTTAATGATTTTTAACAGTTTTACTTTCAGTTTTAGTTAAGAATAACAAAACTGGCTTGACTCGCTCATTAAAGGCATGTAAAGACAGCTCTAGCTGATTTGAACAGTATCCTGTAACTGAACCAAATTTTTGTGAAATGCCATTGCCAAATGCCAAATTCAGTTAGTGGAATGCCATTGTGCTGGTACTAACCATCCTGACACAACTTTTCATAAACACCAAATCCATGAATCCTCAGGCACAGTGTCACTTTGCCAACCTAGTAAGGTACGTAAAAACGGTGTTGCAGAAAAGCACCCAGAGGTACGTATTTTTATGAGACTGGGTTGAAATATACCAACCTATTGAAGTAATGAAATCTGTTTTGTACCTTTGTAATACACTGATAACCACCAAATGCAGGTGGTGATGAGAAAGTCACATGATGAAACCAAAGCCCATCACAAGCAGCTTTTAAATAATAACATACTGTATATAGAAGGTGCACAGTGTCATTCACACAAACACCAAACACCATCATGGTAACACACATGAAACTGAAATAATGCAATACACATTCATTTAACAACATTAGGTGTAACACACAACCCTAATATACAAAACTGATAAGAAAAAATTAAGAAGAAACAGTTATTTCAACAAAAAAAACATCAAGTTTGAAAGGTAACGCAGGGAATTCTGGGAATGTCAATTTACGGTTATTCACTGTAAATTATACGGTCTTTTCACTTCCAAAAACGTTATACTACCGTAAAATTACATGTAATGTCCAATACAGTTTTTCACCGTATATAGTAGGGGAATTTACCGTTAACCATTTAACAGGTTTTTACTGTAGCATTTTTACAGTCTTTTACCGTTAAATTCACTGTCATTTTTAATAAGTGTACACTGTAACTTAACTGCTTGTATTACTATAGTAGCACATGTATGTATGTTAGGCGAAATTTAGAACAGTCTTGTCTGTCTTATCTGATTAACTGAAGCAAAACACAGTGTGACTCTACTTTTGTAGACGCTCAGGAAACTTAAACCCAATGGTAAACCACTTACTTAAGGTGATGCACACCGGACGAGAAGCACCACGCCACGTTCTCAGGTTAAGGCAACAGTCCAACATCTAATCACCGAAGCGAATCACTTTACAGGCAAAAAGTTCAAAAAGAGTTTTGCCATAAAAACAAAGTAAACGGAAAGAGTAGGGGCAATCTATATTATTTTATCTCTTTATATGAAGCATAGACTTTTTCAGTGCAGAGAAAGATAAATGTATTATTGAAAAATGTTTATAAACTCTTCCAGCCTAGGTGAAGTCATTATGTACATTAACAATGCTGTGAGACAAATAGAATGTAATTTAATAGAAAACGATGCGAGTGGCGCCAAATACTTTTAGATATACAGCACAAAGACTGTGCACGCTTTATGAATACTTTATGAAAGGGAGAAAGTCCAATGCGCAATATGGTGGAATAGTCCCGCTTTCAAATTAAAAGAGCCAATCGCTAATTGGAAAAGTCGTTGCATCACTGCAGGTGCCCTTAGAAGCTCCGATTAGTGTCTTGAGATGCGCATTTCTGATTGCACAAGGGCATTGGCTGGTTTAGGCTGAATTTTTTTTTTTTTACGTTTTTTAATGCTATTTGATCATAAGAAATAACATTTACGAGATATTTGTTGTCAGATTTCATTGGTGATTTCAAATCTGAAATTTTATCATAAGCTTGGTGAACAGCTTTGTAGAATGTTTCCCCATTCGAAAAGATCTTGCACGACTAAAAAATCTGCGCGAGAGGAGTTTCAAAGATGGCCGCCATGTAAAATGACTTGCCTTAAAGGGACTTTGGTGGTGCCTCAGGATTTTGAACATCTCTGCACTTCTCATGCAGTGTGCGACCACCTTTAAACTTACTCTTCTGTATCTTGCAACCAATATTAATATTCTCTTAATATTCAATGTTAATATCTAAACAATGTGCAGTGCCACCACACGTCAAAATAAATAATTCTTTCTTATAAGGTGAAATGAAATGTCAGCAAACTGCCAGCAGCAAATTAAATTTTGAGGTAGCATGGGGTGGCCAATCAGATGTGCCACTGTTACTGTTTATAATGCATTCTGATTTACATACAGTTTATTAAAATAGTTGGCAGTATATTCTGCAGTTCCATTCCAAACACAGTCTGTTTTGTTTCATTGCTCTGACCTTCAAAGCAATAGTTCAACCAATGGTGTAATTTTACACAAAGAGTGGAAGACAGGGGCATGAGAAGAGTTTTTGGAAACCTGTTTACCTCTAGTGGAAAAAACAGTTATATTACCATACCAAGTTATTGACAGGCCATTGACTGACGCTCTGACCAATGAGAGCAGGCTTGAGGAGTGTTGACATGAGTAGCCCCGCCCACAATGAAGAAATGCAGCATGATCAGGCAGAGAGGAAGAGCAGGGTTGTGCAGGCATGAAGAGTGCGAGGGGACATTCCTGAAAAAAATCTGCCGAAAACACATGTGAGTATGTGACTTACATTTTTTTTTTTTGGCATGTCCACAATCATGTTCATCAGAACTTGTAACTTACAAAAATATGCAATGTTTATTGGACTTCACTGTGATTACTTTTCAAATCTGGACATAGATAAAACTATAAAGATGTGTTAGTTTGTGGGACATATATTTTCTACATTTATTCATTTAGAAGATATCTCTATCCAAAGTGACATCTAAATAATGAATGCTCTACACCAACGATTCATCCTTAAAACACAGTAACATTAGACAAAAGTCTAAACTGTAAAGTTCCAAAATTGGTAAAAAAAAAGTTTCCAGACAGTCAGATTTACTTGCTTTAGGGTTCCTAAATTCTCAAATGATGCTAGAGAACATGATCAGTTTTGGTTATCTCAGCATTTGATAATATAATTTATAAAGAAAATGTTGTATTGAATTATACAAAATACAAAGCAAAAACTTTTGTTTTTTGTTTTTTTAAGGCTAGAGTGTAGGAAGTGCCTGGAGGCTTTTTGTGAAATTAGCCGTTATTGAAACATCACCCGAGGAAGTTCTTAGGAAATTCTCAGCAGGTTTGCAAGATACTTTGTGGATGATTTCCTTCATTGATCGATATGATGTGCTATTTTCTGGCATAAATGAGAGTGCTGTTAAGCTGTGTGATTAGCAGAAAAATGTATCTATACTTTGTACATTTGTTCGTGCCCTGAGTTTGGAAGAAACCATTTGAAATTACTTCAATGCTCTGTTATGAACAATATTTCAGGAATATTTGTAGGCTGTCATATGCATGACAGTATCAATATGGGTGTGTGCAGTTTGTGGACATTGACCACCTCTTAGAGAAATACATGTGTGGTGTATGTATAAGAACCTAGACAGACACCACAATGTGCACTTGTTTCATTTAACTATATCACATCCATTTGTTCAAGCTAGACCAAGATCTATCGTACTATACAAGACCTGGCTTGGGAAGCAATGAAATGCTTGGAATGGTGTTACATAAACAGATTATCAATACATTTATATTTTTATTTGCTTGCTTACTCATTTAAAGGAATAGTTCACCCTCAGGTCATCCAAGATGTAAATTAGTTTGTTTCTTCATCAGAACAGATTTGGAGAAATCTAGCATTATGTCACTTGCTCACCAATGGATCCTCTGCAGTGAATGGGTGCCGTCAGAATGAGAGTCCAAACAGCTGATTAAAAACATCACAATAATCCACAAGTAATCCACACCACTCCAGTCCGCCAAGTAATGTCTTATGAAGTGAGAAGCTGTGTGTTTGTGATAAACCAGTACATCATTAAAATGTTTTTAACTTAAAGCTACAGTACGTAAGTTTGCCTATTTGTCACCATCTCTGTTTGGAACCGTCAATTGCAGTTCTTTGCAAAATGATCTTCTTTACGTGGGTTGTGCATTGGCACGGTTCCTCAGCGTGGATGAATCTAATGTTTTGAGGTGTATGTGTGAGCTGTCAGTCACCCACAAATGTGAATATTCACTGTACTTCGGAATTACCGATACTACGTATTGGAAGTATGTCCAAAAAATAAAAGTTCAACGTAAAATTCATAGAACAAGTCCATTACATGTCTGCCAGTTGTGTTCTGACCAACTGAAAAAAAGAAAAAGTTCAACATTAAATTGCGATACCAAAGGTGATTAAATCTAACGATAGCAAAATTAGCTCAGATCACATCAAACCGTGCAAATTATTATTAATTGTATACTTTGTTCTCAAATTGTTACTGTTAACATCAAGTTGCAGAACATGGCACTCCGGTAATTAGTGTGTATTAGCGTTTAGATTTCAATTTCTGTACAGTCTAATGTCTAATTGTCATACAATTCGAATTTCACACAAGAAATTGTTCTTTTAACCTCGAAAACCAATTTAATGTTCCTTAGAACTCTTTCTAAAATGACAAGTTTAATTATTCCAGCTGCTGTAAGAAGAGGCTACAGGTGATCCGCCACCTGCAGCATCCACACACGCAATAGAGCCTGCTAGCCGGGACTCCTTCTTTGACAAAAGACGAACGGCGGAAAACTCGTATTTCCAGCAGAAACCGACCCGAACCACTCAAATTAGAAAACATTATTACAAGCTTACCATTGTGAATCAGGATAAGGTAAGGACCTAGTTTTGAAAACAATGATTGGTTAGTACTTGCTCAATAATTGATTTGATAATTTAAAAAAAAAAATTACAGAATGCAGCTTTAAAACAAATGTTTCCAGATAAGAGTCCTCTATCCATAAAACTGGTTTCTCCAGTGAGAAAGTTGTCTCGTCTGAGTCAGGAGAAAAATATGCACAGATCAAGTACTGTTTAAACATCAAAAACAGTTATCAGCTGTTTGGACTCTCATTCTGACAGCACTCATTCACTGCAGAGGATCCATTGGTGAGCAAGTGATGCAATGGTACATTTCTCCAAATCTGTTTCCATGAATAAACAAACTCATCTACATTTTGGATGGCCTCACAAAGAGTACCTTTCCACCATTTAATTTTTTGTGGTGAACTATTCATTAATGCCAAAAAAAAATGCTTGTATATAATGAAAACTCGCAAGTAGACCCCAATAGCAAAAACTATAAAAATTATAATCTAATCCACAAAAATTCTTAAAGAGATAGTTTACCCAAAAATGAAAATGAACATTTTGTTATCACCAAGCCTACTTAAGTTTCTTTCTTCTGCTTAACACAAAGGAAGATATTTTGAAAAATGTTGGTAACTTAACAGATGCTGGTACCCACTGACTTCCAGAGTATTTTTTCCCCATAAGTTCCATTTTGCTACCAGAAACTGATTGGTTACCAACATCCTTCAAAATATGTCAACAGAAGAAAGAAACTCATGCAGGTTTGGAACAACTTGAGTAAATGATGACAGAATTTTCATTTAGACTTTTTTTTAATGCAAAATATAAATTACATTTTTTTCTCTTGTTTTTGGGGTGAAATATGACATGAACATGGTCTTGACAGATTATATGGCATTCATTCTGATATATTTTCCTAACCAATTGACTCCTGAAAAAAGCTTTTAATTGTGTGGCAGCTTAGTCATTATTTCCTCTTTCTAACATAAAACAGCATCATTTTACTGTTAATATTTTACTGCTAATATTGATTTATTAACAGAGAACATGTTCCCGAAGATTAGTTGATATTGATTTTTATCTGTACTTGCATGTATATTGAAAGGTACATCAATATCACTTTGTAAATTAATATGATGATGACATGATGTAATGATATGATTTCATAGTCTTATTCTTTGACAGATCTGGATCAGAATGGCAACGCTTAACAGTACTGGAATACTGGATACTGGAACTAATGATAGTCAAGTCTACCGTTGTACTTTGAAAGAACAATTCAAGTACATTCTCCTCCCGGTGAGTTACACTTTGGTGTTTGTGTTCGGTCTGGGGTTGAACATCACGGCCATGTACATCATCCTGTTTCGCACCAAACACTGGAAGCCCAACACCATCTACATGATCAACCTCAATGTCTGTGACACACTTTACATCCTCACCCTGCCGTTCCTCATCTACTATTATGCTGGTAAGAACGACTGGCCATTCGGTGAGCACATGTGTAAGCTGATTCGCTTTCTCTTCTACACAAACCTCTACGGAAGCATCCTCTTCCTCAGCTGCATCAGTCTGCACCGGTTTTTAGGCATCTGCCACCCGGTGCGCTCTTTGTACTGGATGGATGGCCGGCGTGCTCGTTTGGTTTCAGTGGGAATATGGGTGATCATTCTCATCTTACAGGCCCCGATTCTTTATTTCTCCCGGGTGAGACTTAATGGTAATGATCTGGTCTGTCATGATACCACCATCAAGGAGCTCTTCAATGACTTTCTGGTCTACAGCTCGGTGGTGATGTTTCTGCTTTTTATCATACCGTTTGGGGTGGTGCTGGTCTGCAACGGCCTGATGGTGAAGAAACTTCTTGATCCCGGTGTTCTCAGAGAACCAATGTCACAGCTCTCCAAACTGAAGTCGGTGAAGATGATTATTATTGTGCTCCTGGCTTTCATGTTATGCTTCTTGCCTTTCCACTTGAACCGCAGTATATACTACACCTTCCGTTACCTGGACAAACACGACTGCAACATAATACGACTCTCCAACAATGCCTACAAGGTCACGCGACCTCTGGTCAGTCTCAACAGCTGCATCGACCCCATCCTCTACTTCATGGCAGGACAGAGCTTCAGAAACAGCATCAACAAGAAATCAAGAATATAGTCTCACAAATCCCTTTCAGCATTGCAGTAAAATTTAGGATTTTTAAAAAATATCTTTATTTCATAGAATGACCATATGTTATTTTTTTCCATATGGCCAGGATTTTTAGCTGCTTAAAATGTCCGGGTTTTGGCTTTGTTTTCCTATTGAAATACTCTCTGCAGTCCTCACACATTATATGTAGGCCTAAAGGTTTGGTTATACTCCAGTTTGGACACGGACTACTTGTATTTATACTACTGAAAACATACGCTGATGGTCCGCTCAGAGGACGTAGTAGATCGTCTTGAACAATAAACAAACATGTGAACAAACAATTGACCAGAGTTATTGCACATCTGGCTGTCTTTATATAGTTTTATCGATGGATTAGAGGTCCATTTGTTGTCCATGTTGTTTTTCCAGCGCATGTGCAGTTGGTGCTTTTGTAGCCTACTGACCATGCATACTTGTCCGGGCGGTCACAAAAAAACTAATGTTTCCTTGTGTGTGAGTGTAAGGGTCCACGTGACATAAAAATCATCATCGGAGGGTGTACGCAGAGACTCTTTGCGGACATCCACGTGCCTCCCATTTTTTGTGACCGCCCGGACAAGTACGCGCGGTCACTAGGCTACAATAGCACCAACTACACATGTACTGGAAAAACAACATGGACATCAAATGGAGCCTCTAATCCGTCGATAAAAACAATATAAAGGACAGCCAGAGGGCAATAACAGGTGGAGGGAAATTGCCCATGGTTGTTTACTGTTCAAGTCGATCTACTCCGCCGAGCGGACCGCAGCATACACTTTCATTAGTATTAAAGGGGTCATAGGATGCCCATTTTCCACAAGTTTATATGATTCTTTAGGTTCTTAATGAAAAAATCTGTAACATAGTTTGGTTAAAATTCTCAATGGTAGTGTAAAAAACACCTTTACCCTGTCAAAAACAGCTCTTTTCAGAGAAATTTTGTAGCATTTTCCTTTAAATGCAAATTAGCTCTGCTCTCCCCGCCCCTCTCTTCCAAGCCACTCTCAGAGAAACTGTTTACTTTAGCCGCATTCATCGAGAAACTTGCTAATTAGCACATTATTAGAAAAGGCGATTTGCAAAGATTGTTAAAACAACCGTACATCGCTCTTATGTAGGGGAAGGGGACCCCGAATTATTCGCCGTATGCGAACCTAGACGAATTTATGCTAGATGGGGGGCGCTATTTCCATTCACCAAAAGAAAACTAATCCAGCTGCGAGTCACGCTCAGATGTCGGGAGTAAACGACGACTGCTATGTTATTATTACATCCAACAACAGAACACCTCAATCGCTTAGGAGTCATTCTGGTCTACACCTGCTCCAGCGTCGAAACAATGGCGCACTGTTCACAGCTCACTCAGGGCGGAGCTAAGGTAAGAGCCAGTCCAGTCTGTGCTGAAACGCTACAGTCAATCAAACTATCGTGGGAGGGGCCTGTCTGTGTGAGGTCACACACACAGGCATTTGAGATCGGCTTTATTGAGAACGGGGTATGGATTGTTGCTCATTTTATGGGGGGTTGTGTCCACACATGCCAACACACATTTCAGTTCAAAAACTTGGTAAAAGTGCATGTAGCATTAATGCCCTTTACAAGTAGTCTGTCGTGCGGTCCGCAGCTGTCCGTTGTAGGCCCTCCAGAAATGGGAGTATAACCAGGTTTTTTTCACAACAAACCCGCCCAATGGTCTTTTGGGAGGGGGGTCCCCCGGGTTAACAATTGCGTTCCGGACACACAACTTGGGTCGATTATGCACAATGCTGGTCACGCTATTGTCGTCAAACTACTTTTCAGTCATTTACTTTTAGCAACTATAAAACAAAGCAAATGGACTTTTCGGCAGTTTAGAATCCTGAATCATGAAATGATAGCTGTACTGTTTCTGTGGATTTTAAAGTGTGAATTGTAAGTTTTTATTGTATGTTTATTATTTTTTCTTTTTTGTTTAGGGTTAATACATTAGCCATTGCTAATGCTTAACAAATGCAAAGCAATTTTCCACCACTGTTCAAAGAACGGGTGGGCGTCAGTCAGTAAGATTTTTTTAATTAAATAGCCTACTTTAATTGCGCAAGGATGCATTTGATTGATCAAAAGTGACAGTAAAAACAATTATAAAGTTACTGTTTCAAATTCTATTCATTTCTATTCATGAGAAAAAAATGTCTCATGGTTTCCACTGAAATATGCATCACAAGTCATCGCATCACAAAAGTTTTCAACACCGATAAGAAGAAGAAGAAATGTTTTTTGAGCAGCAATTCATCATGATGCTGAAAATTCAGCTTTGATCATGGGAATAAATTACACATTTTACAGATGTATTTAAACTTTAGAAACAGTTATTTTAAATTGTAATAATATTTCACAATATTACTGGTTTTACTCTATTTTTGATCAAATGAATGCAGCCTTGGTGAGCATAAGGGACTTCTTTCAAAAACATAAAAAAATCTTACTGACCCCAAATTTTTGAATGGTACATTATCAGAAAAATTGTCACAAATATACAGCATGGTGAACATTTCATACATCGCAGTCCTAATGCAGTTGACATCAGTCTATAAAGATGAAGACATGTAAAGATGAATTTCCACATCTCAGATACTGCAGTAAAGTTCTTTATTTCAAGAGTATAAATATCAAGAAACACATTATTAGAATTATAATAAATAAAAGAAACAGCAATATAAAGCTGAGTTTCCCCCTTAACTTATCATTCTCGTCGATCTTTGCAAAGTAAGGTGTAACAGCGATGTATGTCTCCAGCTATAACTATGATGGTATTCAAGAAATGATTGCAAACAAGCACGTGTATTGTATAAAAAATTCACTTTATATAAAATGTGCATGTAAATGTCAGTAACAAAACTGTGATGCTACCCTTGAGTAGCCTTTCCTGTCATTACTTGCTCTGAACTACAAATAAATACAATGGAAGAAGGAAATGACGAAAGAGTAATATTTCATTATATATATATTTTTAGTTATCTCAGTAAGTTGTGATGAAACTTTCATTGAGGACGTAAATTTAGCAATCAAGGTCTTTGTGAAACTCGGTGCGAGATAAGTACCGGAACCGTTCAGGATCATTTCATGTCATTTGAAGCCTTGCACAATCTGTACCGCACCACATGCATCGACTCCTTCAGCTGTAAATGCAACAGCTCAAGTAGATTCTTGTTTTTTACACCTATGGACTGATGAACACTAAACTACATTCTGTAAGAGGAAGATGCGTGACACCAAAAGTGCAAACAAAAGTGTGAGCAAAAGTGAACAACTAAAATTTTTTGCTAAAATTTTTTTTTTTAAATTATAATTTTCTTTTAGATAGGACAAACACTGCAAAAAATTATTTTTGTATTTAGTACTTTTGCAAGTATCTAAACTTTCTTTTATTTTTAAATCAAGATACTTTTAATTGAGAAGCAGAATGACTTAACAAGAACAGAACAAATATCTGTCAGTGTGGAAAGCAAAATAATCTTGATTTAATGAGAAAAAAATATATAATTTTTCTTACCCCATTGACAGATTTTGCAATATCTGGTCCTAAATCTATGCATTTTCATTTCTGTTGTAATTCAATGTTGACAAATTTTGAGAAATCCTATATTTATACACTGCCAATTTTTTTTACAATTCTTCCCCAGTATTTTTTTTTAAGGACACATATCTTAACATTCCTAAATCAAGATACTTCAAGCTTGCTTTTCTGAAAAATGTGATGTAAGCTTAAAACCACCGAAAGAAAATTGCCCGTGGGGTCAGAAAAAAAAACTTAATCAAAGGGAACGAGATATTTTCATGACCCCAATGACGATTGTTTTTTTTCTTGTTTAAAGCAAACTCACTTTTTCCAGGAAATGACAATATCAGTTGTCATTTTTGTTTAAAATAGATGTATCTGATGTGAGTTTAATTTTTAAAAATATTTCAATTGATTTATTAATTAAATTAATTTTATATTTGTAATGGAATAAAATTTAATATTTGTAAAACAAGACAAAAGTACTAAGAAAATCATTTTTGCAGTGAATGACCAAAAGATCATCAGCAAATTTCATAATATGTTTTAATATAATTTGTCATTACA
This sequence comes from Sinocyclocheilus anophthalmus, assembly GCA_018155175.1. Lineage (NCBI taxonomy): Eukaryota > Metazoa > Chordata > Actinopteri > Cypriniformes > Cyprinidae > Sinocyclocheilus > Sinocyclocheilus anophthalmus. The sequence goes on from JADLZN010003794.1 coordinate 673,359, forward strand.
TGAACTTAAAACTTCTGGTCCTAAATCTATGCATTTTTATTTTTAATGTCACTGTTGACAACATTTGAGACATCAATATATATTTTAAAAATACATTTTTGCACCTTTGTGTACACTCTAAAAAATGCTGGGTTAAAAAAAGACAAACCCAGCTATTGGGTTGTTTTAACCCAACTAATGGGTTGTTTTGACCCAGCGGTTGGGGGTTTTGACTCAGCGGTTGGTTGGGTTGTTTTGACTCAGCGGTTGGGTTGTTTTGAACCAGCGTTTGGGTTGTTTTGAACCAGCGGTTGGTTTGTTTTGACCCAGAGGTTGGGTTGTTTTGACTAGCGGTTGGGTTGTTTTGAACCAGCTGTTGGGTTGTTTTGAACCAGCTGTTGGGTTGTTTTGACCCAGCTGTTGGGTTGTTTTGACCCAGCTGTTGGGTTGTTTTGACCCAGCGGTTGGGTTGTTTTGACCCAGCTATTAGCTGGGTTTGTCCCTTTTAAACCCAGCGCTGGGTTATATTTAAGAGTGCATTTTTTAGAGTGTATAATACTTAAAGTGCAGTTCATAAATTATTCTAAAATTCATACAAAAGCAAGAGTGCAGTTTGATTTAAAAATCTCAAATTCTAACATGACTGTTGTTCACACTGAAATGACACATAAAAATCTGATACGTAACATATTTCCATTTATATCAAAATTGAAATGTCAGATTCAATATTGTTTTTCAAATTTGATTCACATTCAGCTGCAGTGTGAACGTCAGCCAGACTGATGAACGTAGACTTTTATCATTAATAATGCCCACAACGTTTGAAAAGAACCGAGATCCAGTTTACATTGAAATACAACAGCGCAATGAGATAAGATCCTACTGGCTTGATAAAGTGAGCGATCTGAAATGCATATGGTTCAATGTTAAAACTAAATGTATTTCATTAGTGTTACGTAGCAAAGAAGCAGACAGCTAGTCCGAGGCACTACAAATGTTCTTTGAGATGATAATACTTTCAGAAGGAACAATAAACCTTTTTTAGTTTAGCTTATAGCATGAATTTCTCAGCAGTCTATCCTTAGATTTGTGCCTTGCATCTGTTAGTGATATAAATGAATATATTGTATTGCTTCGGTTTGCTTTGTTTTTCAGAGAAAAGCTTAAATCCAGCTGATGAGCTGAAGTTTGTGGTGCGAAAGGGCTTGTTGGAGTCTGAGTTTCTTAATATATGAAATATTACATTCTATTGTCATGGTCAAAACCTGTGAACACCTGAACATGCTAATTTCTAAGCGATATTGCTACTGTTTCTGTGCCATTTACATGAGCATTTTTTAAATTGTGGAACAATTAGCCACCTGTTTTTTATCTTTAAAGAAATAAAAATGCAAACCAAAAATGTGAAACATTGTGGTCCCAAAAAGCGTTTAAAAAAATATCTGAATGCCATTGCATTAGATGACAAAATATCAAACCAAACTTCAGCACACTTTTCAAGCCAATCATTGACAAAAAGTCATTTTGAAAACTGTTTGTCATTAGTGAAACATGTTCATAGTTGATGCAATCAAAATCCGGACAATCACACATTTAAGGTTTAGGGCTGCTGTACGTCAGTCATGTACGTTCTCATTTTGGACTTTTATGTTGAAGTTTTGGTTTAGTTTCCTGTTCTTATCTTGTAGTCTTTGTAGTTTCTTTGATTATTGGCTCCTTTCAGTGTTACCATTTCCTATGTTTGGTTCTTGATTCCTTGGTTACTTGTGTTCTCCTTTGTTTCCATGGTTTCTGATTTAGTCACATGAGTGTCATTTAATTCTAAAACTTCAAAATAAAAGTCCTAAATGGGGAATGTGTGACAAAAAAAGCACATTCACTGATCAGATTTTAGTTGGTGAGCTAGTGTAAACCATTTTAAGTAAATATTTCCGTATATCCTGTACCATTGTTTGAATATATTAGTTATGCATGTAAAAACCACAGAATACTAATTTTTATAAAAACAATCAAATATATATGCATATGAAATTGACAATGCATGTTTTTGTATGTTTTCTTTTATTTATTATTAACAAAACAAGGTGTTTGCAAACTTTTGACCATGACTGTACATGTGCAACTCATTTAAAATCTTAATAAAAAACAACTACAGTAAAAACAAAATATAATTGAGATATAAATCAAACTAGTTTCTAATAATACTTTGTATGCTTTCTAACCGGAGAGAACGTCTCACTGGTGTCTCGTTGTTCTGAGTGCTGTTTTCAGCACTCAAGACCACTTTAGTGTCTTGTGGAAGCACACATGCTTTCTGAGTGAATGCCTTTCACTCTCCTATTATCTGCTAGCAGAGACCGAGCTTATAGTTTTGAACAAAATAGTTCTATGACTTATGCAATAAATATGAATGTTTCCTAAGGTCCTGAATTCAAGGCTCCTCAAGGTGGTGAATACTGACATCACCGCCACATGTCTGCCCTGATCGCTCGCCTACTGATGATGTCATCTGTCCCGTCAGTGGACGTCTTCCTCAGCCTTTCATATGTTCATCTGAGAAAGAGGGAGAGAGAATGGAAGAAGTGGTGAGAGATTAGTCACAAAAAATTAAAGGATATCCTGAATTACATTACTACTAGTACAGCACACAGTCATTTGTTGGTTAACAAATGCAAAAACTTTTCAACCAATCAGAGGGTGCCGAAATTATAAGTGGATCGGCCTGATGAACCAGTGAAAAACTGACCTCCAGCAAAAGTTTGAGTAGGGACAGTAGAAAACCAAACAGACTCACATTTGTCACGGTATTCATCCGTGCGCACAATCAACACAATTAACCCTATAGACCACATTACGTAAAAAAAAAAAAAGGTAACTGAAAAAAAAAAATATATCTATATCGTAACTACTATATATATGATATATATATTATCATATATTGTATTCATTGTTAATTAGTCAAAAAAATAATTGACTAATAAAATAAAAAAACAGCTTTATGTAATTTTTATACAAAATGATATCTATTAAATAATTCCACTTCATTCAAAGTCAAAAACGGGTCAGTAATTGTGTTTTAAATGAAATACAGTTATGGAATATAACGGTATTCAGTGTGAATTTTACAAAGAAAAGCTATTTTCTAGTGTTGTTCTGTGTGTCATTTATAAATTCCATGAGGCCACAGAGGGTTAAATGCCCAGAGCAGCTGTAAGGATGAATTGTGAAGAGAAGCCTTGAGGTATTTCTGTAAATCCCAGGAGCTATTGATAGTACTGTGAAGCATTAGCCCACCGCCCACACTTCTAATGCAAGAGGGGTAACTGTTACGTTAGTAACAAAAATGACTTCCCTCAATGAAACTCCACTACAATTATTCCACTGCCCTGCCATACATTGCGAATGAGATCTACTTTTACTATTGTGAGGGGTGCTGATTCCAAAATAGTGGCGTTTTGCCAGCACATAGCACTTTCTCACCAAAAAAAATAATGTGCATTCATAGACATTTTGCTCCGACAATGATTTTTCAGGTGAAGATGTCTTGTATTATAATCTAGTCAGCAGAAAAACTGCCACACCACATGATTCCTGTCTGAATCGGAGTAGATTGCAACTTTTGTTCAATTCTCAGCCATTTTCATTGTATGGAATGCATCGGAACACTGCCTAACCCAGTACCAAACTGTTATGGAATTTTAATGACATTTTGACCTCAGCAGATTCAATTAGATAATACAAGCATTTTGGAAATCAGTAGAACTAGTTATAAAAAGTCGATTGTCTACGTGGTCTTCTTGGGTATTCACTAACTGGACTAGTCAGATATGACTAAAGAAATAAAATTAAGGGATTTCCCAATCAGTTTGTATGCATGACAAAATGTGACAGATGTGACCGCGGTGGGGAGTTTATGCATGGCTTTAGACAATGACTTCAGGTCAAATGCAGTACAGGGATGGAAGAGGAGAGGAAATACAAACGGCCAAAAGGATGTAGTACGAAACACAAACAGCGCTTGGAGGAATATACTGTTCCTTTGTTTACTCAGCCCCTCCTGTGGGCTTTGAGGAGGCGCGAGTTACGGGAGAGAGAGAGGACAGCAAGCAGGGAAAAGCTCTGCCGTGGGCTCGGTGTGGCGCTGTACTGGAGTCCTGTATCACTCAGATTCCGGACACTGGGGCATTCCTTGACGCTGACTCATTTCGGGGATTTGAGGAACTGAAACCTGCAATTCCATGCGGGTGACACAGAGATTAGTTGGGTCGTTCCAGTTGAGTGAAATACCCGCCCTGGATGTGTCACTCTGAGCAGAACGTGTATGTGGAGAATGAGACGTCAATTACCCAACCAAACCAACACACTGAGATTTACAGGTCTGCCCTACAACCTAGCTGCACTTGAGAGACTGACCAGATTCCAGTAGACTCTTGAACTCTAAACTAGCACTGATATACTGAAGTTATATATTCACATAAACACAAAAATCAAATACACATATATTGGGATGAAAATATTATATTGTTAACGTTAGATAATCTATTTTTGTTTTTTATCACATTACATTTAGTACATGATTTTTTTGGCTGGTCATTTCCATGTCCCGTTCATTTTTACTCGGCGTTTGTTTAGCTAACGCAATGATTTCTGGGGATTAATTCTAAAACGTCATAAAAAATGCAAATACTAAAATATATCATGGTAATAATGAAAAACTGAAATAAATAAAATAGAATTATTAGATAGATCATTAAAAGGTTATTAAGTAAAATTACTAAAACTGAAAAAAGAAAAAAAATATTTAAAATGGATAGATCTATATATATATATCAAAAGAAAATACTGTAATACAATTACTAAAGAAACCTACAATTGAAAAGTATTTCAAAATATTAATAAATACTATAATAGAATGTAAAAACACTAAAATAACACATGCAACACAAGTATTTTTTGGGGGGGATATGGTTTGGATGGTCTTTATACGGGAAATGCATTTATGATGTCTAATAACATTCACTAGGTGTTACTAAAAACAGATTTCTTATGTCTGGAATGAAACAACACTTTTGGGCTTAAATGAAGGCCTTTCTTCTCAGAATTCACATAATTGTATATTTTATTTTCTATTTTTTCTCACCTTCCTACAGACAGGATGGTGACCTCCGGTGTCTTGACCAGGTTAGTGGGGCTCTTGTGCGTATCGATGGGCAGCAGCAGCTCGGTCCATTTCTTCTGACTGCAGCGGGAGCAGCAGAGGCCGGAGCGCGGGGCCAGCCCGTTTATAGTGTGCAAATGATGCTGGTGAGAACACAGCCGCGGCAACGAACGGAACGGAGAGAAAAGAGGAAGAGCCGGAAACCTGAGAGAGAGACACAGACACAGAGACACTTACAGACTCATTGCCATACTGTGTGTATATTTAAAAAATGTCCTTCTCTCAAAGGACTGGGAAATGTTGCAAGCTAATTTCAAGCTTGTGATGCTCACATGAGCATCTCTGCTCAACATGTTGCCTCTAAACAACACCTTAGCGACCACATAGCAATGGCCTAAACGATTCAGAACACCTTAGCAATCACATAGCAACGCCCTAAACAACTCAGAACACCTTAGCAACCACATATCAACGCACTAAACTACTCAGAACACCTTAGCAACCACATAGCAACACCCTGAACTACTCAGAACACCTCAGTGACCACATAGCAATGCCTTAAACTACTCAGAATGCCATAGCAACCAGATAGTAACACCATAAACTAACTCAGAAAACCCTAGCAACCACAACAAAACTCTAAACTAACTCAGAACACCTTAGTAACCACATAGCAACACCCAAAACTACTCGGAACACCTTAGTAACCAGATAGCAACACCCTAAACTAACTCAGAAAACCCTAGCAACCACAACAAAACTCTAAACTAACTCAGAACACCTTAGTATCCACATAGCTACACCTTAAACTACTCAGAACACCTTCGCAAACCAGATAGCAACACCTTAAACTACTCAGAACACCTTAGTAACCACATAGCAACACCCTAAACTACTTAGTAACCACATAGCAACACCCTAAACTACTCAGAACACCTTAGTATCCACATAGCAACACCCTAAACTACTCAGAACACCTTAGTATCCACATAGCAACACCTTAAACTACTCAGTAACCACATAGCAACACCTTAAACTACTCAGAGAACTGCCGCAAACAGAGCAACCTAACTACATCAGACACCTTAGTAACCACATAGCAACACCCTAAACTACTCAGTTACCCATAGCAACACCTTAAACTACTCAGAACACCTTAGTATCCACATAGCAACCCCCTAAACTACTCAGAACACCTTCGCAAACCAGATAGCAACACCTTAAACTATTCAGAACACCTTAGTAACCACATAGCAACACCCTAAACAACTCAGTAACCACATAGCAACACCTTAAACTACTCAGAACACCTAGTTATCCACCATGCAACACCCTAAACTACTCAGAACACCTTCGCAAACCAGATAGAACACCTTAATACTCAGAACACCTTAGTAACACATAGCAACCCCTAAACTATCAGTTACCAATAGCACACTTAACTACTCAGCACACCTAGTACCACTTCGCACACAGCTAACTACTCAGAACACTTGCAAACCAGCTGAGCACACCCTTAACTATTCAGACAACATAGTAAACCAATAGCAACACCCGAAACGACTCAGTAACCACATAGCAACACCTTAAACTACTCAGAACACCTTAGTATCCACATAGCAACACCCTAAACTACTCAGAACACCTTCACAAACCAGATAGCAACACCTTAAACTACTCAGAACACCTAAGCAACCAGATAACAATGCTATCTCATCAGCACTACAAAAAATCCAGTGTTTATTAATGCTTTGGCATACCAATGAAGCTTGATTCTTCGCATACAGAAAGACGCATGTTATTCTAGCAGTGTAGATAGTTCTTAAAATAAGTCTTGAAGTATATTCAGGTTTTCTCCGGACACACCGAATGCACATAAACCCAAACACATTGATGTAGTCCTGATATCCACCTGCCCCCTCCCACAGTTGCATTGTGAAGATGCCAGCTGTATAACGCAGCACTCTCGGACTGCAGAAAAGGGCCTAGAATTAAAGGATCGCTTGAACTAAGCAGACGGCACATGCTGTTATTTCAGCAGGGGCTGATGATGGCAGCACACCGGATCTTTGTGCCAGTAAATTTCCGAGAGGTCACTGTACAACTGTGATTGTCAGAGAGATGAAGTAGGCTCTGTCTCTGACTGTTAGGACGCATTTCACATTATAAAATGCCGACTTGCTCTGAAAATGAGGGGGGGTTTAAACCACGGCAATAAATATCTGATCACTGTTAGTTGCCCGCGAAACGAAAAAAACGAGAAACTACGCTGAACTATGATTGGATTTTATCCGCTCGGAATGCTTTTTCCCGGAGCCGTATGACACAGGCATGTGGTTGGGATGTGCAGTCCGACCACAGAAAACGACTCACTGTCATTATGTGATGAATTAGTGATAGGCTTGTCGCAAGCGCAAAGCGTGTCGGTGCAACTAAGAGAACACCAGCGGCAACGAGCATCGTCCTTGAGCCTTGCTTCTAAACAACATTGACGTTTTGTCATTAAGGAGGATAGAAGAAATGAGACGCGTCTCTAAGAACCTCAGACTAATAGGAAAGCTAATTCGAGGTTTGGCAAAGAAAAGAGAGAGACAGAGCAAGATTCCTCTCAGAGCTCAATTCATTTCATTACTGCGGGAGATGAGTCATGCAACGATTCAAGCATGAACTGTGCTCATCTTCAGTCATACACTAACATTCAAAAGATTGGAGATTTTTTAATGCTTTAGAAAGAAGTCTCTTCTGCTCACCAATAAGGCTGAGTTTATTTGATCAAAAATACAGTAAAAATGTGAAATATTATTCAATTTAAAACCACTGTGTTCTATGTGAATATCTGTTAAAATGTAATTTATTCCTATGATCAAAGCTGAATTTTCAGCATAATTTCTCCAGTCTTCAGTGTCACATAATCCTTCAGAAATCATTCTAATATGCTGATTTGCTGCGCATAAAGCTTTTCTTATTATTATCAATGCTGAGAAACGTTGTGTTGTTATATGTGTCGTCCTGATGATACATTAGATTTTTTTCAGGATTCTTTGATGAATAGAAAGTCAAAACAAATTATTTGAAATGAAACGTGGTAAACATTATAAATGTTTTTATTATCACGTTTCATCAATTTAATGCATCCTTGCTGAATAAAAATATTACTTTCAGTATTGAATCTTATGTGTAAAATGTACGTTTCACACTTTAAATCCTTGTAATTATCTCATAAGGCAACATTAAACCTATAATCTCATAAATTACATGCTTAGCTGGTTGTTTACAAATCGCTTGCTTTTTATTATTCTTAATAGGAATATTTAAGCTAGCATTCGAGCAAACAAGTCACTCTCTATCTAGTTAGGGAATGTGAACATAAATTGGCTTTGTAACTTTCTTAGGAACAGCAACATGTAATACATGGTTTAAGTGGAATTGTAAGAACAATCATCTGATCCTCTGAAGACATACAAACCATTTACTCATAACAACGCATCAGTTATCTAGGATCCCTAAAGCTTATTCTTCTCCAGACCTCCCTGTGGTGACACATACTATATATGGAATATTTCTCATAAAAATATGAGGAACTAAACTACAATGGTTCTTTATGTTTCTGTTACAGGTTCAGCTTCACAGATAGAGACTGACTCATATATGATGCTGACATAATGACCTGCACTGTGTGTCACGAATGTGCAAGGAAAGAACATCTTAAAAATCCCATTGTTTTAGGGACAAAAATATATTGTGTAATAAATGACAAAATATAGTTGCATGTTGCTATTAAGAAATATTTATGGACAATGCATTTCCTCAATTCAATGTTAATTTTGGACTCTGTGTGTAAGTTTTTCGAGCATGTTTGTGTATATTCCTACTTGATGGATGAACTCTTGTTGAGGGCCATCTGTTTATTCTCATATTCCAGCAGAAGTTCTTCAAGAGCAGCCGCATTTTCTGTAACACACAAACACATTGAGACACTATAAAACTCTGATCTCACAGTGTGATGTGAGGGTGAGCTCAATGTGCCGAGAAACATCACACACCTTTCTTCTCTGTGATGAGCCGCACCAGAATGCTGATGGTGTCTTCATTGGGGTCATCAACAATGTATGGACAAGGGTTTCCTGACGAGAAACAGCCAAATAAAGATTTTAAATAGAAGCCAAATAAATATAAAAAACAGGACATAAACGTATGAATCGCAAGATGAAATGTCACAGTCTAGTTTCACCCCAACTTCCAAAAAGAAATTATATTTTTATAATTAAATTTTATTTTGGTAAATAAAATGAAGTTTATTTCGCAGGATATTGTAGTATTATTTTGAATTTTTTCCCGGATCAACTGTAATGAATAAATAAAAATTATCCAGTACAAACAATTATTTTTTTTTATTAAACTGAGCATAAATTCAAATTACAATAAATACTGTATAAATATTTTACAATTTAAATGTCTTTTTTCCTCACACTTCACAACAGTTTTACTATTGTTAACTAAAACGATTACAAATAAGTTTCTGTAATTAAAATGAAGCTGAAATCAAATAAAATATAAATATTTGATAAAAAACATAAACAAAATGAAAAAAAAAAATTGCTGCCAGCCAACTGAAATAAATAAGTAAATACAAACAATAATGAAAAAGATTCATAAATAAAAAAAAATGAACGCTAAACCGAAATATAAAGAGTAATACAAAATGACAAGACATACCGCAAATTCACTTCTAACAAAACTTAGAATGAAAAGTGAAATAAAATGAAAAAAAAATAAGAACTGCTATAAATCTATCTATATATATAAATTTTTTTATATGTTATTGTCGTTATGTCATCCCCATCATTAAGTGCTATTTTTAAAAGAGTGAAAAACATGCCAATTCACCATTAATCACCGCAGGCAGAAGGAATCATAATACACCACTGCTGAACTTTGACAGTCTCTATTGTGACACGTTTGTGGATCTATAGCATACAGAAGGCTCAGTGTGCAGTTAACAGCATCTCTATGGTAACTATATCCCAGAGTTCCACAGTGAGGCAGCTGCGAGCTCACTCAGCACTCTGCTATATTCACCCAGAATGAACGCCAGCACTGTCGCAGCTTTATTATTTTGACCAACCAAAGACACACATTAGAATAATATTCATGCATCTAATGAAGGACACTTAAAAACGTCAAAATATCAATGGAAAATATAAGTGTTATTTACTGGAAAGAAAGCAAAACATCTGACAAAAAGTTTGTTGAGTCTCAAATGATAAAACAGTAGATCTAGTGTTTTTGGTTCGAGGATAATGTTGATTTGTGGGTTCTCTCTTTCTCTAGGACACCTTTGTGAACTGACTTCATATATCCACTAAAAACTATTTTCACTTTACTTTTCAGTCTGAAATAAAATCAGTTTATTTGCAAAAAGTTTGGACTTGGTTAGATTCTCTAATGTTTTTGAATGAAGTCTCTTTTGCTCAACAATTAAGGCTGCATTTATTTAATTAAAAATAAAAACAGTAAAATTATAACAATTTAAAATATCTGTTTTCTATTTGAATATCTGTTCAAATGTAATTTAATTTTTTTTTCTGGTTTTTGGGGGGATTGTCAGCTGTATTCTCAGCATCATTCCTCCAGTCTTCAGTGTCGCATGATCTTCAGAAATCCTTCTAATATGCTAATTTGCTGCGCAAAATACATTTCTGATATTATCAATGTTGAAAACGGTTGTGCTGCTTAATTTTTTAAAGTGTCATACATTTTATTTACAGTTATTTACAGTTCAAAAGAACCACATTTAATTGAAACGGAAATATTTTGTAGCATTATAAATGTAATTTGTCGGGTTTTTTCTATTTAATGCATCATTGCTGAATAAAATTATACATTTTGTTCAAACATTTTAGAATATATGTACATTTCTACCATCAATCTTGTACAAATTCTGATCATTACATTAAAACCATCTTGTGACATTTCTGGAGTCTAGCCTACTAATGTTTGTAAAATATTATTTTGGTCTTCTGAAATAACAAAAGCTACATTTTTGTACTTTCTAGCTTCAGATGATATAGTGAGGTTATTCTATATCTGTTTGTCTATCTACAGCAAAATTACCCGCTAGACTTGATGCAATGTATTGCAGAACAATCTTATCTAATGGCTTCAATCTAATTTCAAACTTGCTGCAAGCCATAAAAAGGCTCTTTTTTTTAGCTCTGTCATTATTGTACTGGTACACTTATTGTGCTTGAACTTTCTCTGATGCTGGGAAATGCATCTTTGACACCTTTATGGTTTTATCTCAGAAGAGCAGGTGTGGCCAATGGCATAAAGACAATGCACACATCATACTGATGCAACCTGAGCTGAATCATCTACTACATACTGCACCAGAACTTTCTTAGAAAGTAAAGCTGATAATCGAATGCTCGGAAATCTATATGGATTCATCTCACAGCTGAAACGTGTTATTGCTATTTATCAGATTACTGTTAGAAGTATTGAAATGCTGGTCAAGGTAGAAGTGCTCTTGAGTGCTTGAAAGCAAAGTGCTTATGTAATTGTACCAAGAAAAGACATTTAATTTAGTACTGCACCATCAGAAATCAACAGGCAACACTGACGTAACAACAGCGAATGGAACTCCGCATTCTGCCGATGTCTTTACTTCATTAAATGATTTCGACCCCATTACACCCCAGAGACTCATGCCATCACCCGCTCTATGCCATCCTGGATCCGACCCAGACTTATGCAACACAAGCTTTCAGACTCCCCTCGAGCCAAGACTTTCATTATTAAACACCTCTTAGCTATCTTGTGATATTTTCAATAGGCTTTGTTCCCGAGACTTCTTACATAAACGGTGCACTATGTCACCCAATAGGCTATTTTCTTCTTCTGAAGTATGTAAGAACACTTAAAATAGAGGGTTCGCTTGGCGGTCTTGCAGTTTTTAGTAGTTTAAGTGTGTCTAGGCTGATGTGAATCTGATGTAGTTCACACTGAGCACATTAGAACTAGTCAACAGTACAGTGATAGCAGTTAGAGAACATCTACAAGCAGAGAACCGACTGAATTATTGATCTAAGGAAAGGAGATACAGTGGGAGTGTTATGCTGCTCAAAGATAGATGAGGAAAGGGGAGAACGCTTTAGCAACCACACAGCAATGCCCTGACAACATTCTAGCACTGCATGAGTTTTGCATGAGCAAAAAAACAACAACATCAAATGAGTGTCTTTTATCATATTGATGGTGCTGCTATTTTATAAGGCGATAATTCTCTCACAATCTTGTATAGCTTTAAAGGAATACTTCGCTCAAAAATTTAAAGTTGCTGAAAATGTACTCACCCTCAGGACAATCAAGATGTAGATGAGTTTGTTTCTACATCGGAACAGATTTAGAGAAATGTAGCATTACATCACTTGCTCATCAGTGGACCCTCTGCAGTGAAGGGTGGTCTGAGAATTCCTGAATAGGAGTCCAAACAGCTGATAAAAACATCACAATAATTCACAAGTAATCCACACCACTCCAGTCCATCTGGTGAAGCGGAAAGCTGTGTGTTTGTAAGAAACAAAGCCATCAAGATGGTTTAACATTAAACCGTTGCTTCGGGTCAAAATGCACCGAAGTCCTAATCCATTAATAATGATGCCTCAGTGGACAACAGTCCATTTTCTGTTGTCCCATCAGACTATATTGGCTTGTAAACGGTGCTTGATCGGTGCATATTTCTCTCCTGATAAGAGAGATGACTTTTTCATGAAACGCATATAGGAGGAGAGAAGACTAAAATCGCCTTAATGATGGCTTTGTTTACAAACATGCAACTTTTCATTACACTTGCACTTCATTACACATTACATTTCATTTAGACATTAATTGATGGACTGGAGTGGTGTGGTGTGGATTATTGTGATGTTTTTATCAGCTTTTGGACTCTCATTCTGACGGCACCCATTCACTGCAGAGGATCCATTAGTGAGCAAGTGATGCAATGCGACATTTCTCCAAATCTGATGAAGAAACAAACTCTTCTTGGATGGCCTGATGGTGAGTACATTTTCAGCAAGTTTAAATTTTTAAGTGAAATTTAAAAATTCTACTCCTTTAACCATCATGCACAGCCTCTTTCTGCTTACATGATTAACTTCCTTATTCTACTTTTTTTTACTGAACGCAAACGATTATGCTGGCTGACATCCTGAACAAAAGCCCGAATCCAGTTCTGCTACTCTGCTTATTCAGCTGTAAAACATGCTGTGATTAAGGTGTCATGTACTCTGTTCCTGGAGATGTACTCGCTTTACAGGCCGAACCTGAATCATCATATACTAGCGCTACTGTAGGTGAAGCACTGAGCTCATCACAACAGCTACGGATCCACCCACTAATACACATACACACAAAGGGGAAGAAAACACTCTCTTCTTATTGTGTACAGTGAATTGATTTAGTTTCACTCTGAGAAGGCGGGTTTTACAGTTGGGCCACTGGGCTCAGCATAAATCAAGCTCAGGTCGAGTGAGTTTTAACAGACAGCAGATGAGCTGTATGGAGCCGTTTGCATCATTAATATGGGTGTACGCTGGATTGTTTTGTATGCTTGACTTTCAGGGAGTTTTGATTACAGGGTTTCTTTAAAAGGTTCATATCAAATTTGAGATAAAAGACTCAAAACGTCCTCCACAGTCCACTTGTTCTCAAAATTCACAAATTTCGGATGTCAACTGAATGCATTTGAATATTTGAAAAGTATTAAGAAAATAGTCAGAGATGGTGGAACATGATGTCTTTTTGGTCCAATCAAAATATATGTCCTATTGAAGTAATATAAACTACTGTTCAAAAGTTTGGGGTCAGTAAGATTTTTTATGTTTTTGAATGAAGTCTCTTCTGCTCACCAAGGCCGAGTTTATTTGCTCAAAAATACAGTAAAATCTTCAATATTGTGAAATATTATTACCATTTAAAATAACTGTTTTCCATTTAAATATATTTTAAAATGAAATTCATTCCAGAGAAGAAAAGCTGAATTTGATCTATCTGTCTGTCATGAAAACGTGCGTGTTGAACTCATTTCTTACGCACCTCATCCAAAGCTTTCCTTTGCGGATTCCAAAACGTTTAGATCTAATAACGGAGGCTTGAGCCATTGATATGTCTAATGCAGCTATTAGAGAGTGAGAGAGAGAGAGATTAAGTGTGTGTGAATATTCTGCGTCTGTCCGTCTCTCAGCAGTGTTCGGCAGCAGTGTCTCTACTAAAAGCGAATCTTTAAGTTGAACTGCTTCAAGAACAGTAACGTTACCACCTCGCTATTGAGAAATGTCATGTAGCTTTTCAGCCTTGAAACTATTTTATTGATAAATTTTGCGGGGCAGCACTGACAACAAGTTTCTGTGCATGAGTGTGCGTGTCTGTACTGTATGTGTGTGTGTTTGTGAGAGAGAGAGCAGGAGAAAGAATGTGTGCTTTACATAGATGATAAAAGGTGGAAAACATTGAAATAGTTTGTCATTTTTTGATCCTATTGTTTGTTATATTATTTGCTCAATGTCTTTTGGAGTTTTGGTTCTTTTGCTGTTGTTGGTAGCCCGTAGTATAAAAAATTAAAATATTTATCTTCATTGCCCCCCCTCGACGTGCGAGCATAGGCAAGTGTCTAGAATGTCTATGCATAAATCTGTCCCCGTGTGATTGTGTACCATACCTTCTTTCTGTGGAGTGGCAGCTTCTGCGTCCACCCCGTCTTTCTCGGCGTTGCAGCGGAAGCCCTTCTTCTTGAGCAGGTTGCAGATGAGAATCCCCAGCAGGCCCATCACACAGAAGATGGGCACCAGTGCAAACACGGCGTACTCCGTGCTCTTCTCCTCTGAACCCTGAACACTGGTGGCGTTCGCACCTCCCGCTCCAGACCTGCTGGGGGTGCTCTTACCAACATTACGTCTCCGCCGGCTGTATGGCTCTGTAGATTGAATAAACGTGACATAATTACAACTGATACAATTCTAGGCTCAAAATATGCAAAAGGGGTAATTAAATGTAATTAAATGTAACAAATCATGACAGATGGATCGTAAGGTATTTCTTATTTATTTCTTAGCTGGCAAGTATTTAGTGACTGATTGTGTTATGTCGATGTTTTTAGTTCTAATATTCCAACCGACAGCCAGCCTAAGTTTTTGACAGACGTGATAATGTGCGTAAGGGGTGAACTATGTTTAATTTGGGGGTAATTATAAAACGTGCTGGAGATGTTTATAAAATGCTTTTTGCATAGTTCTTTATACTTATTCTACAGAAAGTTTATTTCGTGGCATAAATAATTGACATGATATTCAGAGCAGTGTTAATTTTGACAGCAAATTTTGATTTAGCTTTAGTCATAGTCTTTTGACTAAAATGCCATTTAGATTTAGTCATATTTTAGTCATCTGAACTGTTTTTAGTTTTAGTCTAGTTTTAGTCGACTAAATATCATAAGATTTTAGTCGACTAAATCTACAGTAAATTTAGTCTGCTAAAATCTAATGGGTTTAGTTACAGTGCATTTATTAAGCATTTCTCTAAAATTTCCAAACTCATTATATAGGTTTGATATTAAGGTTTTATCATGATAGACACCGATTTAACTGCGGTGACACACAACATGCCTTTATGTTAAAATGAAATAAAACCACTTCTCATAAAGAACAAGAACATGGTCTTCTTTTTAATGAAATACCAATGGTTATATAGGCTAATTATGCATTCTTTATAGCAACTTGTTTACCATATTCTTCATTCTTTCAAGCAGACATATTTATTTGATTAATCTTTAGGGCTACTAAAGTTTTTCAGTCAAGAGCAGTGCGTGATTTTCTGTCTTTCTTTTGTTGCTTGATTAACATCAATGGCTCGGACAATAGCAACTAAATTAGGCTGCTGTCCCTTTAAAACCGAATGCACAGCTGCAATGGATGCAATGTACTGATACATGTTCTCCCTGCTGTTTATGTTCACTTAAGACGCAATCAACTGTGTTACCTTGAATACTCATCAAAACGGACAATTCAACATAATTTTGTGTGTAATTCTCCATTCATGCGACGCAAAAGAGTACTCACGCGCTGTGAGATGCGCTTACTGTTTGTGTAGTATGCTTCAGTGTCTGCGCTCAGAAAACCGGACCGAATTGAGTTCTCTCTTGCGTCGTCAGATTTATCCATATGTCTGCTCTTCTCTTACTCCCACATATTGAAATTTTTTTATGTTTTATGCGACGTGCAGCAAGTGTATGTTAGCTTATGTCCCGCCGGTTCATATGTACGCATCTAACTTACGAACCACGCAGCAGATTCGTTCTGAAATCGAATGAATCTCTTCCCAAATCGTCCCTCCCTAACATTTTCATCTCATTTTTATTCGTTGACGAAAAATGTCAATAGATTTACGTCATAGTTTTTGTCATTCAAAAAGAGTTTTAGTTCGTTATCGTCGGTGAAAATGTCGTTGACGAAAATTATGACGAAAAATATTCATCAACGAAATTAGCACTGATTCAGAGACTGACATGTTTGGAGTGGTTTTGATGCACAAAGTTGTTTTTATTGTCTCTTATAGCAAAAATATTTTATTTAAATCCATGAAGATGCAGATCCTTTTGTAAGTAATAAAAAAAAAACACTTTTTAAAACTGTTGTTTCATTATTACCACTGATTTAGCAGATTTTTGCGAATATATAGCGTAAATGTAATGATTTATATAATTTATGCTGTTTGGTTTAAAAATAAGAATAACTTCATTACAGTAATGAGAATCTAATAAGATTTACTATTAAGAATAATGGTAAATATTAAAAAAACCAAATACATATATTTTTTTTCAATTCTGATCATTGGATACATCGTATTTTAAGTTATTGTGAAAAAGCCAATATTTTGGTTTACATTTCTACCATATTATCTTGCAGAAGAATCGTTCATTCTTATGTTAATACTATTAAATGCAAAAATGTATTGAATATTTTTTTCTATGTACTTTTTGGTTTGTGAACTAAGTAAACTGAGCAAATAGAGGGGTGCGGCCTTCACTTTCCATGTTTGCTGTGTAACTTCCATACAACACTGATGTATGAAATGCTGAACACTTACTCCTGACGCAGGCGTGGAGGGTGGAGGACTTCCGTGTAGCAGCAGGGTGAAACCTGAAAAATATGCCAGTTCATCAATAAGCCCCCTCTACGCTTTTCATTTCATTCAGTTTTGGAAAGTTTGTGAGACTAGTAAAACACATCTGTTGTGACACCAAAGTGATGCAATGATCACTGAGCAATTAAATATTTTTTGTTCTTTACCTGGGAAGGCATCCTCCACACACGGCGTCAGAGTGTGAGGTCGGTGCGGTCGAGATCCAGCGGTTCAGTGCCTTGCAGGAGAGATGTGGGCGGCACGGCTCAGTGTCAGGGGTATCAGAGAAGGTGCCTGCTGGGCAAGTCCGGCACAATCCGGTCTCACCGGGACTCTCAACTTCCCCGCAAGCCTTAAAGAAACAAATACACACCACTAAGATTGTGTGAAAGAACAAAATGTTACGTCTCTTATAGCATGGTGTCAAATTGCACGGTGTCAAGATCAAGATCAAATAAATGAACAAATGAATATATATATATATATCTATTTTTTTTTTTTCTGATATATACCTAAACAGGAGTGAATTCCCTGTACAGAGATCATAATGTAGGACGTACTGGAACAGAGACATGTTTTATGGACTGTGTTTTGGTGTTGTTATTTCTCACCGTGGTGGGCTCCTGTCCGGCTGGACAGAGCGGACACACACACCCGTCCTCCCACCAACACTGCGCCGCTAATGTCCCCCATAACTCCAGCAGCTACAGAGACACACACAAATGACCGCAGTCAGTGTTAAAATCACACAAACACACCTGCCGGTGAGAATCAAACCACTACTAACTGCACAACTAAATACTAGTACAATATAGTGGGTAAAACGCAAGACACTACAAGTGAAGAGGGTAAAAGTTTTCACTAATAGAAATCACCATATATTCCCCAGTTGATTAATCACTGTACATTAAGACAACTGTTTTGTATTACAAGTTTTCAGGAATGTTATGTTTAAATATTCAAAAAAGGTATTGTCTAGTTAAATACGCACTAATTTGCATACATTTCCAGAACAGAAATCTTTGGTTAAAGCCAGATCCAAAATTCCTTTTTCATTTTTGGGTTTTCTGGGATTTTGGGCATTCCTTTCTATCACATTAGAAATCAGAAAATACTGTCAACTGCCAGAAAAACAATTACCAATTTCTTAAAGTAACTCTTTAAATCAGTCAAATGATATATGAACAAACCCCTCTTTAAAACCCTTCATAATATAGATATACTGTAAAATGTTTAATAAAACAAAGATTACTGGATTATGTTTTACAAAAAAAAATACTAAAGTTTTTGTACTTAGAAATTTCACATTTAATTCACTGTGTTACTTGCTGTTTCTTTGCAAATGTGAAATTTATTAGTGAAATTTGTTTCTACACTAAAATGTTTTTAGTGTAGATTTCTGGCTTGATGCATGAGAAAAAAAGCTAATTTTGAAACTTGAAAATTAAATTTTTTAATTGAAATCTACAGATGCAAATAGATTAAGTGTAGTAATAAATAATAAAATAAATGTTTCTTGCCACTGGTTTGAGAGAAGACAAGTTATGAAAGCAAAATAGCTTAATATTTCAAAATTTTCCAGCACATGAAAATCAATATGTGTGCCTGTAGTGTCTTGCCTAAATGTAGTATGGTACGGTGTAGCCGTTTATAGTATACTGTAGTACAGAATAAGATGTTACTTTATTGGCTACATTGCAGATTCTCTGTGCACTGATGGAAGGAACATTCAGAGAAGTGTGAGAAGAGACACAGTGTTCTGAGAGAAACCTCACTGTAATATCCCACATTAATCACTGCTGACTTCAGAACACTGCAGTAATCCAGGTACACACCACACACACACACACACACACACACACACACACACACACTCTTTAATGAAGACTCAGATACTTACGATCAGACAAACAGGAGCTGAGCAGTAAAGGTGGTTCTTCATCTTCTTCAAAATATTCTTCTATACTCATGTAATCTGAAAAAGACACGACAGGACCTCAGTGACACATGCAGCAAATATAACATCATCAGCGTCAGCAGCAACCACCATAACCTCACGATGCCAGAGACAGATAAACAGCACTTAGACTCTCTTGTGATGGACACAGTGGGTTTGTATGTGTACAGAAGTGATCTATAAGCTAAAGCGTGGTATAAATAGTAAGCTGAACTAAAGCAGGCCTGTGGTTTGGGGCAGCACTGCTTTTCTTGGCCTATTTTTAGACCAGATATGCCCAGTCAGGCCAGAAACCACTTACTGGATCTACTGGAGCGAGAGAGAGGGAGAAATAGTTCTGAGAAGGTCATAGTGGAGTATATCATCACTGTTGAACTACTGCTCAAAAAGCTCTCATACAAACATCAAGATCTACACCAGACCATGAGATGCCAGCTGTGGATCTCGGACCCTCTTCACAAATAAATGAGATTGACCGGAGACCAGACTTTAGCTGGAGTTTCTCGCTTCTCAGATTTTGTGTCAAAGAAAATGATGTGTAATCTAACATGCCCTAACTAGTTTAATAAGAGATCTCATTAAGGTCTCAAAATGTGCTTTAGTGTGCAAATTAAAAGTCACAGAATTAATATGCAATCAAGACCAAATGATCTGAGCTGCTCTTCACATTCATTTTTTGAAGTTGTAAATAAAACAAAAATGATTGGAGTATGTTCTACAGGAAGATTCTATTTGAGTCTTTCTACTTCAAAATTTGATGTTTAATGTTCAATGTCAATTTTTTTTAATTATGAAATTTACTAGCAATTTCTAGAGTTTTGAAGACATCATAATAACTACTTAATGAACATTATATACAAATTGAAAGTGAAGTAAATAAAAATAAATAATAAAATCTACACCGCAAGAAAAAAAAAGGTACTGGTAATGTTTAATTTAATTAATTTACAGACATTTAATTTCACCCTAATAACAATGCAATGCAATGCATAATTCAAAATACGAGTAACACACGTGAAAAATCAATACGAAAATACTTCACATCATAATTTTTTCAGACTTTTCTTAGAGTGCAATGACATTAAAAACAAGACAAAGTTATCTGAAAAGCAAAATTCTGTAAGACAAGACATTTTTGGTCTACTAATTTGCTAGTTTGCTAGACATCTGTTTTCTAATACAAAAACTATATTCTAAATCTCTACATAATATTAACTTATTTAAACTTTGTAAAACGATGCTAAATATAACACTTCATCATCCAGTTCCACAGCACATATGGAAAAGATAAATAAAGAACAGCATAATCTCTAAGACAACCAGACGCCTGTGCTGCTTTGATCTTGTCGCCATGACAACAGAACGCACACAGGTGCCCACTGAGAGCCACACTTACCCCAGGGTGGTGCTGTGCTCTGTTGCCCTGGTAACAGCTGAGGATGCTCTGCTCACTACGATGATGCCTGCTCACTGTCCCACTGTACCTGTCTGCATAACGCTGTCATTCCTTATACTGCCACTCAAAACCACGACTCCTCCCACCAACCGAGACAGGCCCCTCCTCCTTTACCACAATCCTCCAGTCACATGAGTTTACTGATGCTTTACACATTGTGGTGGAGAGTTTAATTTCCAAGTAAATGTTTTCTAAACCCTAGTGAAGAATATAAAACATGAATGAATAAAAACACAATAGCTGAGCTCAGACAGCACGCGTCAGTCTGCAAGACATTTTGGCCCACTCTGGTTTCTGCTGCCAATGATTTTAGCACATGACTACGGCAAAAAATCATTACCTACTCTACACATATATCTAACCTAACGGTGACAGTGATTATGGAGAGAAGGACATGTTCCCGGATCATCCTTGTTTGGCCTGACATGACATTACTAACATCCAATCAGATTTTAGGGACAGAAATGGATGCAGTTTGGGTCTGCAAACCAGTCTTATCAACCTATAAATTCCCTAGATTTCTTTCCCATTAAGTAAGACCTGCAAAATGATTTACTGTATTTTAATGCATTTATTCAAATAAAATAATTATTTTAAAATATATAATAAGATTTTTAAATAAATGTATTAAACTAATATAATTATATTATATATATAATATATTTGGGAGAAATGTTCAAAGAATGAACGAACGCCCACCTCCTCCTCTTTCGCCCCGGCCGCCCACCCACAAACCACCACACAGAAACGGCTTGTCCTTCACATTTCAAGATCAGCTGCCAGTCAGACATGCCCCATGCCTACTTAAATTGAGCTCTTTCATTAAAAAGCAATAAAGTCCCAACAAACAGTAATTACAGTTCTTGCAGCTCTATCTCCGTACTGTCCAATTTCTCCATTCCGTGGCTTTGGGAGTGCATGAAAAACGGCATAAAGTAAATAAAACAACAACAAACATAAAACAATCACCTAGAATTATCCATTTTAGGATCTGTCATGTTACAAATTGGAAACGATGAAGGGGTTGCCCTGGCCTGACTTTTGGGAGCGTGGCGTTTTGCAGCTCACGTCCTGCCAGCATGCTGCTCCAGGATCCAGACTCGAGTTCTAGACCGGAATCAAGCCATAATACAAGACAAAGCCAGAGTCCCGGTCCAAGAGCAGAGCTCTATTCTACAGCCAAACCTTAAGACTAGAAACCACAGTCTAGCCATCACTAGACTGACACATTCTTGCTGAGCCTTCAGAAGTATTGATTAGCTAAAATATATTTTACAATTTAAAACTGTTTTGTATTTTAATATATAGTAAAATGTAATTTATTCCTGTGATCTAAGCTGGATTTTCAGCATCATTACTCCAGTCTTCAGTCACATGATCCTTCAGAAATCATTCTAATGCTCAAGAAACATTTATAATTATTATATTTTTTTCTCAAGATTCTTTGGTGAATAGAAATTTAATAACAAAAAAATTGTTTTCATTGTTACAAAATATTTCACACTACTTTCTTTACCGTTACTTTTGATAAATGTAATGCATCCTTGCTGAATAAAAGTACTCATTCTTAAAAAAAAAAAAAAAAACTTGTTGACCTTATTAAAGAATTCAAGCCATGTGAGCTTGTCTTGTAACTCCTGTCAGCAAGTTTTGACGCTGACATGTGCCATATCACCACGTGTCACTTCGTGTTCTCACTCTGAAAGTTCAACACCGCCGTCTTATTTCAAATCCCCACTAGCCTGACGATGCTGACAAATATAGCCTAAGATTTTATTAGCCAGACACTTTCCATTTTCACTCCCTCCATCTCTCTCCGTTCCTTCAAAAGAACTGACCACACTTTGCTTTCAGCTGCTAACAGCATGCTATGTTGTATGTCCTGCATGTTTCAAGATACGTGCCAAGCACGTGCTGTGGCCGGTGACCACCACAATCCCTCTGTCACCAGGGGTGAGGAACATTACGCACAATTACAGCATCCAAAGAGGGACAGACCTCATCAGACAATGGGATGAAGAGGGAGTTTCTGCTCATAAAGCTGTATTGGGCTTCCTTTTATGTTGCTTATAAACAAATGAGCATCCAGAGCTATGATAATCTGAGCAGAGAACAGCAACATTGACGTTAGGACAGGACGATCCGTTAGTCAGATCGATGGCAGTGTTTTGGAAACCTGTGTGAAAACAGTCATTATTTCTGCAAATTCATGCTATTGCCACAAAAATCAAGCTCTTCAGCTTCAAGGGCGCAAAATCTTTTAAAATATATTTGTAATATACCTTTATATACATATATATTTCCACCCCATGTTATTTAGATTGAATATTTATATAGTGTTTTTTTAACGTATGTTTTCTGCGTTCCAAAAAAACCTGCTTAAACATTTAAAATAGACATCATTGGGTGGGACTGTCTTTTGAAACCCAGTAAGAATGACTGCATTTGCTAACAGCTTTTTAATCAGAGTTAAAGAAACTGCAGTGGTAAATGAAGTGTTTTGTTGCTTGTGTGGAGGTGTCTCATGTTCCTGTTTTGGACCGTTCGCTGTTAAAAGACGAGGTCACAGATACACAAACACGATTATGGGCCATGTGCATCATTCTACTGTGGTTTCTGCTAAGAAAAACAGAGGAAAAAACAATTATTCTCTGAGATGAAACATCTGCCTGTTCAAAATAAGGCCCTTGATGTCATACCTAAATAACAGTTGCTAACCACCATTCTGGACAAATACCTAGAAAAAAGGCTATTATCTGCTCCTATGCACAAGAGATGTGACTATAACCACTATAGACAGCATAACATTAGATGTTTTCGCCATTAAATACATGATTGTCTCATAAGTATTAGCCTAGATGGTGTCTATATTTAGGTTTGTTTGTTGTTGACTTGAACCAGTGAAGCTAGCCTTACAAAATACATTGAAGCTATTAGGGGAACAAAAAATATGTTTTTTTCTCTTATCTTTCTCTGTACAGCACTTTGGTTCCAGTCGTGGTGTTGAAAGTGCTTTATAAATAAAGTTTGAGTTGAGTTGAGAATATCTTTTTTATATTTTTATATTTAAATAGGTTTAAATATATAAGCATATAAAACTATATGTTGGCAATATTATGCAATTAATGCAAAATGCAGCACAGGGACTTTAGTAGTGGCAGTACTTCTATTGAGTGCAATGCATGTGCTTCACAAGCTGGCGGTGACCATGTCAATGCTGAGAATGTAAACGGACACAGTGAGAAAGAACGTCACTGGTGTAGGATTCCACTCGTTTGATTGACAGACTGACATCACCACCTGCAAGGGAACAGACTCAGTGTTTGCTTTCAGACTATCACAGCGTTCAACAAACATTTCACTATCTATAATAGAAAAAGAGAAAGGAATAATTACTTACAGAAGGAAATGTAAGAAATAAAACGAGGAAGAATGACATCATAAGATGCTTGACTTTACAAACAGCCTAATAAATCACACAAAGCAGGAATCTAGGTCATAACGTTGCTGAGATCATTCTGGCAAATAAATGTTAATGAAAACCATATGTTAAGTGATTCCACATTGCCAACAACTGAGATTCTCACAGCTTGATCTGCAAAAAATGGTTTAGCTGTAAAATGCAAAAAGCCAAACCCTTGTGAAAACAAAGTGTGCTTAATTGTATTGAATGTGCACTCGTAGTGCACTTCACATCTCAAAAGTATATTTAAAAAACATGTATTTGCAGATAATATAATATTATGAAACAAAAGGCCACTTTCATGACTATGTTTCTTAACATAGTAAAAATTCCACTTTGTAGGAATATAAAAGTTGTAAAAGTTTTACTTTAAAGTACGTTAAATCCCATTTTAATATAAAATAATATAAATCACATTTTAATATATTGCTGTGCTTTAAACTTATTTTGAGGTGTTGCTTGCCTTACATACTAAAATGCAAGTAAATAGTCTACATGATTTTAATTTGAACGATAATGTGTTATTCATTTTACATTGTAAATTACAAATGTGGCATTGCAAATATTTAAATTCATGACATACAAGTTACATTGTGTACTAAGACCGACGGAAAATGAAAAGTGCCTGAAAATAGGCTTATTGGGAGTTACCTAGCTGGGACTATTTTCAGGTGCTGCGTAATATCATTGCACCTGCTGCACCCGTGGTATGGCAGCAAAGTTCCTTGATTATTACACCAGAATGAGAGTATAGTTCCTATCCATATCGGCCTAGAAAATCGCAACTTTAAATTTTCCGTCGGTCGTAGTACACAGATGTAACTACGAAGAGGTGTCAAGTTTTTTAAACAGGAAAAAAATAGAAACTCTTTGGTTCATTTTGAGGAGATGAACGGTCTATCATGATTCAATGAATTATGCTAGCTAAGCTTTCAAAGTGCTACCGCCAGACCCGGAGATCGGCTGAATGGATTCGAAAACGGTAAAACTCAACTGTTTTCAAAAATAGTGGAGTGTTCCTTTAAATTTTAGTTTACTATAACTGTAATTTATGGAATTTTTTATTTATTTATTGTAAATAAAAGAAAATACTATTTCAGTCTTTCTACTTACAAGTTTTTTTTAACTAATATATTTACTTTCGGTTTCATTGGAACTATTTCTCAAATATAGGCTATAGCAATTTTTGAGTTGAATTGTCAAAGTAAATCCTACACAAATTTTTTTTTAGTGTGTTTCAAAGACAATATAAATAATTATGAAACTACATGTATAAATGTACTTTGTCACTCTTAAGTTCAACTAATTACATTTTAATCATTTTTTAAACTATAATACTTGTCATTTAAAGGGGTCATATGGATGCTGCTTCAAACATCTAACTGCCGGTTACTGAAACCAACCTCTTTATTTGCCTGGAACATTTGGGCATGGGCATTATTTGCTAATTTCCACTAGTGACGTAGGTATTTGGGGGCGTGTTAGAACGAGCCATTTTTTGGGGGTGTGGCAGAGTCTTAACTTTGCTAAAGAATATCTCTTTGGTTTTGAGACTTTTTTCTTTGAAACTTCAGGGATCTTATCTGCACAATCAGCTTGTAATACTCCAAAGAGAAAGGAAAACTTGAAATCGCATCATATGACCCCTCTAAATTCAAGTGTCCTAAGTGTCTGAAAACATTACATTCATTTTTATTTATATTAAGTTTTATATTCATTAACTTCTAAAGTATATTGCTTTTTGGTATTAATAAGTACTCTTTGCTACTACTTTTTCACAATGGAATACCTGCTGGAAAACGAGAAGAAAAGGGAGAGACCTGGAGGGAGACCAGCTAATTCAATCAGGTTGGAAACTAAATACCAGGAAAACACTTCCTTGATGTGGTCGAATCCCAGTTCCCGATGGGGGGAATTCCACTCTCAGTTCTGTAATGGCAGGAATGATAAATGCACCCATATGCCATTCACAAAGAGGAGTTTTATGACACTTCTGATGGAATATATTTTCATATTATAATTTGTATTTGTTAACAAAAGAAGCACATTCGCTAACTCTTCCAAGGAAGCCAAATGTCTAGAATAAGGGGGGACACGACCTTTGCCTTTAGATTAATTGGTCACCCAAATCCACTGGCCGTGTCTTGTTCTCTGAACCTGTAATTATCCTATTCTACAGGAATGTCATATTACCCACGCTGCCCCATGCTAATTAATGGATGTCGGCCTTTGCGGAGGGCGTAGGCCTGAGTCATGTGGCCCTGCATCTGATGGAGAGGGGACTTCCTGTCACATGTCCATTTATGCCCTCTAATAACACCCTGAAAGGGACCAAATGAGGCCCCGGCACCAAGTGCTGTTTCATCACATCCTGAATAGCAACATTTTCCCTTTGTGTTGGTCTTTGTGGTCACAGCTAGTGTAAAAACTAACATTCCTGGAGCTCAGCATGGTGCTAGGGACGCCAAGATCCTGGATTTAGTTCCTAGTGGACACACATTGTAAAATACACACTTCAAACATGACTCACAATGGTCTTCAATATGCTAGTGATTCTGATTCAGGAAAGAACTGTTCTTTTGAGTCAAATCTTTGTGATGAATTTGGCTGACAATGGTTCACAAAACAACCCACTGACACAATGGACCAAGAATGATTTGTTCACAAACCGGACTGAATCAGCTCTCAAATCAACAAACCACTGACTCATTGAACCAAGAATAATTCGTTCACAAACCAAACTGAATCTCTCAGAGCAGTTCTCAAATCAACAACCCACTGACTCATTGTATTAAAAATTATTCATTCACAAATCAGACTAAATCACTCAGGGGTTCTTGGGTCAACAATTCAAAATGATTGAAGCAAGAACAAGTAAAAACTTTTTCAGACAAGAGATGCAAATTAATTTTAGTACTGTTTAATCCAAATTATAGTTAGATTCTGAATTACTTGTATTTTATGAGCTAAATATAGCCACAACAAACTAAACTGGAATACATGAAATGACCAGAAACACTCTTGATATATATATAAAAAACATAAAGGGCCTACACGTGACTTTTTGGCACATGTAAAAGTCATAAAAGAATCACTGAATAATTTTTTTAAACTAATGTCTTGACCTTCATATCAAAAGACTTGCAAATAGTGTTACAGATCAGCCATTTCAACATTTCTTAATTCACCTTTAATGTACAGTCACCCAACTCAGTGTATCACAGTAGTGGAGTCAGCAGAAGCCACAGGCACACAGAGTAAATCCCTGCTGATCTGAGGTCAGAGTGTCGGCGTGCCAGCAGCGCCCAAACCGCACAGAGGTCAACACGGATACGGCAGCCAACGCAGGTAGATGTCTGCACGCGAGGAAGGGAAAGTATACAGTAAATTTGGTCGTTTCTGGTGAAACGGTCCACCAACACAAATAATAAAGCTTTAATTAAACCATTGATTCTTGCATCCAGCCGTGGAGGGTTTGAAATCTACCCAGATGTTTGCTTCATAATTTCAGAGGAGCATGCCCAATGTCAGAGTGCAATGGCTCCTGCCAACCAAACTCCCACTTCAAAACTCTGAATTGGTGCTGTCGCTCCAGTACGGGTCAAGCAAAGAGCATGGGTAATTACAGATAACAGACCTAGCAAGACCTCTCGGGCTTCCGGGCAGAGTTGGTTCTTGTTTGGATAGCAGAGTCACACTAACAGAACCAGGATGGTCAAATGATCTCTATCAAAACAAAACTATGCAAGCATGTGAAAAATGCACTGCCAGCTATGCGAACACATGAACATAAGTCTCGTTCATATGGAAACATTCTGCCACAGTCTGGCACTTGTGCAGATTAATTCAGATTGCTGAAGTCTCCAATGGGAATCAAATTCTCTTCGATTATTTTTCATGATAGTTTAGGATCTACAGCAGAAGATCCTCTAAACTTTCATGATAAATAATCATGGCTTTATGCAACAGCAGTAAGTGTTTAAGGGTATGAATATGTGTAACTCAATTTAACACTGGTCTACGCCTGCTCAAATTTCATTGTAAAGACACAATTTTAGAAAAAAGGGCTAAGTTACGCCTGCTCAGAACCACTTCAGCCCCTAGTATCAAAGAACAAAGTTGTAATTGCTGTGTAAATGCATTTATGCCACCTCTGAGCAGCATTAAACAGTCTGTGGAAAGATGCTTAAATGCCACTTCAGAAGTATTTCTGTGCCACCTTTGCAGTGTAAATTTTATTGTGTTAAGTCAATCTTAATACAATAACACATGCCATTTTTACAGTAAATGTGGCACAGAAGCACCTCTGAAGTGGCAATTTAGGTGTCTTTATGCAGCATGTTAATGCTGCTCAGAGGTGGCCATAAATGCATTTACACTGCAATTTTTAACTGTATACTTTTATACTAGGGGCTATGGTGGGTCAGAGCAGGCATAATTTAGCCTTTTTTTGTAGCATTTTGCTTTAAACAGAACTTTGAGCAGGCACAGAGCAGCCTTAACCTAAGGCATATTTCCACAGCTTAGTTAAGGCTGCTCTGTGCCTTCTGTGTAAAGACGCAATGCCACATAAAAGCCAGACTAAACTATGCCAACTAAGCCCCTAGAATCAAAGCACTGTATAAAGTTGCAATTGCTTTGTAGATGCATTTATGCCACCTCTGAGCAGCATTAAACAGTCGGTGTAAAGATACCTAAATGTTTCAAAAGTGTTTCCGTGCCACCTTTGCAGAGTAAATTTGGCATTAGCTGTGTACAGATGACTATTATGCCAAATTTACAGTGCAAAGGTGGCACAGAAGTGCTTCTGAGGTGGCATTTAGGTGTCTTTACACAGACTGCTTAATGCTGCTTAGAGGTGGCATAAATACATTTACACAGTATTTCAATACTAGGGACTGAGGTGGGTCTGAGCAGGCATAATTTAGTCTGGCTTTAATGCATTTTGCCATTACACTGAATTTTGAGCAGGCCCAGAGCAGCCTTAACTCGGCTGTGTAAAGACACCAATTAGTGGTCTGTTTATTAACTGCCCAATGCACATTGCACACAAAAATGCTAATAATTAGCTAAAATAAATTTTAACGAGATTGACTGGCTTTATCCAACTTCCACTAACTACTTCAGATATACCAAGTACTTCACATATTCTGCCTCTAATGCCTTTCTGTGTACAATAGGGTGGATCAGAATTAAAGGTGGATTAAAAGTGGCAAAGTATGCAAAGTTGGGCAGACTTCATGCTGATGAGTCAAATATTTAAATTCAGATGTGCCAAATATGTTACAACGTCAGAGTGAGTCTGCTGGCCCGTCCCATGACGAACATTGCCTGTATTAGAGTCATGCATTTAATCACACTGCCTTAAAGTTACTAAAGCATGTGTATGGCTCATAAAGCAGGCAATGCTGAACAGGGTAATAATAGTGCAGATTTATTTCAAACGTGAGCATAAAACACGTTTAGGCATTTTGCTAGTGCCTGACAAAAAAAGTCAAACTACAAAGACGTGGCAATTACATCCTGCTTTATAATGGTCCAGGCTGTGTGCCAATGCTGCGTATCACTATAATATTCATGGAGGGTTTACAAAAGATGTTAATTATAACGACAAGGGTGGCGCCTTGAAACTTAAAGTCTTTTAAATAGGAATGTTGGGATATATCCAACATGCTCTGGTGCCTATACATATATGTTATACAATGTTTTATAACACAGTATTTTTGTTTATAGTGCAGACTATAAATTATGCATGCAGCACAAACATGTGTTTCCAGCTGGTATAAACCGCAGCTGGCGCAGTGCGTGCCAAAGTCTGGAGCCAGAATGTGTGTGTGTGTGTGAGAAGCTGAAGAGTGGGCGACATATTATGATGAGCTGTATTTAAACACGCTCGCTGCTTTCTCTTAGTTAACTCAGTTCACTGGAAAAGAGCAGAACAATTTGTGGTACTTTAAAGAGCTGAAGTGGATGACACCATGACCGGAGGTAAATGATGGTAATACATTATTGTGTTATGCTTCATTTCGTAAAACCAATAAATGCTGTTCCTCATTCTACTCTCATATATCAGATTCTGTGGAAATTGTAGCAGGTACGAGATGTTTATAGACCCTCCATAAATGATTTTGGTAAGTTCACAACATACAGTAAAACACAATGTTCCTGCAATGTCAGTGTCATTTTGGTGCATAATGCAATAATAAAATATAAACATTTAAAAAAATTGTTTATGCATTTGTAATCTTAACACTTCATAATGAATATATACAAATTATAAATAATACTTATCAGATCAGTGATTCCCTTTACAACAATGTACCATGGTAATCATAGTTTCCATAACAAAATACAGTACAGCTATTGTTATTGCTGTAATAATAAACTCATTTTTAGGTATTAAAATAACATCATAATAAATGTATACATCTTTCAGAATGTTTATCATTGTTTATTTCCCATCTTCCTAAGTAACATTGGTGGTTAAAAGTGATTTTAGAAACCAATAAATGGAAAATCTATAGAATTGTGTCAGAAAAGATAATGGTACACGGTACATTTTTCATTGAACGATTATGTACATTCAAATATGCACGTATGCAATTATTAAAATATATGAATCATAAGTTTATCAGCATTATACAGTGCAATGCCTAATATTTGTAAACGTTATCGATGAAAGTCATTATATAGCTAGACCTTTTAAAATCGTATTTAATGCGTCTGTAAAGGAGGAATTCTAATCATAATCAAAAGTAGTAACTTAAAAGTAACGACTTAGTAATCATTATTTGAATATCGAACTTTTCTAAATAATGAAAATCAAAGGTCATGAATATTCAGACATTGAAAGTATATAATAATCATATTAAAGTGTTTTTAAAAAGTGACCGACACTGTTTTACAGCCCTTGAAGTGAATGAAAGCATCATAGTGCATAAGAATATCACGAAACGCCAAGCAACTCAGCACATTTCTATTGTCTACTGTTTGGAACGTTTCAGTAGAAATATCATCAAAACTCTACAAACACCAACATGTTGAAGTACAGCTCAGTACAGTATCCACACTCATCTCAGTATGCCGTATAGCCTACAGTACAGAACACAGAACACACCGGCAGAAATGCCGCATCCGCACCGCAGCTGTCCCAGTCCGTCTGTTAAAAACTCTTTCAAACAGTCAATAAGGTGCGTGTCTTTTCTTACCTGTTTTACTGTGAATTCATAAGTGTCCGATAATCATCACATGCCGGATGTGTGATCTATAATTACACACAGAGAGGGAGAGAGACACAGAAGCGCAGAGATGAGCAGGCGATCCAACATTTGAACCGAGTCGCGTCACAGCGCGTGTAACAGGAGCTTCTCTTCACCTCCCACCCGGCCGTGCTCTCTCTCTCTCTCTCTCTCTCTCTCTCTCTCTCTCTATTCATTCAGGTGAAGATTTACCGCATTGTCAAAACAGTGCCAAGTAATATTACAGCCTACAGTAGGAAATAAGAGAAATTAATTTAAAACTATATCACCACATTAAAAAAGTATTTGAACATTTTAATCACTCTTAAAGGACGTTTTAAAGAAATAGGGCCTAGTTCACCCAAAGATGAAAATTTGCTGAAAATGTACATACCCTCAGGCCAGCCAAGATATAGATGAGTTTGTTTCTTTATGGGAACAGATTTGTAGAAACGTAGCATTAATCCACATGGGGTTACCGTGTCAGAATGAGAGTCCAAACAACTGATAAAAACATCACACTAATGCACAAGAATCCACACCAATCCAGTCCAGCAGTCTTTTTAATCAGCTGTTTGGACAAAATTCACTGCAGCGGATTCACTTGTAATGATACATTTTTCCAAATGTTCTGATGAATAACCAAACTCATCTACAATTTTGGTTGAACTACATAAGACACTTAGTTGATAATGAAATTACATTAATTTAGCATGTTCCCAAAGTAAAATAATGCAGAAACAGGGGACATAGGGTCTCAAACAGGGTCTCTCTCTCTCTGTGGCATGTAAAAACAGCAAACATCTCACCTTATATTTCATCTAAACAGTGTCTACATATGCTCTGCTCTTTTAGATTTGCATGTTTCTGTCTCTCCAGCGCTGTATGCATGGAATGCACTCATGCAGCATAAACACATGCTGCAGGGCAGTTTAACAGAATCTCACACTGATTTCTTGTCATTCCAGGTGCGTTTCAACAATGAACCCTACAGCAAAAATAAATAAATAAATTAAAATTCATCATTGCCAAGTTTGGTTACTAGTGATTTCACTCTGAATTCATTTGATGGTTGTCATACAGATGATAGCAGCCATCCAATGACGTGTGCATTCAATTAAACATCTAAATACTACTCTGGAACGAGTCTAAAGCACATGTAACCCACCTGCCTTTAAAATGTAATTGCACAGTTGATTAAATTAACATGACATTTGTAATAACTTTCAGGTGCCAATGAAAGTATATAATAAATTTGACATTTTTTTCAGCTTCTATTGACTTTTGAACGGTAATGTGTGTATGTATATATACTGTATTCACACACACACACACACACACAAACACACATTTTTAAAATGTCATTAAGCTCCTTAAAATTGTGATTTGGGCCTGTCCCTCCTCAGGGGTCATGACCTTCTATAGGCTGTTTCTAACCATTAAAATCATACAACCATACAAAATCATACATGTTAAATTGACCACAGAACAAAGCTTTTCAAAGTTATTTTAATCCTAAACTAGGTGATGATTCACACTTGAATCACGGTTTACACAATCACATACTGAGGGAAAAGATTAATAAGAGAAATGAGTAAAACTATTAAGCATGAATCATCACCTTTTCACACCAATATAACTTAACACAGAAGACAAAAGAGCACGCTGTAAAATGATCTTATTTTAATTTCCACACACATAATATTTAGCTGTGTTCTACATTTTGTGAGCAACTGTTACCGCATGATTTAAAAAATGTGATGTTTCATAAAACTGTGGTACCCAGAAGTTACTGTAAGAGAAATAGTAGAAATCTACATGATTTATATTTTCATTTAATATCACTTTTTTTGTTGTTCGGTTCCATTCAGACAAATCTCAACTTCTGGCACCCGAAATTTTCTTCACCTCATTTCATTACAATTTACCTTTTCAAAAGAGTTTGATTTTGTTCCCTTTTGAATCTGAAAACAAATTCATAAACTTCCTGGCACTGACAGTGACTCATTTGACTGCGATGACAGGTGAGATCATGTGTGAGTGTGTTTGTAAATGAATTATCGGAGCCTCTGGATTCCGGCATCAGTGAATGTTTAATTACAAAGAAACCCACAGTGACAAAATAGGACAACGGTGTGAAATAAGCATGACGACTGTTACAGGACCCACAGACGTGGAGCGGCTTCTCTTCTCTTCTTTTAAAATACTGTAATAGTTTTAATTTAAACGAGACGGCACATGCCAAATGAGGAAAAATAAAATAGACAAAAATACTTATAAAAATATGTCATCAGATACATATGAACAATCGTGGACTGTGAGAGCACTATTTACAGAGAAAGGCAATATATACCAATATTTACAATAAACATTGATGACGTCTTTCACTTAGAAAGGGCTGAGAGGGTCACTTACAACAGTAAGACTCGACTTAGGACTATCATCACTGATTGATTTAGATATTTGATTCAAAAGCAAAAAATGCAGACTCAGTTTATGAAAATATGACTCTCTGAGGATCCTGTTTGTACGCTTTGACGTTTCTACCTGCGAGTTCTTGGCACTAGCGTTCACAACTGCTCAACAGATCAATCAATAAAACAAGCTTGCGAAATATTCATGAATTTCCATGCATCTGGGAAAAGTCTGACTTTACATCCTTCAGGTGAGTGGGAATTTGGGTGTGTTTGTGACCGACGCGGTTCTTTCCAGACAAACTAAGGCAGCTGAAATCGCTCAATTAAAAGCAAGTTCACCCACCTGATGGTGGGCGGCGCAGGCAGAGCGCTTTAGCAGTTAATTGTCTCTCATAAGTGCCCGCATGGAGCCGAAGGGCTGTAACCCATCTGACTTCATTCTACAAGTCCTAATCTACACACAGACACACTCACAAACAAGCAGAGCTTCTCTCGCCACTCCAAACTCTGTATGTCAAATTGACGCAGTCTTCAGCAACATTATATAAGAAATTCCCTTTCCTCAATTATTATAGTGATGAAAACAAGCATTGAAATGACACAGCTGTTGATCTGAGAATCTCACCAATCCTGAAGTTATATTTCATCCCAAAAATAAAAGAAATTTGCATAAAATAAATTCTATTTTTTTAATTATTTGATTATTTTAATATATATATATTTTTGTTTATTTTAAATTTGTTTTTACAATTCAATTACGTAATCAAACAATATTATTGTAATAGAGTATCAAAAATATAGTAACGTGTAAAGTACATACCAAATATTTGTTGGACTAAATTTAATAAACAAAATTGGAAGAAGAAATGTGTCGGATGTGTAATGTTTAGTTTTTTGGGGGAAATTGTGATGAAAACGGCTTTTTTAATTTTCTTTATGCAAAATATAATTTGTATTTCTTTTGATTTTGGGGTGAAATATGATCTGGATGTTTCTTTGTGAGATTCACCTGAATAATGTTTCAAAAATCATACAAATGCGACCTCACTGACCCAACTTGAGTTGAGCGTCGAAATCTTTCAGTAGAGAAATACGTCAGACTACTTTATTTATAAATTAAGTGCTATAAAAGAGACTTAACTAAAAATGAAAAACATAAATACTGTACAAAAGGATTTTTGTCACAATACCTATATATGGAATGTCATTGCTGTTCTTTTACATAACATTGTGAAGTCTTATTTTTTTATACATAAAGATGAATCAATAACCAAAAAAAATAAAGTGATAGTGTGTAATAACTCTAACAGTGAGTTTGATGATTACTGAAGTAGTAAATTGTGTGTGTGTGCATGTCATATAGCGGTTTGTAGGTACTCTAGCCTTATATTGCACATTATGTAAGATTAACTCTCATCTCGCCCCGAACAACACAAACGAGAGCTTTAACAAAAACATCTTCATTCTCCAATGAAATCACAGTCTGTCAGGACCAGTAGTTGACCATAAAAGTGTGCGGACTGTCCTCTAACGAAGTGAAAGATGAAGAAAACGTCTTTCCACTTTGTACGTCCATCCACATTACCCACAATCCTCCCTGCCTCATGTGATGCATTCAAACCCTCTCTCTATCCAACAATTCTTGCTTCCTTTCTTTTTTTTACTTCACCTTTTCCTGCTTTTTCCCTTTCTGATGTCTATCTTTTCTTCTTCAAGGATTTTTACGATAATTTCATCTGAAAGCTGCTTTAAAGTTTCAACACAATATTCAAAAGCGGCCACAGGAAACACCACATGGCAAGCGAGATCAATATATTACATTAAGAAACAAAAATGACCCATAACACAACGTAACGACAAACAAACACCCCATTGGTTAGCGTCTTACACGCTCATGCACAACGCATCAGAGAACAGGAAGGGGCGGGGTTTCGGGTGGTAAGTGCGTGGGCTGGTCCAGCGGCTTGTGTGTCGAGGGGGCGGGCCTTCCGTCACACGCGCCACAGCAGTAAGTGGTTGGTGCTGTCGTCCCGCCCCATCGTCTCGCTGCTATTGGTCAGTCTGAAGTCTTCATAGCCGTCGCCGCCACTGATGACCAGCAAGTTGGATTTGACGGGCAAGATGATGGAGGCGCGCCGTCGGGCGGAGTCTCGTCTCTGCAGGCCTCCGCTGCTGCTCTCTGAGCTGTTCTGTGCGGAGTTCACTATAATGGAAATTCAGAATAAACACACATATTTGTCATCTGATGCCATTTTGACACATTTTATTGATAGCCTCTATTTCTAGACATCTGTCTTGGATGCATCCAATCACAAGTATTAGTCAGGCCTACCCAGGCAAGTTTAAACTACTTGATTGACGGGTGAGTAGGTGGGTCTTTTCTGTTGTTCAGGACGGGTCAGGATGCATTAATTGGTTACACTACAAATGAAATGAGCGCATACGTCCCTGACCACCTCTGTAAATGCTTTGTGTGATGCAATAGCAAAATGTTTTGAACCAGTTTACAACTGCTTTAGCACTGATCATTTGAGAAGGCCCCCTAAAAAAGGGAAATGTAAATTAATAGTTGAGAGTCTTGTTGCAGGGTCTGTTTTATGAATTTAGTGGTGAGGGTGGTGGTGGAGGCCCTCGTGCGGCAGGGAATTGTAGGGGGGGGAGTGAATGAATCAGCGCATCCGCCCCTGCAATACCCGACGGAGAGGTGCCTTGAGCAAAGGCACCGAACCCGCCAATGGCTCCCGTGGGCGCCGCTGGGCAAGCAAAAAATGGCTGCCCACTGCTCCGGTGTGGTTCACGGTGTGGTGTGTGGTTTGTGTTCATTGCGTGTGTTGCACTTCGGATGGGGTGGTAAATGCAAGCCTCAGTCCTAGTATGGTTCACTAGAGCGCCACCATACTGGCCCAGGGCACTGTTTTCACTTCACTAACTACAATATAATAATATATAAAGAAATAAAGTGTGTATTAGCTAGACTTTTTTTATTTACCACAAAATTCCTTTTATACAAACATAAAATCCTCTGCCAAACATACTGTAAATAAAATAACACAACATTAAACAAAAGCAAGAATAACCACAGTTCATTTCAGCTCACATAAAAAAAAAGTAAGCAAAAAAAAAAAAGTATTGCAAAATAAAAAAAAAAAAAAAAAAAAATCCATGGTAGTTTTTAAAATTACTGCTACATAAAATACATTAAAATTGTATGAACAACTGATAAAATGACAACACATTATTGACACCGACGAGTCACAATGAACTCCTAATACTCTTATTGTACCTTTATAACAGATAAAAACACACAGAACAGATCAATGTCTGCAGGTTTCTGTATTTCTATAATGCATTAATGTACAATTTGGTTGCCAGATCCTCTGTTAATATTACCCACACTGCAATAGGCAGTGAGAAACTTACCTGATTCGGACGGCGGTGGGAAGTTGACGTCAAAGCCCTCTGGCAACTCAATGCACGTGAGGAAGCGGACGTGTCCGGTGTGTCCGTGGGCGGAGCCCATGGGGAGGAGGGGAGCACGCAGAGAGCCCAGCCCAGTGGAGGACACTGGTGGGATGGCCAGAGTCAGGACCACCCCTGCACTGGTGCCGATCCACAGCAGGTCCTTACACGCCAGAAGAGCCGTGATCCGCAAACACGCTGCTTTGTGCTGCCGGATAATGGCATCAGAGCCTAAAAGAAAAAAATGAGACAGGGATTTTATGAAAGCAGTGTTATTTTAGTACCACTGATATACTTTTATAGCTCAAATGACAAGCATTTTTAATGAAATGTGTAACTACCAACTTATATATATATATCAGTGTTAATATTATTTGTATACTATTACAGTATTTATCAATATTTAAAATTTTTCTATTTTCTGTTTTTATTTTAGTTAAAAAATTTTGTTTTTTAATTTAAATATGGCTACAGTTTTTTTAAACATTTTTCTACACCTTTGCATATTGTAAATTAAATTAAATATTTTTAATACTTCCTTTTGTCATTAAAATGAAACTTTTGACATTTGAATTTTTGTGTTATTTTGATAACTGCATTAAAGTGATATATATATAATACATATAAAATCTTCATTCCTACTTTTGGGTAAAAACCAAGTGATGTAAAGTTTTTACACAAAATAGTGATAGTTTTGAACTCAGCGTCATCAGATTAGAAAATACTAGGCCTGTTTTGCTAATCAGCAGACTTTTTTTCAAGATGCAGGACTGCGTTATTAATGCACACTAAACAGTACCTGCAAGCATCTTGTGCACGGCTGGTGCCACGTCGACCTCCGTCAGGCTCTCGTAGGTGGAGGCGTGATAAAGCCGCACCTGAGCACTGCCCTGTAGAGCGATCCACACGCCTTTACCATAGCTCACCATACTGGTCACGCAGCGCCCACTGTCCTGACCCACCTGGAGTGAGTGCTGAAGACGATGTTAAAACACATCATGTCAAAATTGCAAAAATGATTGAAGTGCATGAATGTCTATTGCTGTTCATGAATGTGATGACAAGTGTATATATCGTTTGGTTATAATTGTCATATTTTAAACTTTTAATCTGCTGATGCCAATTGTCAAGTCACATTTTAATTTTTTTTTTTTTTTAATTTTATACAATACAGATTGTTCCAAAGCAACTTCAAAGTAATAAACAGGAAAACAACAGTTTTAATGGTGCAAAATTAATCAGTCATGAAACTAATTCAATTTAAGCTTTAAAGCAGCTCTACAGAAGACAAGTGTCATTATTTCGCACAATTTTGTGTCATTTCAGTTCAATAGGTGTGTCACTGTTGCAAAGTCATTCAATTATAAAACAAATTTGATTTCAGCTGTAAAGCAGCTCTATAAAATATAATTGTGCCATCATTCAGCTCAATTCAGATTGAATGTTGATTCAATTAATTTCAATATCTGTGTGGATGCTGCAAAGTTAGTGTCATTATTTAGTTAAAATGTTATTCTTATCTGATGACGTTAGTGCAGGTAAATCTATAATATTACTGAATATTAATTATCTTTTAACCCTTGTGTCAATTTTGACACAAAGAGGATTTTCTTTTTTCAGAATTTTTTTTTTATCGTATTGGACTAAAACTTACTGACTTTGCTCACAAGCTTTGATCAGAGCACTGTGTACTGCTCCCTGCGTTCTTGAGTGAATATTGTCAACATTATCCACAAATAATGATTTTTTTCACTCAAAACTCAGATCAATGGATCTTATGATCAATCAGTTCCAAAAAGGATACAAACCTTGTATAACTTAAATAAACAGGTGCCCAATAAAAATTACATCCGAAGCGTTGCGTAAGACATTATCCAGCCCATAAGGATGCGTTACAAGCAATTTTTAAAAAGCCGGTCATTTTTGGTCAAGAACACTAAATCAGGTAAAGGATTTTCAGCAAAAATGTCTTTTCCCCCAGACTTCATCTGCATGTTTTTTGCGTCTGACCTCTTGTGCTAAAGTGCTGGTGTTGATGATGAGGACTCGGTTCTGACAGCCACACCACAGTTTTCCCGCCACAGGAATCATTTTGGTCACGGGTCCACTTGGAGAGCCCAGACACAGCGTTTGAGAGCTCTGAGGGTCCCAGAAACTTCCTGTTGTGCAGAAAAAGCACAGAGTTGGTGAAAATCGCTTTTATTGGTTGTAAATGAATCATTTGGAATGGATCTGAGCTCACCTGCTTCCCTCTGATAAACAATCACCTCCCCGTTTGCCAGGGACACAAACACTTTGTTGTCAAGATACCTGGGAATAAAAAAAGATGTTCAGTCTCCATGCCGACGTTGCATAAGTTACCATGGTAACAGATCAATGAGGCGGAAGCTGCTTACAGGATACACAGGATAGAGGCAGAGTGCTGCATCTTCATACTGTTCTTCCGGTTTCTGATGTTGTCTGATGACTGGTACACATGAATACTGAAATAGAACAGTTATTATTACAACATGATTATGCTTATGAAATACATCATTTTTTCCTTGTGTGTTTATTGGTAATCACGAACTTAAGTTACACTAATGTTCAAAAGTCTGGGGTCAGTTTTTAATGTTTTTGAAAGTCTCTTATGCTCACTAAGGCTGCAATTACTAGATTAATAATACAATAAAAATGTTTTGAAATATTATTACAATTCAAAATAACTGTTTTCTATTTGAATATATAGTAAAATGTAATTTATTCCTGTGATCAAAGCTGAATTTTCAGCATCAATACTCCAGTCTTCAGTGTCACATGATCTTTCAGATATCATTCTAATATGCTGATTTGCTGCTTAAGAAACATTTATGATTTTTCTGTCACTCTTGATCAATTTTATGAATTCTTGCTGAATATAAAATATTACTGACCCCAAACACTTGAACGGTAGTGTATTTGGTAACACTTTACTTGATCTTTCCATACATAATGAATTATATATGTGTTGTTAATCTGGGTTGGGATTTCAGAATCAGTTTGTTAACATTGACTTGAATAGAAATGAATTAGCCCAAAAGACATTCATACTTCCATCTTACTCACAATACGGACACATGATCAACACCTGCGTAATGTCTTGATTTCAAAGGTATGCATTACAAAGGATTTTAACTGCAACTAGAACTATTTACAAAATAATATAATGCAGTAATATTATTAGGAATTAAAATGCATTATATATTCAGCCATCAAATCAAATGCTCTCTAAGACATCTGACTTGTTTTGTTTGTTTTGACTCTGGCAGTGAGGCAAGAGCAAATGCTGAGAGAGAGAGTAAATGTTTGCATGGAAAGTGACAGGACGCACTGAGGACACGGGCACGTCTGAGCTTGAGATAATGAGAGTCTCATTATCCGAGTCTGGTAAACGGGTGTACTGTAGTCAGATCAGGGTTACCTGAGGTGAGAATTAAACCCCAAACAGAAGGAGCAGCAGGGGGGTGTTTTGCACAGTAAAATGTGATTACATCATTGCGTGTTACTATTGTTCATTTTTTAATTAGGCCCATGGGCTTTACATGCTGTCTAAACACAAGTTTGAACACTTATAATAACTATCAATAAGTACATTAACAAACATTATCACATTATATAACAGATCATTAATTTTCCATTCAAACAGTCAGAACTGTCATGAAAATGAATTTTAAAGTTTGAATGTATTTTTCAGTATTTTTACTAAATTTTTTGATAAATGTTTATCACACACATACACACACACCACAACCACACAATAAGCTTTAATACAGTTTGATTGTTAAATGTTTAGATATTATAATATATATATCTATATATATATTATCGATAATATATATATAGTAATAATATTTCTTGGCATTACATTTCATACTTATATATATAGATTATATATTATATTATAATATATAGTATTATATACAGTATATATTACACCATTAATTAATATATCTACAGTGGGTACGGAAAGTATTCAGACCCTTAAATTTTTCA
This sequence comes from Sinocyclocheilus anophthalmus, assembly GCA_018155175.1. NCBI lineage: Eukaryota > Metazoa > Chordata > Actinopteri > Cypriniformes > Cyprinidae > Sinocyclocheilus > Sinocyclocheilus anophthalmus. The sequence continues at coordinate 714,677 of JADLZN010003794.1, forward strand.
CTCTTTGTTAGATTGCAGCCATTTGCTAAAATAATTTAAGTTAATTTTTTTCATCATTATTGTACACAGCACCCCATATTGACAGAAAAAACCAGAATTGTTGACATTTTTGCAGATTAAAAAAGAAAAACTGAAATATCACAATGGTCCTAAGTATTCAGACCCTTTGCTCAGTATTTAGTAGAAGCACCCTTTGATCTAATACAGCCATTAGTCTTTTTGGGAAAGATGCAACAAGTTTTCACACCTGGATTTGGGGATCCTCTGCCATACCTCCTTGCAGATCCTCTCCAGTTCTATCAGGTTAGATGGTAAACGTTGGTGGACAACCATTCTTAGGTCTCTCCAGAGATGCTCAATTAAGTCAGGGCTCTGGCTGGGACATTCAAGAACAGTCACAGAGTTGTTGTTGAAGCCACTCCTTCGTATTTTAGCTGTGTGCTTAGGGTCATAGTCTTGTTGGAAGGTAAACCTTCGGCCCAATCTGAGGTCCTGAGCACTCTGGAGAAGGTTTCGTCCAGGATATCCCCGTACTTGACCGCATTCATCTTTCCCTAGATTGCAACCAGTCGTCCTGTCCCTGAAAAACACCCCCACAGCATGATGATGCCACCACCATGATTCACTGTTGGGACTGTATTGGACAGTTGATGAGCAGTGCATGGTTTTCTCCACACATACCGCTTAGAAATAAGGCCAAAAAGTTCTATCTTGGTCTCATCCGACCAGAGAATCTTATTTCTCACCAAACTCCATGCGGGTTTTCACGTGTCTTGCACTGAGGAGAGGCTTCCGTCGGGCCACTCTGCGCATAAAGCCCCGACTGGTGGGGGGCTGCAGTGATGGTTGACTTTCTACATTTTTCTCCCATCTCCCGACTGCATCTCTGAGCTCAGCCACAGTGATCTTTGGGTTTTCTTTACCTCTCTCACCAAGGCTCTAATCCCCCGATAGCTCAGTTTGGCCGGAAAGCCAGCTCTAGGAAGGGTTCTGGTCAACCCAAACGTCTTCCATTTAAGGATTAAGGAGGCCACTGTGCTCTTAGGAACCTTAAGTGCAGCAGAAATTGTTTTGTAACCTTGGCCAGCTCTGTGCCTTGCCACAAATCTGTCTCTGAGCTCTTCAGGCAGTTACTTTGACCTCATGATTCTCATTTGCTCACATGCACTGTGAGCTGTAAGGTCTTATATAGATAGGTGTGTGGCTTTCCTAATCAAGTCCAATCTGTATATTCAAACACAGCTGGACTCAAATGAAGTGTAGAACCATCTCAAGGATGATCAGAAGAACTGGACAGCACCTGAGTTAAATATATGAGTGTCACAGCAAAGGTCTGAATACTTAGGACCATGTGATATATTTTAGTTTTTCTTTTTTAATAAATTGCAAAAATGTCAACAATTGTGTTTTTTTGTCTGTCAATATGGGGGGCTGTGTGTACATTAAGGAGGAAAAAATTAACTTAAATGATTTTAGCAAACACTGGCTGCAATATACAAAGAGTGAAAAATTTAAGGGGGTGAATACTTTCCGTACCCACTGTATATATATATAAATATATATATATATATATCTATATATATATATATTATAATTATGAACCAAAACACACACACACACACAAACCAACACATTTATATTTCCACCATCTAAAAGTGAACATATAAAATAGCATAATTTACTTTAATTTTTGTCTTAATTTCAGGTGTTACAGCTGTTTCTGCAGCATGTTACTTTTAAAGAAGAAAAAGTTTTTGTTTCAAATAATAAACATATATATATATTTTGGTTTATACTGATATAATCATGGCCAGTAGGGTGGTGAAAATAATAACAAATAACATCTACTTTTTAATATCTAAAATATCTACTTTTAAAGATCCAATCAAATAGCTCCCTATCTAAACATTAGAAGTTATTTATCTCTTTAAACTAAACATAAGCTTAAAAGGAAACTTAAATGAGAACTGTTGCTTGGGAAAATAAAGTTTAAGGTGTAAAGTTAAGTAATAAAATTACTAAAATTAGAAATGTTTTTACAAAGTTATAAAAATGACAAAAGCACATAAAACAGACTAAACTTAAAACTGAAAAATGTAAAAATAAATGCTTATTTATAATAGTATATAAATAATACTAAAATCACCAAATCAAGTACCGCCCTACATCCCAATACAGAAGGTCTTTATTCTGTCATGAATTGTCTCACCAGCCGTCCTCGGTCCCGAGCCAGACGGAGCTCTGATACGCCTCCGGATCGATGCTCAGCAGGTCCTCCAGACTGGCACGGGTGAAGGACCCTCGACTGGACCGCCGTATGGCTCGGCCGTCCATGGGACTGTCCGCACTGAATGAGCTGGGGACGGGAAATTCCTGTTCCTCCTCGGAGCTGGTGGTCTCGGTGGCCATGTCCTTCGAAACGGCTGCTTCATCATCTGAGAGAAACAAATACATAAAACACACCATCAATAAGACACAAATCACAAACATGAGTACTTTATATGATTTTAGAGACTGTAAATGTGACTCACTGCCGAAGCTGGATGAGAGGGTGGAATGGGAGGCTTGGCTCTGCAGTGTGGATGAAGGGCTGGGAGAGTCTTCATCATCGGTGTCGTCACTATCGAAGGGCACGAGCTCGCGCGGGGTCGGCAGGCGGTCGCTGTAGGCTCAAGAGGACGGACGCCGAGTGCAGAATGTGGAGCTGGGTTGTGGTAGACGACTTTGTAGGATTTGAATCAGACGGAACGGAGGCTCTGGAATGACCCACACGTTCTCTGCAGTAAACAGAATGGACATTTTGCACATGCAAAAAACATTGTATATCATACTGAGAGGCAAACCTGTTTTAAAAGGCATATTCCAGGGCATTTTCAACTTGGTAACATGTAAGGCACGTGGTTTCGGTTGTTACCAATCCGTATAAGCGTAGACTTGTCCAGAAGATTTATAGTGTGTATTGTTAAACTAAGTATGTGGTTATTGTTAACTAACTTAAATAAAACTTAAATAAAAAGTATATCTTAGAGTAAAAGACTACTTAACAGCTGTTGCTTTGTTGCAAATTAAATAATGAAATTTTGTTTTTTTGCAACATAAATAAGTTTAAGATGAAGTACTAAAATTGCTCAAACTGAAATAAAAATAAAACGAAATATAACGGACAAACATACAGCAACAAAACCTGTTTTAAAAGCCATATTCCAGGGTATTTTCAAAGTAATAACATGTGTATGGCATGTTGTCAATTACCAGAAACAATCATTTAGAATATCAGTCTTGTTATTGTTAACTAAAACTACTCAAAATCATGTTTGTTAATTGAAATAAAGTTGAAATAAAATAAAATATAAATATTTGATAAAAACATTTTTTTTCTTTATAAAAAATTAAACAGAAATACACACATGTAAGTAAATGTGCTAAAACAAAATACAGCTGAAACAAATATAAAATAATGATAAATAGAAATATTTTTTTTAAGAAAGTCCAAAAATGACAAAAGCACATAGCAAAATTACTAAAACTAATTTAAAATGAAAAATAAACTGAAAAATTCAAAAATCAAATCAAATTAATAAATACTATAATAGTGAATAAATAATACTAAAATAACATGCAAATACTTATATATATATACACACACACACATATATGTGCACTTATAAATGTAGATACACAAGCTTTTCAGAAATTTTTGTTGTTTTTTGTGCTACAAAATTGTCTAAATAATAGGTTATCCTTAATAGGTGGGGCTAGTGTATATGTTATGTTCATTTATATACATCGAAAGATGTTGAAATTCATTTCCCTGCATGCCACATATGCAGAACATAAACATTAGGTTGAAAATAACTTATAATGTTCTTTTAAACACACTGTGACATTAGCAGTGTGAGCATGTTGTGTCTGTACAGAGACTCTCACTACAACAGCTCATCTATTATTAGTCTTTAACAGGAGAATTTGTCCTGTTAAGCAGGTGTGTTTAGGGCCGTCGGTCTCACCTGTTCTTCAGGCCCGGCACGGCTGCGATGCAGATGATGCGAGCAGAGCAGACGGCGATGCAGGCCTCCACCGTGGGCTCGTCCCGGATGTTCAGCAGACACACCTGACCCACGTACCCGTCGCTGTTACACACCCACACCTCATACGTGTTCTCTGGACAGCTGTGACTGGGGGAGGCGCAGGAGAACTGCATCCCGCTGCGGGTCTTCATGATGGGAATGGCCTTCAGGAACTCAGGGTCCCACTGGTCTTTGTTCATGGCTGGACAAAAGATGGGAAACAGGGTGCTTTTGATTGTCATCAATATATAGCATATTTGTTGGGCTAATATGAAATATATGGAGTATATTGTATATTGGCCTTCTAAAAAATATATGCAATATTTGTATTTTGTCATAAAAAATAGGTAGTATTTCTTAGGCTTAGTAATGAATTTTGGCCAGTATTTATTGGCATTTGAATTGAGTATATACAAAAAAATTCATTTTTTTCCCCATTAATATATTCTGTATTTATGGGTTTTACATGAATACAGGCAGTATTTCTTGGGCTATGCATAAATATCTAATCTATTTTTCCATGAAAAACCTAACAAATACTATACAAATTCACGAAAACACATCAAAAATGACTGCATATAGGAGGTTCAACAAATATGGCATTTATCATTGAATATGCAGTATTTCTTAAACTTCTCATGAAAATATGAGGTATTCTCTCTCTCACACACACACACACACACACACACACACACACACACACACACACACACACTCATTAATATATTAAGTACTTTTGTGCCATTTGTGAATTTATATAATTACGGTTTGATTTATGCCAGTAAATATTAGATGAAAAACTTATAACAAAACAAAAATGAAATGTTGGCAACTAAAACAGGTTAATTTTAAGTAATTTTAGTATTTTAAAATTTATTTCAGTTGTAAGCAAAAATTAAACGCACATTACATAATTAATAACAATTAAAGCTAATAAAAAAACGTTGAGAAGTTTCATAAGTAATGAGAAAATATTAATAAATACAATAACGGCACCACAGCACACTACACATCAAACTAAACATTAATATATATATATATATATTCATGCTATTTATTTATTTATATCTAGATTTCAATTTATTAAATTATTAGTATTATTTACATATATTAAATACAATCACATAATATACCTCTAAAAAACAACACTGGCTTCTGTTTTTACAGTGGATTCTCTATTTATTGTTTTATTCACTAGTTTGTCTTGTGATAAATGTCAACACAATGTTCAAAACAGAAAATAATAATTTCCCTACTTTTTCTCTGTAGGAAAATAATCATTTGATGTGAATTGCTCTCATGTCACTGTGCATTATTCAAAACAGAAACAGAGGGTTAGCTCTGATTTACCGAGCTTCTTCTTGGCCTCCTCAAAGGCCTGCTCAAAGTTACTGCGGGTATCAGGGCTGCTGAACTCAAAGATGAAGGTGGTCTCGGCTGAAGTGCTGGTCAGCTCTAGTTTAGTGGGGAGTAACGTCATGCTGAAGGCCAGAGACTGTTTATCTGCCAGCTCACGGTGCACTGACGCCATCAGATCCTTTATCACATCGTCCAAACTCTGACACAGACACACAGAAACTCACTTCAAAATCTTTCATTCATTCAACATTCAGCAAAGCAACATGCTATACTTTCTTCTAAAAGTTTCTAAGTCTATATTTATCCTAAATATGCACAGATATACAAACCCGATTCCAAAAAAGTTGGGACACTGTACAAATTGTGAATAAAAACAGAATGCAATGATGTGAAAGTTTCAAATTTCAATATTTTATTCAGAATACAACATATCAAATGTTTAAACTGAGAAAATTTATCATTTTAAGGGAAAAATAAGTTGATTTTAAATTTCATGGCATCAACACATCTCAAAAAAGTTGGGACAAGGCCATGTTTACCACTGTGTGGCATCCCCTCTTCTTTTTATAACAGTCTGCAAACGTCTGGGAACTGAGGAGACAAGTTGCTCAAGTTTAGGAATAGGAATGTTGTCCCATTCTTGTCTAATACAGGTTTCTAGTTGCTCAACTGTCTTCGGTCTTCTTTGTCGCATCTTACTCTTTATGATGCGCCAAATGTTTTCTATGGGTGAAAGATCTGGACTGCAGGCTGGTCATTTCAGTACCCGGATCCTTCTACGCAGCCATGATGTTGTAATTGATGCAGTATGATGCAGTTGGAAAATGCAAGGTCTTCCCTGAAAGAGACTACGTCTGGATGGGAGCATATGTTGTTCTAGAACTTGGATATACCTTTCAGCATTGATGGTGCCTTTCCAGATGTGTAAGCTGCCCATGCCACACGCACTCATGCAAAACCCATACCATCAGAGATGCAGGCTTCTGAACTGAGCGCTGAAACAACTTGGGTTGTCCTTGTCCTCTTAGTCCGGATGACATGGCGTCCCAGTTTTCCAAAAAGAACTTCAAATTGATTCGTCTGACCACAGAACAGTTTTCCACTTTGCCACAGTCCATTTTAAATGAGCCTTGGCCCAGAGAAAACGCCTGCGCTTCTGGATCATGTTTAGATATGGCTTCTTTTTTGACCTATAGAGTTTTAGCTGGCAACGGCGAAAGGCACGGTGGATTGTGACAATGTTTTCTGGAAGTATTCCTGAGCCATGTTGTGATTTCCATTACAGTAGCATTCTGTATGTGATGCAGTGCCGTCTAAGGGCCCGAAGAACACGGGCATCCAGTATGGTTTTCCAGCCATGGCCCTTACGCACAGAGATTGTTCCAGAATCTCTGAATCTTTGGATGATATTATGAACTGTAGATGATGATAACTTCAAACTAATTGCAATTTTTCTCTGAGAAACTCCTATCTGATATTGCTCCACTATTTTTCGCAACAGCATTGGGGGAATTGGTGATCCTCATGACTTCTGAGAGACACTGCCACTCCGAGAGGCTCTTTTTATACCCAATCATAATGCCAATTGACCTAATAAGTTGCAAATTGGTCCTCCAGCTGTTCCTTATATGTACATTTAACTTTTCCGGCCTCTTATTGCTACCTGTCCCAACTTTTTTGGAATGTGTATCTCTCATGAATTCCAAAATGAGCCAATATTTGGCATGACATTTCAAAATGTCTCACTTTCAACATTTGAGATGTTATCTATATTCTATTGTGAATAAAATATAAGTTTATGAGATTTGTAAATTATTCCATTCCTTTTTTACTCACAATTTGTACAGTGTCCCAACTTTTTTGGAATTGGGTTTGTAGTTAAGTTGCATTTTATTTATTTGCATGCACCATTATTTCCCCCCTTGCTGTCTACAACCAATCAGAACAGGTATGTAATCCGTCAGAAAAAAACCTGTTCAAGTGAAACTGATATAAGTATTGCATGCTAAATCATAAAGACACAGATAGACAGACCTGATGGGGGAAACTGAGTGTTTCTGACAGCTTGCTTATTTGGCCAAGCGTGCTGAGATCTTCATCCAGACGGCTGATGGTTTTCTGGATGTTTTCTCTGTTAGTGGCTTGATTGGAACCTGTGATGAAGAAATGACAATGGTCAGTAGAACAGCATCAAAGTTCAACTAAGTGTAATAGCAAAGAGGGGGGAAATAAATAATGCATACAATTAATAATGAAATATCAATAATCCAACTAATTCCTATTCAATACATACAGAAAAAGAACATGAAAGGGGTCACATAAATAAAAAATAAAACACATAAACTAAACATCCCAAATTAATACATTACAATTAAATAATTAAATGATAATTCCCGCAATCCATACATCAATAAATAATAAAAGGTAAAGTTAACTCTAGGACATTTTGTTGCCCTAAAGGAATTCAGGAAAGGGCTCTTAATTTGTGTCTCAATGTGAATCAACATTTTTAAGACCATGTAAAAAAAGAAAAAAGGCAAACATGAAAATCATGTCATGCTGATTGTGTGAGTTGATAACACTACCTTTAACCACCTCAATGTCTTCTAAGGGCAGTTTCCACAAGAACTTGTATTTACTCGATGTGTCAATGACACTAGCAGCGGAGTATCTGAAAGAGAAGCAGAGAGAACATGTAATCATCAGTCAAGGATATTTCCAACATCGGTTAGTGTGGACTTGTAGTTCTAGTCTGGTGTCTGAAAGGTTGCTGGTTCAAATGCGGTGCAGGGTTCATCATGAAAGGTCACTGTTAAACTCTTAAAGGTGACATATCATGAAAAATGACCTTTTCCAAGGATGAGAGAGTGCTATAATCAGGTCCGGCTCTAGTCCCGCGCTGCTGTGAGACAGAGTCCTTGCGACAGGCGGTCAGCCACCTCGTTCCGTAAAGCTGGGCGCCGACGTGGCATCAGAAAGGGGAGGCTGATGATAACAGACCAGACCTAGCTCTGATGAGCACCAGTTTTGTTATGGGCGCCATTTGCTGAAGGTTGAAGAGTGAGAAAACGAGGGTTGATTTCGCTACCTGGTCTGAGGTGGCAAAGGATTCATTAGAAATATTACAGCCCTTAATCGTAAGGTTTACCGCCAGGGAACCAATCATTTTGATTTCGCAAGGACCAACGGGTATCAGTTCTCTGCCCATGGCCAAAGCTTGGAGCAAACACTTGATAGCGTTGCTAATTACCTGGTCGCCTTGGGCTGCACAGACGAAACGCAGAAAACGCTTGGTTTAGGAGTGCCAACACTTCGAGGAGACCCAGAGAGCAGTGCATTTTATTGATTATTTACTGTACATTGTACATGCTGAGCTCAGACAGAATCATAAATCAACAGGGGCGATTTATTCCAGAGCTGTTTACCTTCACAGACAAATCTGCACTGTGTTTTGTAACCGTATGTGTTTTTAATGTACAATTTGTGTGAGGAGAACTTAGTTTAGTCCTCGCATGCTGTGACAGCGCTTTCTGTCAGTGCGCTTCGGATTATGTGCGTCAGAAAACCTTATAATCAGGAAGTTTAAACTATATGGTTTAAAAGATGATTTCAGCGCCGACTCAGACCCTAGTTATAATCACAAACACCCGCCAGCCAGCGGTGGGAGGCGATCAGACCCAAAACAGATGTTTTAGCTGGTCCCGCGTAATGGCGCAGCCAGGGTGCCGAACTACGGGGAGTTGGCTTCCCCTTAATAAGGAAATGGGGCTCCCCTGAAACGGTGATTTGTGAATTTTGGGGGGCTCCAAACATACTGACAATGTGTTTTGTGACATGCACTTCAGTTTTGTGTAATGGATAATCGTGGCTTATTATGTGGTAAATTGCAAAAATAACATTCCATTCATGCATGAGGCGAGTTTTAAACCTAATTCACTATAAAGATACAATATACATGTGATTTGTCGTCATGAGCATAAAGGTGTAGCATGATTCCTCATGTTTAGTAAAGGTTAACTCAAAGATTGTAGGAAAACTAAAGTTGGAACTCTTCGGCGATTACGACAGATGGGTATTAAGGTAAGGCAGAATAGTTATTTGCAAGTACGTGTGTTGTGGCTGGGTTGTTAGGTCTGCGTGACTCTCGATGTCTTGGGTCTAATTGAACGGAGGAATTATGGTGTTCTTCTGTAGTCTGACGACGAGTAACTTTAACCGTTGGTCATGTGAACTCAAAGACAGCCTGATGCTTTTGTTTATAGACTATTTGTGGCTGTTTGTTTGTTTCACCTATCAATTCGTGCCGATAAAATATAATAGGGTAAAGCCTGTATAGTGATTTATCCTATATAGAGCTTGCATAAAGCAAGTAGTGCATACAACTTGTAGCTGTTATGTATCTTTGTAAGACATGTAAGCCCTCTTTTGAGGCACGCGCAAGCACACGAACCCCCCCCCGTTATAAAAAAAAACAAGTGGGCTCCCCCAAAGTCCACAGTATAGTTTGAACACTGGGCGCAGCTCTATTCTGGAAAAGGGGGCGGGGAGCAGCAGCTCATTTGCATTTAAAGAAACAGGCCCGAAAAACTGCAGTTGTTTCGGTCCACTCAAAAGAGGCCTTTTAAAAATGATATAATAAATAATCTGTGGAGTATTTTGAGCTGAAACTACACAGACACATTCTGGGGACACCTGAGACTTATATTACATATTATATTACATACAGGGGCATAATATGTCTCCTTTAAACAAATCATGAAAGAGTGTTTACGGTGCAGTTTCCTTCAGTAATGTGATGCATTTCCATATTTTGACTGTTGTCCCAGAAATAGGCGTCCTGCAAGTCACTTCAGATAAAAGCATATGCTAAATGACACATGGAACAGACTATATAGGTGCTGTTTCCATGACTGTCCACTAGAGCGCAGTGTTATTCAGAAATAAACCGCATTTATTTTGGCCATCAGAACAGAAGAGCTCAGGGGACTCTGGGGTTTCTAAACCAAACATCAGTTTTCCCAGGCCCTTCTCACATCTCTGGACTATTAAAAGAAAACTGCAAATGCACAGCCGCACTCACAGACTCATGGAGCTCCGGCGCAGAGAACCAGACTTTCTCTTTAGCGTGGTGCAGATGAGCAGATCGCTGAACAGAAACAGAGATCGGTCTTTTTTACCGCCCACCGTTTTCTACAGCACAGAGAAGGACAGAGGTTTAGGAAGCTCATACGTTTGCTTAAACTGATTTGATTTCTTGTGCTTATTTGTGCTCACCGCTTCCACCACCATCTCTTGTCTTAGAAACGTCCTCTGTGGATTCAGGATCTGACAGGAAAATACATTATTAGGTATTTCTGAAGGCAAACTAGTTTTCATACTACTGTAACATATTTGCGTGGTATCAATCTAACATATTTAATCAGATTTGGACCGCTCGCCGCACAGGCACAGTCAACGCGTCAGGACAGATTCTGCGGATTACATCAGGCACTAGGAGTACTACGGCTGAATGACTAAAAAAGCGTTTTCTGCTCCCAGTAATTTAGTGCATTTTTCGACCGTGTACAAATATCTGAAACATAGTCATAATCGTTTAAAGTTTCACGTCCCTGTCTTGTTGTGGTCAGTTTGTGTCTCATCGCTTAGTCTTAGGTGTCACGACCACCAAATGAGAGCGACAGTATACAGGAGGACCGTCGTTCAGTGAGGGAGAGACACGACGCATCTTCTAGACGTGTGGCTCCCACCGGTGTTGACCACAATATGGTGTAAAGTTGTGCACGTGCCTGTGTTTTGGTAGACGACGACAGACCAAAACAAGACTTAATACGTACCGTAGGCCAAGTAATTTGATAGTGGTAATGTAAAGTGCTTACATAGGGATTTTATTTTTAAAAAATAATCACAAAGATGCGTAAGAAATAAAAATATATTTTAATCAATTTTAGAATTTTTGTTTGTACATTTTAGTCAATGTGAAACATATTGTCTTACTCATATTTTTGCCTTTTCTACCCAGTACAAATATATAAACATAAGATGAACAAAATATTAAGTCTCCGTCTTCTGACAAAAGTGTATTAAAATTAGTGAGTTATGCTTAAAACACTCTGCAAAGGGGGTCTAAAAAATAGAACTAAGTTCAAACAGAGGAAAACAAGATTTTTCTGGATTTTAAAAAATCACTAAAGGTTGCAGTGTGTCTATGTTAGCAGCATATCGCAGTGAGGTTGCGAATGCAACCAATGGCTCAGTCCACCTGCTTACCACTCCCTTTGAGAAGTACGTGGGTCGATACAGACTAAGATGTTGGCGGGTAAAAACATGACTGTATAAAAAACATGGACTAGTGTCGGGCCCGTCACCCATATGTTCATGACGAGACGTTTCTGAAGCTCAAAGTGTGCGGAAGCGCGTCACATCTTGGCAGTGCGGAAACGCGCGTCACTCTCGGGTACTCAAAAATGGGCAAAAAACAGGGCGGAGCTGGAGCTTGAAATCCACACACACGACTAGCTCGATGGTGTGGTGACCGCAGCGACAATTCACCTGTCACTTAAGTGGCCACGCCCTTAATTATGCAGGACTTTAAGGCTTAATATAATTAAAAGGATGAGTTATAAAAAGATTCACCCCCTCACAGTTGTCACGAAGGGCAAAATTGTATATACAGGGCTGGTAAAATGTTTTTTTTGCTGGTAAGTGGCATGTTAACTGGGGGTCTATGGGATGACTCCCTTTTAGCGGCAGTCGATGAATTAAAGTTTTAGTCACTTCCGGGCTAGGTTTCACGAAGGCATGCGCGGGAGGTGCGCTTGTGGAAAGACACAGAGAGCATGGATTTACTTTACAAAGGTAAAAGTAAGGAAGACTATATTACTGGTAATTATTCATAAAATCCGATGGTATTGCGAATATAATGTCTGTCATCATTGGTAGTGTTTGTTCGCAAGAAAAACAAAGTGAAGAAACGCGCGTTTGTCCGAGTGAGCAGTTGTCGTTTTAGGGCTACTGTAGAACATGGGGGGGGGTCATGTAAGGGACCCGCGGGTAATGAGATGACTTTGCTCAATCGAACAGGTAATAAATAAATAACGGTGCATAAGTAAGTTATTTATACACCTCTGAAAATATTATGTATATATATTGATTGCTTTGATAATTGTTTTTAGAAAACAAGACTTAATATCTTATGTCATCTTGCTTCTCAAGTAAATTTATCTTGATTTAAGGATGTTTAGATATGTGTACTGGAAAACAAGAAGAATATTAAAAAAGCATTTTTACGCTGTATAAGTAAATGTAATGGTTGACTAGTCATCCAACAATCAACTACTAGTGGATTAGGCAAGGTAACGTTAGTTTATTTACCTGGCAAATTTCATATACAAAGCTAATTTCAAGTGCTTTACATAAAAGTGATTTGGAAAAAAATCTTTACAAATCATAAAATGAATAAGAAATAAAAATGGATTTAAAATCATTTTTTTAATCAAAGTAGTCGGTCTCACATGCTCCACGCCCTCGATGTGCGCTTCGATCTCCTGCATGACACGCGTCTCTCTCTCCAGCTCCTCCGCGGTGCGCCGGCCCTTGTTGATCCTCTCAGCCAATCGCTTGATGTTCTTCTGGGCATCCTGCAGGAACAGGTAGTCGGGGTGATCCTCAGGAGTGTGTTTCAGAAGATCCTAAAGCACAGAAACAGAATGGTTCATTTAAAAACTAAATTACCAAAACTACAGCTAGTACCTAAACAAACACTTATAAAATGTATAGTTTCAGTCCTAGATATTCAAGGAAGGCATCTTATAGCAGAATAAGACTATAAGGCAATTAATATTAAGAGACAAGATGAGTAAATATGAAGGACTTTAACTAGCTGCTAAACTGTTACCACATACAAAACATGCCTGAAGTCAGGGCTGATCGATTTGATAAATCCTTATAGCATTATTATGATAAAAATTGCGATTTAAATGTGATTCTTTTTTTTTTTTTTTTAAGAGCTTAGCTTTTCGTACTGTTTGTAATTTTATGGTTATTTATCAATATGACTATTACAAATAATTATTAGGATTATTGTTTTTTTTTATTTTATAGAAATTATTACATCAATTTTAGTACTGTAATTTTACAGTTAGACTGTAAAATAAAACTATTATTTTTTATTAAGTACTCTAACAATAGTGTATTATTACTACTAGGGCTGCACGATTAATCGAAAGCGATTGTCATGCGCATTTTGTCAGTAATGCGGTTCTGTTTTAATCAGCAGTAAATCATCATCACGTGCTTTTCAGATGGAGCAGCATTTATTACACAGAGCTGTAGTTCACTGACAAGACGCATACGATTTTATTGGACGATTATGAAATCGAAAAAATCGTTCTGCGATTATGAAAGCTGCTTGCGTAGCTTGTCAGTGAACTACGGATCTGTGTAGTAAATGCTGCTCCATCTGAAAGATGTGAATACCCACATTTAATCAATCTTTTATCCAACTCAGTTCATAACGTCAGTCGAGTGTTTGAAATAAATCCTTCGGTGAGATGATGTGGCTTCTTACACAGAATAAGGCACGCAACATATGTCATAGTATTTAAGCAGTGATAAAGGCATTGCATTATAAATATTATAATTTCTTTTAGATGAAACTTATAATAGCCTAAACCACGATAAAACATCTTATGGTCATAAGCGTGTTGTTTATTAGGTCACATTGAATCAATGAAAGCAGTTGAATCTTCTGTTTATTCAGCTTCAGCGATAGGAATTTCCTGGGTTTCTTCTGCGTGTGTATTTGGAGTTTCTGCGCAAGAGCGCCTCTGGCCTTCGGATGGAGATTTATGTGATCACAGAACCGTGCTTCACTTGAAAGATACGCATGACAATCGCAGCATCTATCGAATCGCGATCTCGATTCCATTTAGATTTATCGTGCAGCCCAACTTATACTATACTCTACTATTTTAAATAATAAAGCGTATTTAATTAAAAATATAATTATATTATTTTACAGCACACCAGTAACATTACAATATTAAAATTGATGTCCTAATTTCAAACATTAAATCTTTGAGCATTCATTAAGGGGAAAATCTCAAATTTAGGTTTATAAATGTTTCTCATTACAAATTTGTTCAAATGGATGGCACATATTTTATTCCCAAATGAACATTATAAGTGACACAATGATGCAGAGATGCATTTACTGTGAACCGAGCTGCTGAAAATCACCGTTTTCAAAAGCTACATGCCTGTGAATGAACACAGTTAGCAGTTACAAACACGCTGTGCATATGTTTAAATAAAATGCAGTCTTTTGCGATTTGGTAATTGCAAGTTATATTGCAATTTTGATTTTATTTCTATTAATTATTCAGCTCTGCCTGATGTGTTCCAAACAAATAAGACATGTTATCAATAAAAAACAAAAGGGCACAAAAATGTAAAAATAAAAGGGTGAAGTTTAGTGTCACCTTAACTAGCAGCTCGTATCGTGGGATCCGCTGCACTGGCTTTATCATCAGATCACCCAGAGCTTGTTTCTCTTTATTCTCACGCATGTTTTGCTGAAGAGGAAAGAGAGAGACAAACAAAACAAAAAAAGTTTAGAAGAACAACTATACTTTATCTTGATTTTAACTACATGTGTACAGTTTATCCAACCATGCTTTACTAGATAACTTGGTTTTGGGTTAGTTTAAGGAGGCACCACTAGAGAGCAGTAACCCTCGAAATGCCAAAACAAACACTTTATGATTAAGCTGAGAACATATGAAAGCATAAATATGCTTATGAAAGGAGGAGGGAATTTATGTGTCATGTAGGTTTATATAAATTAAGTATATAATTATAGTATTAGAAATGTTGCTTTGGAAAACTAACTGAAATAGATCAAGATTGACTAAAATTAACACGATTATTAAAACAATAATAATAAAAAGAAAAACTAAACCATACGAAAATAAAAGCTATTTCAAAACTTATAAATATAGTATAAATAATACTAAAATAACACTGGTTTAACCTCATGTGTGTCACCATCTCTGGCTAAAGACATTAATAGTCCAACTTGAACACAGAAAATCTATATCTTTAAAGCTTAATTGTGCCAAATGGCCAAGAGTTGCCAAACAGCCTCTCGAGAGGATCATTGCAGTGTAAAAGTGTATCAGTGTGTGTGTGGAGGTAGAAATACAGTTGTAATGTACCTCTAGAAACTTTAGGAAAGCAGGCTTGGCTTCCTTGGCGATTCTCACTGCGTCTTTGGCGTTCATGAAGTTGTCGATGTACGCTGAATAAATATTGGCGAGGATCTCTTTGGAAAACTGTGAGGAGAAAGCCGAGACATTAGCAGCACTGAACAGATCAGCTGTGCACCTTTACAAACTCAAATCATTGATAGAAACCTTTTTGAGGAGCAATATTGGCCTTCGAGAATTTTGAAATGCTATCATGTTCAAAAAAACAATACCAAGGTGCTTTTTGTTACTCAAATGGCTTCCTATGTGATAGTAGGACAACACTGAGTATTATTTTTGTCAACGGATGGTGTGTGTGGACAGACAGTCCTCAAATAAATCTCTTTAGTGGGTCGTGAGGAGAGACAGCAGTGGTATATCAGTTCGCATTTGAACATTAAAAGTACACATGAAAATAAAAATGTCATAGTTTATGTACTGCCAGCCGATGCTCAGGTTTCCTCATGTCTAGTTTGTAGTTTTACATTAAAGTGCACATGAATGTAATATAACAAATGTAATATAAATAATTTGATATTTTAGATGATCAAATAAGGTGAATGACCCTTGGTTTTTCTGTTTTGTTTTTGGTCATCCTGACTTCAGCATGTGACTTGGGTTGTATGCTATTTAATAAAAGTAATACAGAAAAATTGCAGTACAAAAAGTTAAAACCTTTCTGCCACAATGCTAAGTGTGTGTGTGTATGGGGGAATCAAATCAAAGTTTGTAATGTTAAGATGCATCTCAGTGCTTTTTAAAGTCCCTATGGAAAAAACGAATGAGAAAAATGTCTCTCAGAACCATAAAAAAACATCAGAATCATTACAAAACAACAATGAAAACACGAAATTACACTCAAATTACAACATGAGCGTAGGCATGAGCATAAGAGACGTTTCCACTGAGACTTCGGTTCAATGTCACAGGGTTCAGTGCAAGCCTAAAGCGACGCAGATCCTTAGAGAAACTCATAAAACACAATTACAGCGTCTAAACGAGCAGCGGATCCCAGTGCTAACTACCTGTGTTTGTCGACTTGTTTAGTCAGAGCCAATAAAAAATCCTGCATTTAATGTCGAACGTGAATCTGACAGGAACGTCTAAACAACACTGAACTAGCGGTGGTCAGGCGGTTTTAGACAGATTAAAACCCCACACTGAGACACTCAGCGTTCCTTCAGCTTATACTCAACAAACTGTTAGGCTGTGTCACAATTAGCATACTTACACAGCACACTAAAAGTGATGGGAAAGTACATAGACTAGAGTTTGGGCTCGGTAAGATTTTTAAAAATAAGTTTTTTATGCTCACCAAGGATGCATTGATATAAAAATACAGTAAAAAAAATGGGTTTAAAAATTTGAAATGATTAATAACAATAATTATTAATATTAATTATAATGATATTACAATAAATTATTTAAATGTAAAATTAATTTTTTCTATTTAAATATATCTTTAAAATGTAATTTATTCAGGGGATCAAAGTCTGAATTTTCAACAGATACTCAGTCTTCAGTGTCACATGATCAGGGTTTAGCAATGTTTGAAAACAGTTTTGCGGCTGACTATTTTTGTGGAAACTGTGCGATTTGTATTTCAGGATCTTTGAAAGTTTCCAAGCAATTTATTTGAAATAGCTTGTTCTGGAAATTATAAATGTCTTTACTGTCACGATTGATCAGTTTTTAATGTGTCTACGCGGAAACGAAAAGTATTAATTTTTCAAAACCGTTTGAAAAAATGGTAGAGAGATACTTAAGGTAAAGACGAAGGACCTAGCAGCAGGAGAATGGGGTGTGTGTGTGTGGGTGTCGTGTGTGGGTATTTGTGAAGGCAGAGCATCACGACAGCAAGACCAACAATGTAGTCGGGTGAGGTTGGACAGTGTGGATCTATGTGGTAATAAGCTAACATCTCTGTAGGACGGAAACAAACGTCTGTCAGTAGTCTGAGAGGGACAGCGGTTTTGAGCGGCTCCAGACTAGCGTTCCATGCACTAGCGGAGGGATCTCTGGCTAAAGGCAACACCCGGTGTGTGGCCCAATTAAAAGGACTGAAGACATCGCGATTTATGGACAAGGTTTAATGCATAAAAAAACAATGAGGAAGCGTAAGAGTATTTAAAATCTCTTGCTTACAGCAAATTGAACAAACGTTCAACAAGCTAATTTCTGAACCAATTTAAAGGCGGTAAACTTACTTGGGATGTTGGGACATTTAAGAAGGAATGTGATCAAACACACACACAACACACACAAACACACACAAAAATAATCACAGCTGCACAAGTTCTACTATGCACTTCACTAGTTATAGGAGAGTACACACTTCTGAGTCTGTAGTAAAATCGTAAGTCAGTATTGGGACATGCTATGATGTCAAACAATAGTGTTTTGATTCAGACCACTGTGTTTACATAACTTATTTATTAAACTATTATCTTAAATGAATTACCTTAAAATTCAGCATTTTCTAAACTTTTTTCAGGTTCAGCTAAATGCTTCAGTTTTGAGGTCTTTGCCATTTTTCAACACATCAATAGAGAACCATCATAACTTCACCTCTGTGTCACAAGGAGTTGCAGGTAACAGTATCTCGCACGGATAAACACTTCAAACATCCACTAGAAGTACTACAACATCCACCATTAGTCGGGCCCTATGAGATTAGCTTTATTTTTCCCAAATTCTATGTTTTCTAAAGATGTCTAATCCATTGAATAAAACTTTAACAATAATAATTTATTACAATTTTAAGAATACATAGTGCTTCTGAAATGCCTTTCTTTTCTTTTGAAATGTATATGCTATTTCCCACAACTTAATAAATGCGCATTATTTTATTAAGAGATAATTCCTTTTTGAGGAAGTGTGTCTGCGTATCCAATAGTAATAATGTCTTAGTATTTCAAACCCAAACTTATCGTTTTGCGCAGCTATAGTGAAACCTCTGACGTTTTGTCGGTATCTGATGCTAGTTTTTATCAAATGGAAATGGCAAAACTTCTTGTGAACCTTTGCCTTTGGCTGCCTTTTCCACATTGTGGAGAACAAAGACCCCATATTAGCATTCATTATCCATATATTTTAAGATTACTCTATCTAATAGGTGTGTGTGTGTGTGTTTGTGGTGTGTGTGTGACCCGTGGGCACACAAAGCGTCTTAAGTCGCTGGGGTTCTTTGTAGCCATAGCCAAACAAAACTGTCTGGGTCAAACAGTAAAGCTCCTGGTTCATGACGGATCATTTTGTAAATTCTACCTTAATTCTTCCATCTTTAATTTTGATGAGTAATTGCATGCTAAGAACTTCATTGGGCAACTTTACAGCTGATTTTCTAATAAATTTAGATTTTTTCACCTCCGGAGTCCAGATTTTTCACTATTTATCTCGGCCAAATATTGTCAGTCCTAACAAACCATATATCATGGAACCGCTGATTTATTCAGCTTGTCAGATGATGCATACACCTCAATTTACGAGAAAATTGAATGGGGGTTTTATATCTATATATATACAGTATATTACAATTTGCATACTACTTAGGACCGATAGTATGCAAATCGGGACACAGCATTCATTATCCTCATCCAGACAGTGGGCAATATTACCCTAAAAAACATGCACAGATCCATAAAACCAAAAAACACCTGAAAATGTTCACCATCCGAGATTGTCTGGTACAGTACAGTATTTTCAACATAGCCTACTATGATTTAGGATGCTATTCTCGCATACAATATGGTGCAAATAGTATTGAAATGCTAGTTAGGATCTCACCGACTGGATGAGCACATGGCCGATAGTCTGTTTGTCATGCCACTGGTTGACACAGTCCAGCACCTGCTCCAGGAACTGCTCGTGATGCTCGAGAATCTCAGGGATCTGGTAGAACATCTCGTCTACCAGAGACGGGTCACAGAGAGGCGAGGTTTCCGGGTGCTTGAGGGGCTTCATGTAGCCCTGAAACCAGAACAACCCCCCACCCAGCGGGCTGGCGCTACTGTGGAAGAGCGCTGAGGAACGGCCACCCACTCTTACTTTTAGTCCTGCCTCACGCTGATTCCTCACATTTTCATTGCAATGAATTGCAGCAGCTCCACCCCCTACCTTTCATGGTCATGCTGCCCCTCGTACAGCCTCGCATTAGTAAAGGACCGAATGTGTGTGTGTTTTGTATGTGGTGGTCTGGGTCTCGCACTTTGCTCCGGCCCTGCTGCCTTACTCTTGGGACATACACGTGTCACATCACAACATTTGCTCTCTGTCTTTACGGTCCCCACCCAGGCTTCTACCAACCCAAGTGTATTCGCAAATGCCTAAGCTCATACTTTTATTGTTAATTTTTTTATTTTGCCCAGCCCCTAAGACGTCCCCGTGAATGAAAACATGCACTGCCCTCCGTTTTCATGTCTTTCTGTGTTACCTTGGTGTGACCTCCTATAATGCACAGCCCACCAGACGACGGCTCCCCACACAACCAGAGATTCGACAGAACTGAGAAGCGTGCATTTCTAGGTCCTACGCACACAGAGAGACTCATGTAGAAATGGTGCTGACTCTCATCATTATCGCCTGTCAAATACCTGCATACCTCAACCGGCCTTAAAAGATGCTAGAACAATTATGGACGTCATCCGTGAACCAAACTCACGGCTTGACTGGATTGACGTTCTCCCATTATATATGGGTCATGATATCTAGGATATAAACTTAATACAAGCACCAACATAGCCAACCAACGTTTACTTGTACAATGTCCCCAAAAAACCACCACTATCACACACAGCCATGTCCTTGGTGGGCACACCGAAGTGTGTCTGGTTTTGCCAAGCATACATTGGCCAACGTCTCTCGCGGGAGAGCTCATACTCAACTGCTCTAAAATGCCAGAAGAGACACGCCAGTCCCAGGTCCAAGCGCTTCGTTGTCATCGTTGCGTCGCGTCCATCCGTCCATTCACCCCTTGAAGCTGATTAAACTGCGCTTGTGCTTCTCTTCTCGATTGTGGTTCAGGTTCGACGCTGCATGCCATTTACAAGTAATGCTTTGTGATTGGACACAATAATTTACCCCAAAGACAACGCTTCTTTACACAGAACCGAGAGCCGTGATGCTGGTGAATAGAATTGCTCGTAATGGGGCCATTTTGGAGGTGCGCGGGCGATCGAGCTCAACACTGTGCGCTCGGCAGGACTCGTCACCTTGTTGACATGGCAAACGCTGCACCAGCTAGAAGAGACGTGTTATGAGTCAGGCAGAGATTGGAAAAGATGATGATTGTTGCTCGTTTGTTATTAAATCAGTAGCAGAATTTCGCTCTAGCTTTTACTGTCAGTTTAATCATTGTGTTTTCTGTTCTTGTTCTGTCACATAATGACTATTCTTAAATGCTTTTTTGATTTTAATGAAAAAGTTCGTGCAAACATTTGGTTTGGCCATTATGTTAATGTGATGATTGTATTTACTGCCCAAGACGTAAATCAAAATGCTTTAAAACCTCTTTGGCATCCGGGTAACCAGTTGGTCGAAATCAGTAGTCAATTATTGTCAGCTTTATATCAAGCTCCAGGAAGCCCTACAGTATCATTTCGACAGCTACATGTATGTATTTTGTTTAATACCTGATGATGTGTGGCGGCGACTCAAGTACCGATGTTCAGTGTCCAGCAGAGTCGTGGATTACAGTTTCTTATGTTCGTAGAGAGAAATTATAGCAATATTGAACTGCCAGCAAGCCCAAAAAACACATACAGTTAATATATATTAAATATATAATCTATATTATACATTTAAAGACATTAATATATTTAAAATTCACACAAGAAAAAATAAACATTGGTTAAATAAATACAGACATTAAGAAAATACTAAATAAAATCAAATAAATAAATGATTGAAATTAAACGATGAAGGACTAATATTAATCAACACTTAAAATAGATAATTTAAAATTAATAAATACAATTAACAAATTAAATAAAAATAAAATTAAAACATTAAATTAAAAATAAATACAATTCTTTAAATCAAAATAAATGAATGCATTTAAAATAAATACAAACAAACATTAAGATAAATCAAATTCAAATAGATAAAATAAAAATGAGCAATTACGACAAATTCAAAATGAATAAATAAATACACTATGCTCAAAACTTCAATCCTTACAAACATTAAAAAAATTGTTAGTTTCGACCAAAATACTATAGTTAGTACAATTATTAGAAGTACTTGCCACTTTTCAAACCTCTAACCTTTAAAGTCTCAAAATTTTCCAGCAGCGATTGTTCTCCAGACATGAATGATCGATCGCGGAATCAGTGTGTCATGTGAGGAGGAGTCGTTGTGCTGTTACGTGTACTAACTGATCAGCTGAACATTTTCACCTGAAGCACCATCCAACAGGTGAACAATAATCCAAAATTGCCCATTAAAGGAGACATTATCTAAGACACAAGAAACTCCATTTCACTCGGTTGCAGAGAGGAACACCTAGAACCACCAGAAACCTAGCACACCACCACATAGCATGTGGTTAAAAAAAAATGTTTTTTGGCCGGAGAACAACAAAACACTTTCTAATGAAGCTTAAAGCAAATACGAGTTTCCTGTTTACTGGTTGATTGTGAGAGGACTGAGCCCAATTTGGGGATGTTCAGTCTAAGAGAAGATAACCTCCCAAAATGCTGTGATTCGCCCTGAGCGACAACACACACCAACACAAGACTGGAGACACGAGAGAATCATTCTCCTAATGTACCTTTCCGTGATTGAGACGAGTGTCCGCGTTGTCACTCTTGTCGACACCTGCCTCCCCACCAAAATCGTCACGTTTGCTTTAGAATTGTTACGGCAATGGAATCTAAACACCATTCCAGGAGGAGGAGAGAGAATTTACTAGGGTTGCTTCAAAATAGCTGAACTTTACTTTTTAAACTGGTTCCTGGGAGCAGAAGCTCCATGTGTTTATAGAAACACTCGTACGGCGTCAGAAGAGTTTATTTCTGAAAGAACGTCAGTAGCATCCCACATAAAAATCACCATTACAAAATCAGTCCCAAATATGGTTTAAAAGATGCTCATAGAGGTCAAATTTGGGGTCAGTATGATAAAAAAACGAAAATAAATTAATACTTTTAGTCAGCAAGGATGCATTTAATCGATCAAATGCCAGCAAAGAATTATAATGCTACAGATTTCTATTTCGAAAAATGCTGCTCTTCCAGCGGCTTTCAATGTGAACTCGCTACAGTAGGGACAGAGTTTTTCTGAAAAAACCTATTATCCACCAGAAACTTAAACAACACTCGCACTCTTTTTGGTACTGTTGAGAGACTGACAAACCCCCAAATCAGATTGCCAGTGAAATACTCTCCGACAGCAAATGCAATGAGTTCGCTTCCTTCTTTTCTGAGAAGATCAAAAATATCAGGAAGGCGATTAGCACATCTCCAACGACGGTTTTTCAGTGCAGAGGTCAGGCAGATTCAACCGCAATATCAAAAAGAAGATACTATGTCTGCTTTTGAAGAAATTGATAGTAAAATTTTGGAAGAAATAGTACAGCATCTTAAATCGTCAACATGCTATCTTGAAACACTTCCCACATATTTTTTTCAAAAGGGTGCTAAACTGTATAGAAGCAGATCTCTTAGAAGTGGTGAAAGCCTCACTTCTTTCTGGGACTTTTCCAAAATCCCTGAAAACTGCAGCTGTTAAGCCCCTTCTGAAAAAGAGCAATCTTCATAACACCATATTGAGCAACTATAGACCAATATCAAATCTTCTTTTATAGGCAAGATTATTGAAAAGTAGTTTTTAATCAGCTGAACAAATACTTAAACTCAAATGGATACTGGACGATTTGTCAAGCTGGTTTCCAACGCATCACACGATGACAGCTCATTAAGATAAATGATATTCGCTTAAATTCTGAATCGGGCAAAATATCAGTGCTGGTACTACTAGATCTCGGTGCTGCGTTTGACACTGTCGATCATAACGTACTTCTAGAGAGATTGGAAAACTGGGTCGGGCTTTCTGGGAAGGTAATCAAATGGTTCAGGTCATACTTAAAAGGGAGAGGTTATTATGTGAGTATAGGAGTGCATAAGTCTAAGTGGACGTCCATGACATGTGGAGTCCCACAAGGCTCAATTTTTGTACCGCTCTTGTTTAGCCTGTATATGCTCCCACTAAGTCAAATAATGAGAAAGAACCAAATTGCCTATCACAGCTATGCTGATGATACCCAGATTTACCTAGCCTTATATCCAAATGACTACAGCCCCATTGACTACCTCTGCCAATGCATTGATGAAAAGTTTCTTCTGTAACAAGGAGAAACTGACCGGCATTGCATTTGAAACAAAGATGAAGTTCTCAAGGTGAATGAATACCTTGACTCTAGGGGTCAAGCAACTAAAAATCAAGTCAAGAATCTTGGTGTGATTCTGGAAATAGACCTTAGTTTCAGTAGTCATATCAAAGCAGTCACTAAATTAGCATACAATCGTCTCAAAAACATTGCAAGAATGAGATGTTTTGTTTCAAGTCAAGACTTGGAGAAACTTGTTCAAGCCTTTATCACCAGCAGGGTGGACTAATGGTCTTCTCACCAGCCTTCCCAAGAAGACCATTAGACAGCTGCAGCTCATCCAGAACGCCGCTGCCAGAATTCTGACTAGAACCAGAAAATCTGATCATATTACACCAGTCCTCAGGTCCTTTCACTGGCTTCCAGTTATATTTAGGATGGATTTTAAAGTACTTTACTCGTTTACATTTCACTCAATGGCCTGGGACCTAAATACATTGCAGATATGCTCACTGAATATAAACATAACAGACCACTCAGATAATTAGGATAGAGTCAGTTAGAAATACCAAGAGTTCAAACAAGGGGAGTCTGCTTTTAGTTATAATGCCGCCCGCAGTTGGAATCAGCCTCCAGAAGAGATCAAATGTGCTAAAAAGTAGGCACTTTAAATCTAGAACTCAAAGCTCATTGTTTAGCTGTACTTATTGAACGGCCACTGTGCGATGTCGAACGGATGGCACTATCTTTTATGGATTGACTTATTTATGCAAACCCGAAATGATTGCAATGTATTTTATGTATATCATTCTCATTTTTACACTGTCGTAAATTCATTTTAATAAAATTTTAAATAATTTTCAAAAGTTTCTAACTTCCTTCGTTGTATTTTTGTGATTATTTTTTTATCATTATTTTACTTTCTTTAGGTAACGCACCATTACATTGTGTATGAAATGTGCTATATAAAATAAACTTGCCTTGCATTTTCCAAGAATATGTATGACGGGTTTTTATACAAATAATATGAAGCAGTACAACTTTTTTCAACATTGATAATAAGAAATGTTTTTTTGAGCACCAAATCAGCATATTAATATTTTTTCTGAAGGATCATGTGACACTGTAGAGTGGAGTAATGATGCTGAAAATTTCGCTTTGCATCACAGGAATAATTATATGTTTTTTTTTTTTTTTTTTTTTTCCCCCTATATATCAAATGCAAAACGTTATTTTAACTTGTCATATGCCGTTTTTTGTTTTTACTGTCTTTTTATTTAATACTTTCCGTACCCACTGTATATACGTTTTACTATAGTAATACAAAATAATGTCCACAAAATGGGAAAAGAGCAAGAAAGCAAGCAAGAAAAGGAACGTGGTTGATAGTGTAATGTGTGCTTGTGTTTCAGACGCTGCTCATCCTCCCGTCCATTCCTCCATAAAAACAGGCGTTTGACAGACTGTGACTGGCAGCATGTGGCTTGGCCCAAGTCGGTTTAACTGCACTGATAAACTGAAAAACATGCTGTTGAGATCGCTCTAACGGACTCATTTCTGAACCCGTTGAAGAGGTTTCCCAAGAAATTTGTTACTTTCACGGGCAACATTCAAATACCGTCCACGCAGGAGGAGCAGATCTTAGATAATGCGAGGGACAATTTACGAGATTCACTGCTTACTTGGTCTAATATAAATGGCGTCATAAAAAAGCATTCTAAAACTATTTAGCGCGAAACGCTCTGGTTCATCAGGGGGCCAGAATGTGCCCAGGGCGCTCCAACAGCCTGTGTGGCAGCCAAAAAACATGTCCAAAGAGCTGTGGGTATTTCTGAAATGCCTGATGACACAGACCGGCCACAGACATTCAGTCACAGGTCATCAGTGGATTTGGAAAAAGGTTTGTTATTAAAACTATATGAAACAAAAAAAAAAACTTTAAAAAAACAAACAAATCTTAACCTAAACAAACTAAATAGAAAATATAAAATGGCACGGAATATAATAAAATGTAAACTTTAAACTTCTGTTTTTTATGCTTTTATCCCAAATAACGTACATTGCATTCACCACTATGCATTATCAGTTTATGCATTCACTGGAAATTGAACCCATGACCTTGGTGTTGCAAGCGCAATGCTTTACTGTTTACAAACTATACAAACTAAACTTTAAATGTTAAGGAAATGACTGTGTGAAACAGAAATAAATAAAATAAAAATAACATGAATTTGTGATTGCAAAAACATTTAGTGTGTAATTTCAGCATCACCACATTTAATAAAAAAAAATCTAAAACTAGTGATGATAAAACTGAAATAAATAAAACCAAAATAAAAAGCAGTAAAGTTCTAGTGAAAATTAGAATTACCCATTTTCTCAATAATTCTACACTGTCAAAACTGCTCTTCAAACCGGAAAATTATAAAAAAAATTTCGCTCAGTACAAATACTGCATTTCAACAGTAGATGATCTCATAAAAATATCCAGAGTATTATGTGTGCTTTACCCTTTTAAGGCTTTTATACTCTAATGTGCTTAGAGTGCCACAAAGTAACACACACACACTCACACAGATCAGGTCTCAAAGTCAAAGCACAGCTTCATAACTTCATGAATGTAATTCATTTAAACATCAACAAAAGCCATGAACATTCCTGCTGTTTGGCTTACATAATGTCAAAAGGTGCCTTGTGCACCCGTCCCATAGCTGTTCCCCTGATGCATTATGGGGCAATATCATTATAATGAAATCATATTATGAATGCAGGAACCTCCAAATGCATTTCTTGGAAAGACGAGGTCATGTTGAGCGACCCGGTGGAGGAGCAGGAGAACATGAAGCTCTGGGGAGAAATATTTCTCTCTAATAATGAAATGTTCATTGCAGCTCATGTGTTGGACATGTTGAGCTGTATAGACTGAGAAAACACACAAACAGTGGCACATTTCTAGAGCCAAGAAACAAAGAGGTGTTTCTTGCTTCTACTTTTATAACCCAGGGGTTGATTTGGATCAAAACTGATTTCAAGATCATGTCATTATATAAAGGTCAGTCACATTCACTTTGAAACTTAGTGAAAATGCACCGTGCCTTGATTTATTTTTCTATTATCCAAATTACTTTTATGCAAATGATTTATTTCATTACAGAGTTCCATTATAATACATAATAGAGATGTTATGGAAATGACACTGACCCAAACAACAACAACTAAATAAAATGATGTAATATTATATCTATATATATATTATATATTATATATACATGATATATATTTATATATATATAGATATATATATATAAAGGTGCTCTCACTAAATTAGAATGTGTTGGGAAAGCGAAAAGTTTCATTTTTTCAGGAAGTCAACTCAAATTGTGCACAATCGAGTATTAACTAACATTCAATGCCACAGATCTGAGAGTGGGGACAAAAAGTATTTAGTCAGCCACCAATTGTGCAGTTCTCCCACTTAAAAAGCTGAGAGCGGCCTGTAATTTTCATCATAGGTATAACCTCAACTATGAGAGACAAAATGAGAAAAAAAAATCCAGAAAATCACATTGTAGGATTTTTAAAGAATTTATTTGCAAATTATGGTGGAAAATAAGTATTTGGTCAATAACAAAATTTCATCTCAATACTTTGTTATATACTTGTTGGCAATGACAGAGGTCAAACGTTTTCTGTAAGTCTTCACTAGGTTTTTACACACTGTTGCTGGTATTTTGGCCCACTCCTCCATGCAGATCTCCTCTAGAGCAATAATATTTTGGGGCTGTCGCTGGGCAAAATGGATTTTCAACTCCCTCCAAAGATCTTCTATGGGGTTGAGATCTGGAGACTAACTAGGCCACTCCAGGACCTTGAAATGCTTCTTACGAAGCCAATACTTCGTTGCCCGGGCGGTGTGTTTGGGATCATTGTCATGCTGAAAGACCCAGCCACGTTTCATCTTCAATGCCCTTGCTGATGGAAGGAGGTTTTCACTCAAAATCTCACGATACATGGCCCCATTCAGTCTTTCGTTTACCCGGATCAGTCGTCCTGGTCCCTTTGCAAAAAAAACAGCCCCAAAGCATGATGTTTCACCCCCATGCTTCACAGTAGGTATGGTGTTCTTTGGATGCATCTCAGCATTCTTTCTCCTCCAAACACAAAACACTCAAGTTGAGTTTTTACCAAAAAGTTCTATTTTGGTTTCAACTGACCATATGAAATTCTCCCAATCCTCTTCTGGATCATACAAATGCTCTCTAGCAAACTTCAGACGGGCTGGACTGTACGGCTGAGCAGGGGGACCAGTTGGCACTGCAGGATTTGAGACCTGGCGACGTCGTGTGTTACTGATGGTAGATTTGTTACTTTGGTCCACGCTTTGCAGGTATTCACTAGGTCCCCCCGTGTGTTCGGGCTTTTTGCTCCAGTCTTCGTGTATTTTGAACCGGTGGTGAGGATTTGGTGGACCCAGAGAGGGGAGATCAGTGGTTTGTATGTCTTTTTCGATATAGCCACCGTTGATTTCTTCACACAGCTGCTTAACTATTGCAGATTCCTCCTTCCAGCTGGGGCAGGTCTACATTTGTTTTGGTGTCCTTTGACAGCACTTTGGTTTGGCCCCCCCCCCCCCATGGTGGAGTTTGGG